>CM038677.1:679464315-679891521 GCA_021605205.1 Aegilops longissima
TGTATGTTGGTGAACAAATGTTGTTCGGAGTACCGGATGAGATCACGGACATGACGAGGAGCTCTGGAATGTTCCGGAGGTAAAGATTGATATATAGGATGATAGTATTTGGTCTCCGGAAGGGTTCCAGAATTCACTGGAAGGGTTTCAGATGTTTCTAGAAATGTTCTGGTGCGAGGAAACTTTGGTTGGGCCAAGGGGTAAGGCCCACGGGGCTTTAGGTCGGTTGTCGGTGTTAAAACCGGTGGATCTCGGGTAGAGGGTCCCGAACTGTGCGTCTAGGCGGATGGTAACAGGAGACAAGGGACACGATGTTTTTACCCAGGTTCGGGCCCTCTCGATGGAGGTAATACCCTACTCCTGCTTGATTAATATTGATGATATGGGTAGTGCAAGAGTAGATCTACCACGAGATCAAGGAGGATAAACCCTAGAAGCTAGCCTATGGTATGATTGTTGTTCGTCCTACGGACTAAAACCCTCCGGTTTATATAGACACTGAATAGGTTAGGGTTACACAAAGTCGGTTACAATGGTAGGAGATCTACATATCCGTATCGCCAAGCTTGCCTTCCACGCCAAGGAAAGTCCCATCCGGACACGGGACGAAGTCTTCAATCTTGTATCTTCATAGTCTTGGAGTCCGGCGTGGCGATAGTCCGCTATCCGGACACCCCTAGTCTGGGACTCCTCAAGAGCCCTCGAACCAGGCTTCAATGACGATTTAGTCCGCGCGCATATTGTCTTCGCATTGCAAGGAAGGTTCCTCCTCCGAATACTTCATAGAAGGTTTTGAACACAAGGATAGTGTCCGCTCGCAAAACAAGTTCCACATAACACCGTAGAGAGAATAATTTTTGCACGATCTGCTGACGTATTCCGCGTGACATCACACCACGGCCGGCCTTTATATGAATCGTTTTTATTGTTCCACCTCAGCGTGTTTAGCGAGGCGGTTTCCTTGGCACGCCTTATCAAAGCATAGATCGTGCCCCTTATTCCGTGATTCTCATCAATACGGACGTAGTAACCCAACCGTGCCCGCTGGCCTGCCTTCTCTATCAAAGGCGAGTCCTAATCGACCACGGGTGGGCTCTTGGTATTCAACCTCTTTATAATGAGACCAAGGCCCTCTTCTTTTTACACCCTCCATAGAGTTCGCCTCGTGCTTCGAGTTCCAACACCCAAAGCTTTAGATTCAGGCGCTTCGAACTTTCGACGATGCCCGGATCCGACCAGCACGGCCGATGGATGTCTTCCTCCGTCACAGAAGAAGATGTGCTAAAGCTGCGCGACGCCAGGTATCTAACCGGCGAGATCTCGCATAGGCTGCCTGCTCCAGGGCAGGTCATCCCACTCCTGAGCCCGGCGAGAACGTGGTGTTCGTGTCCCACTTCCTTCGGGGTTTAGGCTTCCCGACGGATCCCTTTGTGCGGGGGCTCATGTTTTATTATGGGCCATTTGCATTTCTGTCCCTAACTCGAACCACCTAATCAGATATACCCCTAATTCGAAAGCCTGCTCAAAAATGCCCCTCCGCCGTTATGTGCACTTATAGAAATGCCCTTCCGCTCCGTTTCCGTCCGGTCAAAGGGGTTTGACCGTCTAACTGGCGTTTTTTGGACAATTTGCCCCTGCCTCCATGTGTCACTTACAAGTGGGACCGAGTGAGAAAAAAATAAAAAGGAAAAACACTTTCTCTCACCCCTCACTCTCTCTACCCTCTCTCTCACTTACACGTGGGACCCCACATGTAAGTGTCTAGTTATCTTAGGAAGCCCATTAGTACTAATCGAACCACCGGCGTTAAGCCGCCGGCGAGCACATGCCACGGCGAAGGGCAGGGGAGCTCTGTTCCAGTGACCAAACGACCGGTGGAATGGTCCTTGCTCTCCGGGCTTGCTCCGCTGAATAGAAGTGGTAGGGCGAGCGGGACGGCCAGAGTGTCGGGCATGGCGAGGCAGCGGCGGGCGGTCAAAGCTAGGTGGCAGGGGCTAGAAAGCGGGGAGAGGGTCGGCATCGGCGTCTCACCGCGAGCATGCCAGAGTCTTCAAAGGGTCTGGGGACGGCCGAGCATGAGCACATGGACCTCGCCTACGGCCGCCGGAGCAAGGCGTCGTGGGGAGGCGGCTGGACGAAGAAGAGCTCGTCGGCGACATGTCCGGCAGTTCCGCAACACCATATGGATCTCCTGTACGATAAGGGAGCACCGAGGGACCACGTATGACAACAAATCAAAGATTGCGGCCGGTGGGCAGAGGTGGCGGTGATCTTGTCGGTTGCGTAGTTGCAAGGCACCCAAGGTCCAGATCTACGGTGTGGTGATGCTCTATTCTACGGCGGGCCTTGCAGACACAGCGGTCCGGCTTCTTGCCGTCGTTGGCCACGTTAATGAAGGCAGCGGCGACGGTGGCGCTCTGCACAGGGAGAAAGGGAGAGGGAGGGAGGGAGAGGGAGGGAGGGAGGGAGGGAGAGGGGGAGGTGTGGAGGAAGGGGTGCGACGCGTGGGGAGCTAGCGGCGGCGGCGCACGGTCCTTGGGCAGCCGGCCCTCGCCGGAAGTGTGAGAGAGAGGTCGTGAGGTAGGGGAAGAGAGGTGGGAGGTGAGAGAGACACCGTGAGGGGGCCACACGTAAGTGTGGTAGAGAGAGGAGGTGAGAGAAAGAGATTTTTCTTTTTATTTTTTCTTGAGCGGGTCCCACATGTAAGTGGTACATGGAGGCAGGGGCAAAATGTCCAATAAACGCCCCGTAGACGGTCAAAGCCCTTTGACTGGACGGAAACGGGACGGAAGGGCATTTTTGTAAGGGCACCTAACGGCGGAGGGGCATTTTTGAGCAGACTTTTGAATTAGGGGCAAATGTGAGTAGTGGGTTCGAGTTAGGGACACAGATGTAAAAGACCCTTCTGTTATGGGCTTGATTTCCATGACTTGAATCCAGAGTTCATCCTCCATATCTCGTCATTCATTGTCGTATGTGAGGCCTTCCTCCATATTACCCCCCACTTTGGATTGTGGCTCAAGACCTTCAAGGTGGAGCCAAAGATGATCGAGGGGCAACAAGAAGAGTGCGGAGGGGCGGTCATAAGAAAATTTGCTGATGCTCCGTGGCCCGAGGGCTCTTTTCAAGAGGAGCTTGGTTTTTGGCAACGGGAGTGGGGGAAAATAATGCCCTAAGCCCCTGGTGTCCAGGTACGCGCAAAAATTCTGGTGCGGCCAATGCCAAAACGCCAGCCTCCTCCTCGGTTATAGTAAGGAACCGGGGATGTATATCAACAAGAGACAAGAAAAAGGTTTACATGTGGTCTTACTCAAAAGAATCCTTGCAACGGGTCCCTCTGCAAGTCTGCTACCGTGTCTCCATTGTGCCGTATCCTGGACGGGTGTAGCACGTTGTTTATCTGTAAAAGAGAGGAACTTAGTTTAAAAGAAAAAGGATCATGCGAAAGATGTACTTAATATTAAATAAACAGAGTATGGTTCGAAGAAGTGAATAAAGTTGAGCTTTATTGTCTCTTGTTATACATGCATGCAACCCCTCGTATGGGGTATGCGCTAGTAGGCGCGAACTCGTCTAGCCGTGTCCGGGTTTGAATGACCAATTCAGTTCTTTGCCTAGCGAGCCGGATAGCTGTGGGGCTGTCAAGGCGGTCTCCGTTCTTCCGTGCTCGAGTAACACTTAATACTTCCTTTTAACGAGATGATGCGCGTGGACCGGCATTTTAAGTGTTAGAGATGCATAATGCGGTATTGCGTTAAAGCGGGCGAAAGCTTCGCGTCCCAATAGTGCTTGATGGCTACTTTTAAACGGGGCGATATGGAAGAGTAACCTTTCGCGACGGAAGTTGTCGGATGAACCAAACACAACTTCTAGCAGTATGGAGCCCGTACAATGGGCACATGGGCCTGGCATTACTCCTTTAAAGGAGGTGTTGCTGCGGCGAATTTTGGTTGGGTTTATCCCCATCCTGCAGATTGTGTCCTGATATATCAGGTTTATGTCACTGCCGCCATCCATGAGGACTCGTGTAAATTGGAATCCGTCGATTATAGGATCCAATATCAGGGCAGTCCATCCTGCGTTCCGGATATTTTCGGAATAGTCCTGATGGTCGAAGGTGATTGGTTTTGACAACCAGTGTGCGGCGCGCCTTTTAGTGGGCGCCGCTCTGTTTTTTCCTTTGATCACGTGAAGTGAGTTTACTGTTTTAACCTCTTGTGGGAAAGTCTTTTGTTTTCCGGGGCTCTGCTTGTGGCGCTCGTCGTCATCTTCACTTGGTGTGTCGAGCCCCTTGTGTTCGGCGTTCAGTCTGCCGGACTGTTTGAAGACCCAACAATTTCGGTGGGTATGGTTAGCAGGCCTCCCAGGAGTACTGTGGATTTGACATATCTTGTCCAAGATTTTGTTGAAGTTGGAGCTCATCGCTATTGTCCTTAAGGGCAGTTTTTGTTGTTCGCCGTGAGCTTTTGAATCCGGCCGATCGCCGTGCTCTTTGGACTGTTCCTTTTAATCCGCGCTGGTCCTTGTTGCGCCGTGATTTCCCATTTCCATCCCTGATTTCGGATGTACTTGGGTCGCTGGTGCTGCATCTTGCTAGCTAGCTATCCTCTCCGCACAAAAGCGGGTCATGAGGCTTGTTAATGCGCCATTGTCCTTGGCTTTTCTTGGCCGAGGTGTCTGGCGAGCCATTCGTCTCGGACGTTGTGTTTGAAAGCTGCTAAGGCTTCAAGTCCGGACAATCGACTATTTGGTTCTTTTAGTAAGGAACCTGCTCTGCATTTCGGGCTGACTCTCCGGGCTGTTGAGTTATGTGACTTATATCGCTCAGATCCGGAGGGCGGACATAAGTCCCCAAAATTTGCCCAAATGCATCCTCGAGCTCTTCCCAGCTTCCAATGGTATTTTCGGGAGGCTCTTAAGCCAATGCCGAGCTAGCCCTTT
This sequence comes from Aegilops longissima, assembly GCA_021605205.1. Taxonomy (NCBI): domain Eukaryota; kingdom Viridiplantae; phylum Streptophyta; class Magnoliopsida; order Poales; family Poaceae; genus Aegilops; species Aegilops longissima. The sequence continues at coordinate 679,469,257 of CM038677.1, forward strand.
GAGTTTAAGGGTAAGTATTTTATGGCGTGGAGATCATCTCCTCTAGCCATGTGTATGTGGAGGATGTAATCCTCAATCCGCACTCTGTGGTCTGTTGTTCCGTCAGATGCCTCTATGTTTACGGGTTTGAATCCACTGAAATTCATGATCCAAAGACCTCATCGGTGAAACATAGAGGTGTGCGCGCCCCTATATTTGGGTGTGCCGTGATCTTCGGAATTTTGGCGTATTGCATTGTTTTGACGAGCATGCTTTCTTGGCCCATAGATGGACCTAACTGGGCCATCCTTTTGATGTGAATCCTTATGCGGATCGCATATTGGTTTGTGTGCGGCACCGTTTGCCGCTCTCTTTTTGCTGTGAGGTCGTCCATCCGACCGGGTGGCCTTCTTGCTTTTTAAATGTGGGGGCTCTAAGGCCTCCTCGTCGAATTCAGGCAGTAGCTTTCTTTTCGAGTAGCTCTTTGTTCGGCGACCGTCGTCGTACTTGTCCGCGGTGCTGGATACTTTGCTCCATCTGATCCTGAGTGCATCTTCCGCTGTTTTGAGCTTCCGCTTCTGCTTTTTCAGGCTACGCGCAGTGGCGACGAGCCTTTTCTGGAGGTCATTTTGCTCCAATAGTTTGTCCGGCATGAGATCGTCCGGACTGTTGTCTTCGCCGGGGACAGATTGTTTATCCAAGTTGTTTTGTTCGGAAGATTGCTCGATAGCTTGTTCATTGTCCACCGTTCGCCTGCTCTATGGCTGGGTCTTTGTTGCGCGGGACTTTGTTCGGCGCTTACGCTGCCGCTTTGACTGCTTTTCGAGGATTTATCCTTCAGAGGCCCCATTGTTCCTCGCCTTCATTTCCTTTAGGTGTATCCACCATGTATACATCATGAGATGAGGTGGTTGTCCAGCATCCTATAGGTGCTGGCTCATTGTTGTCTCCTACATCGTCGTCCATACCGCCGATGTCTTGAGTCGAAATCGAGCACGCCGTGTAAGCTTTTCGGCAGTGGCTAAGGCGGGTGGTGGGTGGGCGTTGAATTTCTTCGTCGTCCGATCCCAACCTTCCCGACCGTAGTACGACCAGGGCTCTTCGGATAAAGAGAGAGAGTTTAGTGAATTCAGGATGTCGCCAAAGGGCGAGTGCTGAAAGATGTCCGCGGCAGTGAACTCCATAACGGGCGCCCAATCGAATTCGATTGGCAGGGGCGCGGGGGGTTCAGAGTCTGGAGAAGAGTCTGGCACCTTGGAGTCGAGGTCTTCGCAAAGGACAGGGATGGAGTTCGGCTCGATCGATGTAGAGATTGTAGCACCCGAGGCGGTGTCCAACCACTCGTCCTCGATCAGAGAATCCGGCTCCAGATTAAGGGTCGGAGCGGATACTGGTGCGGCCTCCAGGGCACTGTTCGGCTGCAGAGTTAGATCATGCCCATCGAGACAGTGTGGCACGCTTGGCTGCGGCTCGAATCCGTCGAAGATCAAGTCTCCGCGGATATCGGCCGATAGTTCAAACTTCCAAATCTGACCGATGGCGGGGCGAAGCTTCGATCTGCTCCAGATGGCTGCTTAATTGGCCCGCAGCAAAGCCGCCGAACACGAAGATCTGTCCGGGAGAAAATTCTCACCTGGACCGCGTCGTTGTTGATGATCGAAGGAGCCATCGGGCCTATCGGTGACGACACGAGGAACTCTCAATGAAAGCACCAATGTCGGTGTCAAAACCGCGGATCTCGGTAGGGGGTCCCGAACGTGCATCTAGGCGGATGGTAACAGGAGACAAGGGACACGATGTTTTTACCCAGGTTCGGCCCTCTCGATGGAGGTAATACCCTACCCCGCTTGATTAATATTGATGATATGGGTAGTACAAGAGTAGATCTACCACGAGATCAAGGAGGCTAAACCCTAGAAGCTAGCCTATGGTATGATTGTTGTTCGTCCCACGGACTAAAACCCTCCGGTTTATATAGACACCGGATAGGTTAGGGTTACAGTAGTCGGTTACAATGGTAGGAGATCTACATATCCGTATCGCCAAGCTTGCCTTCCACGCCAAGGAAAGTCCCATCCGGACACGGGACGAAGTCTTCAATCTTGTATCTTCATAGTCTTGGAGTCCGGCCGTGACGATAGTCCGGCTATCCGGAAACCCCCTAGTCCGGGACTCCCTCATCGGTGCAAAAGGAAGTTTTGTGGAGGTCGGGGACCAGACGCCAGGGACCCTACCGTCTGGCCCTGGGCTAGACGCCGAGGACCATGGCGTCTGGTGCTGGAATCCGAGAAGGAATCTTCCTTGCGTTCCAAACCAACTTTGGGGAGGCCCTCTCCCCAAGTAACGACCCCAGGGCACAACATATAAATAGAGGAGCAGGGCTAGCCCCTAGGACACAAGTTTTTTAGCCTCCTCTAGTTGGTCCTAGTTGACTAACTAGAGCTAGCTCTAGCTACCTCTAATCCTCATAATTAGAAGCCCAGTGCTCCCACTAGTTCATCCTCCGCTCTAAATCCGTCGTGCTTGGTGAAGCCCTCTAGAAATGGTTTCACCACCACCGTCACCATGCCGTCGTGCTGCCGGAACTCATCTACTACTTCGCCCCTCTTGCTGGATCAAGAAGGCGAGGATGTCATCGAGCTGAACGTGTGCTGAACGCGGAGGTAGCGTACGTTCGGTGTTGATTGGAATGGACGTGAAGGTGTATGACTATATCAACCACGTTGATAAACGCTTCCGCTTAGCGATCTACAAGGGTATGTATGCTCTCCCCCTCTTGTAGTTATACATCTCCATGGATAGATCTTGCGTGTGCATAGAGAATTTTTGTTTTCCATGCAACGTTCCCCAACAGTGGCATCATGAGCCAGGTCTATGCGTAGATGATATGCACGAGTAGAACACAAACGAGTTGTGGGGTGATGTTCATATTGCTTACTACCTATGTCTTATTTTGATTTGGCAGTATTGTGGGATGAAGCAGCTCAAACCAACCTTACATGTCCACGTACATGAGACCGGTTTCACCGACTAACATGCAACTTGTTTTGCCCAAAGGTGGTTGGCGGGTGTCTGTTTCCCCCACTTTAGTTGAATCTAATTTGACTACGACGGTCCTTGCAGAAGGTTAAATAGCAACTTGATAATCACCGTTGTGGTTTTACGTAGGTAAGAACGGTTCTTGCTAGTTATCCATAGTAGCCTGATACGTCTCCAACGTATCTATAATTTTTGATTGTTCCATGCTGTTTTATTACCAATCTTGGATGTTTTATAATCATTTTATAGTCATTTTATATCATTTTTTGGTACTAACCTATTGCCATAGTGCCAAGTGCCAGTTGCTGTTTTTTTCCATGTTTTTTACATCGCAGGAAATCAATATCAAACGGAGTCCAAATGCCACGAAACTCCACGATGATTTTTTATGGACCAGAAGGAAGGCAATGGGCCCTGGTTGCACTGGGGTGCCCGGGGCACAACCCACCAGTATGCCATACCGTGGGTTGTGCCCCCTCGGTGCCCCTGACCGCCTCTTTGCTCTATAAATACCACAATATTCCAGAAACCCTAGAAGAAGCGTCGAGATATTCATCCAGCCGCCGCAGAGTCCAGAACCACCAGATCCAATCTAGACACCATCACGGAGGGGTTCACCACCTCCATTGGTGCCTCTCCAATGATGCGTGAGTAGTTCCTTGTAGACCTTCGGGTCCGTAGCTAGTAGCTAGATGGCTTTCTCTCTCTCTCTCTCTCTCTCTCTCTCTCTCTCTCTCTCTCTCTCTCTCTCTGAATTCTCAATACAATGGTCTCTTGGAGATCCATATGATATAACTCTTTTGCGGTGTGTTTGTTGGGATCTGGTGAACTTTGAGTTTATGATCAGTCATATCTTTTTATATCCATGAAAGTTATTTGAGTTTCTTTGATCTCTTATATGCATGATCTCTTATAGCCTCGTATTTCTTCTCCGATATTTGGGTTTTGTTTGGCCAACTTGATCTATTTGTCTTGCAATGGAAAGAGGTGCCCGGTAGTGGGTTCGATCTTATGGTGCTCGATCCTAGTGACAGAAGGGGAAACGACACGTATGTATTGTTGCTACTAAGGATAAAAAGATGGGATCTATATCTACCGCCATATAGATAAACGGATCTTGTCTACATCATGTCATCGTTCTTATTGCATTACTCCATTTTTCCATGAACTTAATACACTAGATGCATGCTGGATAGCGGTCGATGTGTGGAGTAATAGTAGTAGATGCAGGCAGGAGTCGGTCTACTAATCTTGAACGTGATGCCTATGTAATGATCATTGCCTGGATATCGTCATAATTATTTGAAGTTCTATCAATTGCCTAACAGTAATTTGTTTACCCACCATTTGCTATTTTTCTCGACAGAAGCCACTAGTGAAACCTACGCCCCCCGGTCTTCTTTCTCATATATTTTCCTTGCGATCTATTTTTTCCTTTGCATTTTTATTCAGATCTATTAAACCTAAAAATACAAAAATACTTTGCTGCACCTTATTTTATTTGCGGCCTATTACTTCAATCTATTACAACTTTCTCCCGTCATCTCGCCAATTTCTGGCGCCGTTTACCGGAAGGGATTGACAACCCCTTTAACACGTCGGGTTGCGAGGTGTTGTTATTTGTGTGCAGGTGTTGTTTATGTTGTGTTGCTTGGTTCTCCTACTGGTTCAATACCTTGGTTTCATAACTGAGGGAAATACTCTACCGTCGTTGTGCTACATCATCCCTCCCTATCTGGGGAAATACCGACGTAGTTCCAACTACCATCAAGGAGAATTTCTGGCGCCATTGCCGGGGAGGATCTTCAACATAACCAGGTTCCTAATCACAAATCTCATCTCCTCGCAATTTACATTATTTACCATTTGCCTCTCGTTTTCCTCTCCCCCTCTTCACAAAAAATTACCGTTTTATTCGCCTCTCTCTTTCTTTTCTCCGTTCTCTTGCTTTCTAGTCTCGATGGCTAGCGTCCCCACTCCTCCTTTGTCACCAGATTTCAAAGTCTTGTACTTCAAGCAAAGACAAGGAGAAAATTTGAAAGATGCCTGGTATAGGCTTATGGAATCATATCGTATATCCAACTTAAAGGGGGACACCAAGGTTTTGCTTCGTAATTTTTACGTAGGATTGGCTTTGTGCCATAGACAACTTCTTGACTTTGCTGCTAAAGGAAATTTTATTGAACTGGATGCCAATGTGCCTATGAAATCTTAGAGGGAATTTTGGGAATTCCTCCTCAAAATAAGGGTTTTCATTTTACCCCCGAGGGAGCTCAAATGCTGGACAAACTTGGTGATTTGCATAAACATATGGTTGAAATGCAGAAATATAATGAACCCCTCAAACACATTAATGGTAGTATCAATCGCATGAATACTTTGATTACTCATTGCAACAAGCATTGGATATTTTGGATCTTAAGATTGTTTATTCTTCGAAGAACTTAGGGAAGCGTAAAGAGCCTCCCGGGTTTGAGAAAACCCTTACAAAAGTTGCCAAAACTTCGGATGACAAAACCTAGATCCTTGCTTTATGCCTAGCTAAGGGCGTAAAACTATAGCGCTTGTTGGGAGGCAACCCAATGAATAAAATTTATTTTTGCATTTAGCTTTTTGCTCTTGAGTGTTTACACAATTATGATATTGTTATGATTGTGTTTTTTGTGTTTTAGTTAGTGTTTGTGCCAAGTAGAACCAATAGGATCTTCTTGGGTGATAGTTGTTTGATCTTGCTGAAAAAGACAGAAACTTTGTGCTCACAAAAATAATTGTTAAAATTCACCAGAACGTGATAAAGTGTTAAATATTTTTGCAAAAGATCAATATACAAATTACACAGGTTGTCCTAGTTTTTCAGAATTTTTGTAGTTCCAGAAGTATTCGAACAAATCAGATTGCTACAGACTATTCTGTTTTGACAGATTCTGTTTTATTTGTGTTGTGTGCTTATTTTTGATGGCTCTATGGCTTTCTTTGATGAGTTTTTGCCATAGAAAAGTTGGAATACAGTAGATATAATACAAAAACAAAATAAGAATTGGTCTGATACAACACTTATAGTAGTGATTATTTTTCTTACACTAACGGATCTCACGAAGGTTTTGTTGAGTTTTGTGTGATTGAAGTTTTCAGGTTTTGGGTTATCTTACGATGGATGAAGGAAGGATGTAAGAGCCTAAGCTTGGGGATGCCCCGGCATCCCAAGCTATTATCCAAGAATGAGCAACCAACTAAGTTTGGGGATGCCCCCGAGTGGCATCCCCGCTTTCTTCCAACAACTATTGGTATTTTACTCGAGGCTATATTTTTATTCGTCACATGATATGTGTTTTACTTGCAGCGTCTTGTATGATATGTGTCTTTGCTTGTTTTATTTTGTGTTTTAAGTCATCAATCCTTGCTGGACACACCTATTTGAGAGAGCCAAAGTTATATCATGACCTGTTAGAATTGCTCTCTATGCTTCACTTAAATCTTTTATGAGCTAGGACTTGCTCTAGTGCTTCACTTATATCTTTTTTAGCACAATGTGCTTTGTTATTTTTGAAGAAATGCTCTCTTGCTTCACTTAGATTTATTTGAGGGTTAGTAAAATTTTGAAGAAATTCTCTCTTGCTTCACTTAAATTATTTTGAGAGAAAGAAAATTTGTTATGCTCATGATCTTCACTTATATTTGTTTGAGCTTATGAAAAGCAACACATGAAAATTAGTCCCAAAGTGATAGATATCCAAGAAGGATAAAGAAAAAGAAAATGTCATGAAGATCATTGGACAAAATAAACTTGATTATTAGTAATAGTTTTGAGATATGATGATGTGATATGTGAGTTATGTTGATGAGTAATTGTGCTCTAGTAAGAATATTGGTGTTAAGGTTTGTGATTCCCTATGCATGCATGAAAGTCAATAATCATGCAATGAAAATTATATCCTACTTGTGGTGCATTATTCGGTGTTAATTATGCTTAATGCTTGCTTATGAGATTATTCGTTTCTTGGTTGGTCGCTTCCCAATCTTTTGCTAGCCTTCATTTTGCACCAAGTATGACCTCTACTTGTGCATCCAAAATCCTTTAAGCTAGTTTTGCCACATGGGTCCACTATATCTACCTATATGCGGTATTATTTTGCCGTTCTAAGCAAATTTGCATGTCCATCTCTAGTTTTCAAAATAAACTGCTCTTTTGTGTGTTTGTTTCGCTCGCGGAACGGTAACGGGTGGCTAATATTTTCCATGCTGGATGTGTTATTCTCAAGATGAGTGTTTATTCACTTGTCATTGCACGAGAGTAAGGCAAAGGTATTAGGGATGCCCAGTCCCGAAATGCAAAAAAAATGAATTTACTTTGTGTTTTCAAATAATAAATTCCTTGGAAAGTGTTGGTATGGAGGGCACCCGTGGGTACGGCTAGCCATGGAAAGTGAAAGAATGGTGGAAAAAGGAATACACTTTATTTTCTGTTTGGGAACCGCCTATGGCATATATAGCATGGAAAGTGTTGGGAACTCTAAGTCGTTTTCGTTGGTGGGATGGCTACACCTCCCAAAATGTTTTTATCTCTAATTTTTCGCTTTGAGCTCTGGCACCTCTACAAATCCCTACTTCCCTCTGCGAAGGGCCTTTCTTTTACTTTATGTAATTTTTATTTTGAAATTTGAGTCTCCATCGTCTCTCATAAAAGAACCAACTAGGAGGCAATACGATCGTGCTCAAGTATTGGGTGTAGTTAATATTCGAGTGTGTTTCATGAATGGATCAATGTTTGAGCATGATGGGCTAGGGATAACTTATTTTAGCGTTGATGTTTTTAAAGACATGGTTGCTTGTTGATATGCTTGTATATCTAAATTATCATGTCAAAACTAGACTATTGCTTTGAATCACATAAAAGTCCAAATGTCCATGCTATAGAAAATAATATGTTATGACTTGATGAACAACATTCCACATCAAAAATTATGTTTTTATCACTTACCTACTCGAGGATGAGTAGGAGTTAAGCTTGGGGATGCTGATCGTCTCCAACGTATCTATAATTTTTGATTGTTCCATGTTGTTTTACTATCAATCTTGGATGTTTTATAATCATTTTATATCATTTTTTGGTACTAACCTATTGACATAGTGCCAAGTGCCAGTTGCTGTTTTTCCATGTTTTTTACATCGCAGGAAATCAATATCAAACGGAGTCCAAATGCCACGAAACTCCATGATGATTTTTTATGGGCTAGAAGGAAGGCAATGGGCCCTGGTTGCACTGGGGGTGCCCGAGGGCACAACCCACCAGTATGCCTGGTGGGTTGTGCCCGCCTCAGGTGCCCCCGGACCGCCCCTTTGCTCTATAAATACCACAATATTCCAGAAACCCTAGAAGAAGCGTCAAAATATTCATCCAGCTGCCGCAGAGTCCAGAACCACAAGATCCAATCTAGACACCATCACGGAGGGGTTCACCACCTCCATTGGTGCCTCTCCGATGATGCGTGAGTAGTTCCTTGTAGACCTTCGGGTCTGTAGTTAGTAGCTAGATGGCTCTCTCTCTCTCTCTCTCTCTCTCTCTCTCTCTCGCTGAATTCTCAATACAATGGTCTCTTGGAGATCCTTATGATGTAACTCTTTTGCGGTGTGTTTGTTGGGATCTGATGAACTTTGAGTTTATGATCAGTCATATCTTTTTATATCCATGAAAGTTATTTGAGTTTCTTTGATCTCTTATATGCATGATCTCTTATAGCCTTGTATTTATTCTCCGATATTTGGGTTTTGTTTGGTCAACTTGATCTATTTATCTTGCAATGGGAAGAGGTGCCCGGTAGTGGGTTCGATCTTACGGTGCTCGATCCCAGTGACAGAAGGGGAAACAACACGTATGTATCGTTGCTACTAAGGATAAAAAGATGGGATCTATATCTGCCGCCATATAGATAAACGGATCTTGTCTACATCATGTCATCGTTCTTATTGCATTACTCCGTTTTTTCATGAACTTAATACACTAGATGCATGCTGGATAGCGGTCGATGTGTGGAGTAATAGTAGTAGATGCAGGGAGGAGTCGGTCTACTAATCTTGGACATGATGCCTATGTAATGATCATTGCCTGGATATCGTCATAATTATTTGAAGTTCTATCAATTGCCCTACATTAATTTGTTTACCCACCGTTTGCTATTTTTCTCGAGAGAAGCCACTAGTGAAACCTACGGCCCCACGGGTCTTCTTTCTCATATATTTGCCTTGAAATCTATTTTTCCTTTGCATTTTTATTCAGATCTATTAAACCAAAAAATACAAAAATACTTTTCTGCAATTTATTTTATTTGCGATCTATTACTTCAATCTATTACAACTTTCTCCCGTCATCTCGCCAATTTCTGGCGCTGTTACCCGAAAGGGATTGACAACCCCTTTAACACGTCGGGTTTCGAGGTGTTGTTATTTGTGTGCAGGTGTTGTTTACGTTGCGTTGCTTGGTTCTCCTACTGGTTCAATACCTTGGTTTCATAACTGAGGGAAATACTCTACCGTCGCTGTGCTACATCATCCTTCCCTCTCCGGGGAAATACCGACGTAGTTCCAGCTACCATCATAGCCACATAAAACTTGCAACAACAAAGTAGATGACTTCTAACTTGTTTTTGCAGGGTATTTTGTGATGTGATATGGTCAATGATTCGTCCATTTTGCATCATGCTTTTATATCGATATTTATTGCATTATGGGTTGTTATTACACATTATGTCACAGTACTTATGCCTTTTCTCTCTTAGTTTACAAGGGTTACCTGAAGAGCGAGAATGCCGGCAGCTGGAATTCTGGGCTGGAAAAGGAGCTAATATTAGAGACCTATTCTGCACAGCTCCAAAAGTCGTGAAACTTCATGGAAGTTACTTTTCGAATTAATAAAAAATACTGAGCGAAGAAACTACTAGAGGGGGCCACACCCTGGCCATGAGGGTGGGAGGCGCGCCCCCTGCCTCGTGGGCCCCCTGGCAGGCCTCCGGTGCCCATCTTCTACTACATGAAGTCTTTTACCCTGGAAAAAATCATAAGCAAGCTTTCGGGAAGAAACTCCGCCACCACGAGGAGGAACCTTGGTGGAACCAATCTAGGGCTCCGGCAGAGCTGTTCTGCCAGGGAAACTTCCCTCCGGGAGGGGGAAATCATCGCCATGGTCATCACCAGCGATCCTCTCATCGGGAGGGGGTCAATCTCCATCAACATCTTCACCAGCACCATCTCCTCTCAAACCCTAGTTCATCTCTTCTACCCAATCTTTGTCCCAAAGCCTCAGATTGGTACCTGTGGGTTGCTAGTAGTGTTGATTACTCCTTGTAGTTGATGCTAGTTGCTTTATTTGGTGGAAGATCATATGTTCAGATCCATTGTGCATATTAATACCCCTCTGATTATGATCATGAATATGCTTTGTGAGTAGTTACGTTTGTCCTGAGGACATGGGAGAAGTCTTGCTATTAGTAGTCATGTGAATTTGGTATTCGTTCGATATTTTGATGAGATGTATGTTGTCTCTCCTCTAGTGGTGTCATGTGAACGTCGACTACATGCCACTTCACCATTGTTTGGGCCTAGAGGAAGGCATTGGGAAGTAATAAGTAGATGATGGGTTGCTAGAGTGACAGAAGCTTAAACCCTAGTTTATGCGTTGCTTCGTAAGGGGCTGATTTGGATCCATATGTTTCATGCTATGGTTAGGTTTACCTTAATACTTCTTTTGTAGTTGAGGATGCTTGCAATAGGTGTTGGGGAACGTAGTAATTTCAAAAAAATTCCTATGCACACGCAAGATCATGGTGATGCATAGCAACGAGAGGGGAGAGTGTTGTCCACGTACCCTCGTAGACCGAAAGCGGAAGCGTTAGAACAACGCGGTTGATGTAGTCGTACGTCTTCACGGCCCGACCGATCAAGCACTGAAACTACGGCACCTCCGAGTTCTAGCACACGTTCAGCTCGATGACGATCCCCGGACTCCGATCCAGCAGAATGTCGGGGAAGATTTCCGTCAGCACGACGGCGTGGTGACGATCTTGATGTTCTACCGTCGTAGGGCTTTGCCTAAGCACCGCTACAATATTATCGAGGACTATGGTGGAGGGGGGCACCACACACGGCTAAGAGATCAAGAGATCAATTGTTGTATCTAGAGGTGCCCCCTTGCCCCCGTATATAAAGGAGCCAAGGGGGAGGGGGCGGCCGGCCAAGGAGGGGCGCGCCAAGGGGAGTCCTACTCCCACCGGGAGTAGGACTCCTTCTTCCTAGTTGGAATAGGAGAAGGGGAAGGAGGAGGAGAGAGGAAGGAAAGGGGGGCGCCACCCCCCTCTCCTTGTCCTATTCGGACTAGGGGGGGAGGGGCGCGCGGCCCAGCCCTTGCCTCCTCTCTTCCTCTCCACTAGGGCCCATGTAGGCCCATTAATCCCCCGGGGGGTTCCGGTAACCTCCCGGTACTCCGGTAAAATCCCGATTTCACCCGGAACACTTCCCATATCCAAATATAGGCTTCCAATATATCAATCTTCATGTCTCGACCATTTCAAGACTCCTCGTCATGTCCGTAATCACATCTGGGACTCCGAACAAACTTCGGTACATCAAAACTCATAATAAAACTGTCATCGAAACCTTAAGCGTGCGGACCCTACGGGTTCGAGAACCATGTAGACATGACCGAAACACGTTTCCGGTCAATAACCAATAGCGGAACCTGGATGCTCATATTGGCTCCTACATATTCTACGAAGATCTTTATCGGTCAAACCGCATAACAACATACGTTGTTCCCTGTGTCATCGGTATGTTACTTGCCCGAGATTCGATCGTCGGTATCTCAATACCTAGTTCAATGTCGTTACCGGCAAGTCTCTTTACTCATTACGTAATGCATCATTCCGTAACTAACTCATTATCTAAATTGCTTGCAAGGCTTATAGTGATGTGCATTACCGAGAGGGCCCAGAGATACCTCTCCGACAGTCGGAGTGACAAAACCTAATCTCGAAATACGCCAACTCAACATGTACCTTTGGAGACACCTGTAGAGCTCCTTTATAATCACCCATTCACGCCAGACGTTTGGTAGCACACAAAGTGTTCCTCCGATAAACGGGAGTTGCATAATCTCATAGTTATAGGAACTTGTATAAGTCATGAAGAAAGCAATAGCAACATACTAAACGATCAAGTGCTAAGCTAACGGAATGGGTCAAGTCAATCACATCATTCTTCTAATGATGTGATCCCGTTAATCAAATGACAACACATGTCTATGGTTAGGAAACATAACCATCTTTGATTAGTGAGCTAGTCAAGTAGAGGCATACTAGTGACATTAAGTTTGTCTATGTATTCACACATGTATCATGTTTTCGGTTAATACAATTCTAGCATGAATAATAAACATTTATCATGATATGAGGAAATAAATAATAACTTTATTATTGCCTCTAGGGCATATTTCCTTCAATAGGGGTTAATCATAAGTGGGATGTTTGTCCAGGTAAGGACATCACCCAAGCACCGGTCCACCCACATATCAAATTATCAAAGTACCGAACGCGAATCATATGAACGTGATGAAAACTAGCTTGACGATAATTCCCATGTGTCCTGGGGAGCGCTTTTCTATATATAAGAGTTTGTCCAGGCTTTTCCTTTGCTACAAAAAGGATTGGGCCATCTTGCTGCACCTTATTTACTTTCATTACTTGTTACCCGTTACAAATTACCTTATCACAAAACTATCCGTTACCGATAATTTCAGTGCTTGCAGAGAATACCTTACTGGAAACCGCTTGTCATTTCCTTCTGCTCCTCGTTGGGTTCAATACTCTTACTTATCGAAAGGAATACGATAGATCCCCTATACTTGTGGGTCATCAAGACTCTTTTCTGGCGCCGTTGCCGGGGAGTGAAGCGCCTTTGGTAGGTGGAATTTGGTAAGGAAAAATTTATATAGTGTGCTGAAATTTACTGTCACTTGTTACTATGAAAAGTAATCCTTTGAGGGCCTTGTTCGGGGTATCTTCACCCCGACCAGTAGAGCAAATAGTTGCTCCTCAACCTACTGAACCTACTGAAAATGTTTACTTTGAAATTCCTTCGGGTATGATACAGAAACTGCTAGCTAATCCTTTTGCGGGAGATGGAACATTGCATCCCGATTTACACTTAATCTATGTGGATGAAGTTTGTGGATTATTTAAGCTTGCAGGTATGCCTGATGATGTTATCAAGAAGAAGGTCTTCCCTTTATCTTTGAAGGGAGATGCATTGACATGGTATAGGCTATGTGATGATATGGGATCATGGAACTACAAACGATTGAAATTGGAATTTCATTAGAAGTTTTATCCTATGCACCTTGTTCATCGTGATCGAAATTATATATATAATTTTTGGCCTCGCAAAGGAGAAAGCATCGCTCAAGATTGGGGGAGGCTTAAGTCAAGGTTATATTCATGCCCCAATCATGAGCTCTCAAGATAAATGATTATTCAGAATTTTTATGCCTGGCTTTCTGACAACAATCGCTCCATGCTCGATACTTCTTGTACTGGTTCTTTTATGATGAAGACTATTGAATTCAAATGGGATTTATTGGAGAGAATTAAACGCAACTCTGAAGATTGGGATCTCGACGAAGGTAAGGAGTGAGGTATAACACCTAAGTTTGATTGTGTTAAATCTTTTATGGATACCGATGCTTTCCGTAAGTTTAGTACTAAACATGGACTTGACTCTGAGATAGTAGCTTCTTTCTGTGAATCATTTGCTACTCATGTTGATCTCCCTAAAGAGAAGTGGTTTAAATATAATCCTCCCATTGAAGTAAAGGTAGTTGCACCTATTAAAGTTGAAGAAAAGACTATCACTTATAATAATCCTATTGTTCCTACTGCTTATGTTGAGAAACCACCCTTCCCTGTTAGAATAAAGGATCACGCTAAAGCTTCAACTGCAGTCAACAAAAGTAATATTAGGACACATAAACCCCCTGAGCAAGTTAAAGTTGAACCTAATATTGCTATGGTTAAAGATCTCTTGGCTGATAATATCGATGGGCATGTTATTTACTTATGTGATGAGACTGCTAAAATTGCTAAACCTGGTGCTAAAGATAAACATAGACCTATTGTAGGCATGCCTGTTATTTTTGTAAAAATAGGAGATCATTGTTATCATGGCTTGTGTGATATGGGCGCTAGCGCTAGTGCAATACCTCATTCCTTATACCGAGAAATTATGCATGATATTGCACCTGCTGAAATAGAAGAAATTGATGTTGCCATTAAGCTTGCCAATAGAGATACTATTTCACCGACTGGGATTGTTAGAGATGTTGAAGTCTTGTGTGGGAAAGTTAAATATCCTGCTGATTTTCTTGTTCTTGGTTCCCCACAAGATAGCTTTTGTCCCATTATATTTGGTAGACCCTTCTTGAATACTGTCAATGCTAGGATAGACTGCGAAAAGGATGTTGTTACTATTGGTTTGGATGATATGTCTCATGAGTTTAATTTTTCTAAATTTCGTAGACAACCCTGTGATGAGGAATTGCCTAGTAAAGATGAAATTATTGGTCTTGCTTCTTTTGCCGTGCCTCCTAGTGATCCTTTAGAACAATATTTGCTAGACCATGAAAATTATATGTTAATGAATGAAAGAAGGGAAACATATGAAGTATTCTTTAAACAGGGACCCATTCTGAAACACAACTTACCTGTTGAAATCCTACGGGATTCTCCTCCACCCAAGGGTGATCCCGTGTTTGAGCTTAAACCACTACCTGATACTCTTAAATATGCTTATCTTGATGAAAAGAAGATATATCCTGTTATTATTAGTGCTAACCTTTCAGAGAAGGAGGAAGAGAAGTTATTGAAAACTCTAAAGAAGCACCGCGCTGCTATTGGATATACTCTTGATGATCTTAAGGGCATTAGTCCCACTCTATGTCAACACAAAATAAATTTGGAGAAAGACGCCAAACCAGTTATTGATCACCAACGACGGCTAAATCCTAAGATGAAAGAAGTGGCAAGAAAGGAAATATTAAAGCTCCTTGAGGCAGGTATAATTTATCCCGCTGCTGATAGTCAGGGGGTAAGTCCTGTCCATTGTGTCCCTAAGAAGGGAGGTATTACTGTCGTTCCTAATGATAAAGATGAATTGATCCCACAAAGAATTGTTACAGGTTATAGGATGGTAATTCATTTCCACAAATTAAATAAAGCTACTAAAAAGGACCATTACCCTTTGCCATTCATTGATCAAATGCTAGAAAGATTATCCAAACATACAAATTTTTGCTTTCTAGATGGTTACTCTGGTTTCTCTCAAATACCTGTGTCAGCTGAGGATCAAGAAAAGACCACTTTTACTTGCCCTTTCGGTACCTTTGCTTACAGACATATGCCTTTTGGTTTATGTAATGCACCTGCTACCTTTCAAAGATGCAAGATGGCTATATTCTTCGACTTTTGTGAAAAGATTTGTGAGGTTTTCATGGATGATTTCTCTGTTTATGGATCCTCTTTTGATGATTTCTTGAGCAACTTTGATCGAGTTTTGCAGAGATGTGAAGAAACTAATCTTGTCTTGAATTGGGAGAAATGTCACTTTATGGTTAATGAAGGCATTGTCTTGGGGTATAAAATTTCTGAAAGAGGCATTGAAGTTGATAAAGCTAAAGTTGATGCTATTAAAAAGATGTCGTGTCCTAAGGACATCAAAGGTATAAGAAGTTTCCTAGGTCATGCTGGTTTTTATAGGAGGTTCATTAAGGACTTCTCAAAAATTTCTCGGCCTCTGACTAATCTATTACAAAAAGATATACCTGTTGTCTTTGATGATGATTGTGTAGAAGCATTTGAAATACTTAAGAAAGCATTAATCTCTGCACCTATTGTTCAGCCACCTGATTGGAATTTACCCTTTGAAATTATGTGTGATGCTAGCGATTATGTTGTAGGTGTTGTTCTAGGATAAAGAGTTGATAAGAAATTAAATGTTATTCAATATGCTAGTAAAACTCTAGACAATGCCCAGAGAAATTATGCTACTACCGAAAAAGAATTCTTAGCAGTTGTGTTTGCTTGTGATAAGTTCAGACCTTATATTTTTTATTCTAAATAACTATTCACACTGATCATGCTGCTATTAAATATCTTATGGAAAAGAAAGATGCTAAACCTAGACTTATTAGATGGGTTCTCTTGCTACAAGAATTTGATTTGCATATTATTGATAGAAAGGGAGCTGAGAACCCTGTTGCAGACAACTTGTCTAGGTTAGAGAATGTTCTTGATGACCCACTACCAATTGATGATAGCTTTCCTGATGAACAATTAGCTGTCATAAATGCTTCTCGTACTGCTCCATGGTATGCTGATTATGCTAATTACATTGTTGCTAAATTTATACCACCTAGTTTCACATACCAGCAAAAGAAAAAGTTTTTCTATGATTTGAGGCATTACTTCTGGGATGACCTACACCTTTATAAAGGAGTAGATGGTGTTATTAGACCTTGTATACCTGAGCATGAACAGGAACAGATCCTAGCAAGTGCCACTCCGAAGCTTATGGAGGACACCACGCTGGAGATAGAACTGCGCATAAGGTATTGCAATCCGGTTTTTATAGGCCTACTCTGTTCAAGGATGCCCGTAAGTTTGTCTTATCCTTTGATGAATGTCAAATAATTGGTAACATTAGTAGACGTCAAGAAATGCCTATGAATTATTCACTCGTGATTGAACCATTTGACGTTTGGGGCTTTGATTACATGGGACCGTTTCCTTCCTCTAATGGGTATACACATATTTTAGTTGCTATTGATTACGTTACTAAGTGGGTAGAGGCTATCCCAACTAGTAGTGCTGATCATAACACCTCTATTAAGATGCTTAAAGAAGTTATTTTTCCGAGGGTTGGAGTCCCTAGATGTCTAATGACTGATGGTGGTTCACATTTTATTCATGATGCCTTCCGTAAAATGCTTGCTAAGTATGATGTTAATCATAGAATTGCATCCCCTTATCACCCACAGTCTAGTGGTCAAGTAGAATTGAGTAATAGAGAACTCAAATTAATTTTGCAAAAGACTATTAATAGATCTAGAAAGAATTGGTCCAAGAAACTTGATGATGCATTATGGGCCTATAGAACTGCATATAAGAATCCTATGGGTATGTCTCCGTATAAAATGGTTTATGGAAAAGCATGTCACTTACCTCTCGAGCTAGAACATAAGGCATATTGGGTAATTAAAGAGCTCAATTATGATTTCAAACTTGCCAGTGAGAAGAGGTTATTTGACATCAGCTCACTTGGTGAATGGAGAACCCAAGCCTATGAAAATGCCAAATTGTTTAAACAAAAAGTTAAAAGATGGCATGACAAAAGGATACAAAAGCGTGAGTTTAATGTAGGTGATTATGTGTTGCTATACAACTCTCGTTTATGATTTTTTGCAAGAAAACTTATCTCTAAATGGGAAGGCCCATACATTATCGAGGAGGTCTATCATTCCGGTGCCATAAAAATCAACAACTTCGAAGGCACAAATCCGAAGGTGGTGAACGGTCAAAGAATCAAACATTATATCTCAGGTAATCCCATAAATGTTGAAACTAATATTATCGAAACCGTAACCCCGGAGGAATACATAAGAGACACTTTCCAGAACGTTTCAGACTCCGAAAAGGAATAAGTATGTGGTACAGTAAGTAAACCGACTCCAAAACAGTTCTAATGGCAATTTTTATCCGTTTTGGAATATTTAAGAAAATAGGAAAATAAGAAGTAGTCCGGGAAGGACACGAGACTTCCACGAGGGTGGAGGGCGCGCCCTACCCCCTAGGCGCGCCCCTGCCTCGTGGGCACCTCGTGCGCTCTCCGGACTCTGTTTTCTTGCACGGTACTTCTTTTGGTCAGTAAAAAATCATTATATAATCTCCCGAAGGTTTTGACTCTCGTATCACGCAAATATCCTCTGTTTTCGTTTTGAGCTGTTTTCTGCCAGAGTTGTCAAGGCCAGGCATCATGTCGTCTCCCTCCTCCAACAATGAGGGTAAAGATGCTTGGCTAATGAAGATAGAGTTGAAGAGATAAGAACCCGGGGAGATCAACAAGGATGATGGAATCAAGAAGGCCATGGAGGATCAAGCTCCAGCAGCAGAAGAAGAAGACATCCTTCCACCTCATCACAATCTTCTTACCCCAACTGAGATTGAAGCTTTCAAGATGATTGAGTTAGCTCGTATACAAAACAAGTATCTCACACGTGAAAATATTTTGTTGAAGGAGCATATCGCCGCACTCAAGGGCATTATCCGCAAGTTGGAAGATCTCCTACGCTCGATGTGCGTGTTGGGGAACGTAGTAATTTCAAAAAATTTCCTACGCACACGCAAGACCATGGTGATGGCATAGCAACGAGAGGGGAGAGTGTCTGTCCACGCACCCTCGTGAGGTCGAAGCGGAAGCGTTATAACAACGCTGTTGATGTAGTCGTGCGCCTTCACGATCCGACCGATCCAAGCACCGAACATACGGCACCTCCGAGTTCTGCACACGCTCAGCTCGATGACGATCCCGGACTCGATCCAGCAAAGTGTCGGGATGAGTTCCACAACCGACGGCGTGGTGACTATGATGATGCTCCACCGACGCAGGGCTTCGCCTAAGCTCCGCGATGATATGACTTCTCCGGCGCAGGGCTTCGCCTAAGCTCATGACGATATGACCGAAGTGGAATATGGTGGAAGGGGCACCGCACACGGCTAAGGAACGATCCGTAGATCAACTTGTGTGTCATGGGTGCCCCTGCCCCGTATATAAAGGAGCCAAGGGGGTGCGGCCAGCCCTAGGGGAGGCGCTGCCGAGGAGTCCTACTCCCACCGAGTAGGACTCCCCCTCTCCTAGTTGGATTAGGATTGGAGGAGGGAAGAGGAAGGCGCCCCCTCTCCTTGTCCTATTCGGACTAGAGGGGAGGGGGCGCGCCCTGCCTGGCCGGCCCTTCCTCTTCTCTCTTATGGCCCATCAAGGCCCATAGACCCCGGGGTTCCGTAACCTCCCGTACTCGGTAAATTCCTGATTTCACTCGGAACCTTTCCGATGTCCAAATGTAGGCTTCAATATATCAATCTTTACGTCTCGACCATTTCGAGACTCCTCGTCATGCCCGTGATCACATCCAGACTCGAACTACCTTCGGTACATCAATACTTATAAACTCATAATGAACTGTCATCGAACGTTAGCGTGCGGACCCTACGGGTTCGAGAACTATGTAGACATGACCTAGAACCATTCTCGGTCAATAACCAATAGCGGAACCTGGATGCCCATATTGGTTCCTACATATTCTACGAAGATCTTTATCGGTCAAACCGCATAACGATATACTTTGTTCCCTTTGTCATCGGTATGTTACTTACCCGAGATTCGATCGTCGGTATCCAATACCTAGTTCAATCTCGCTACGGTAAGTCTCTTTACTCGTTCCGTAATACATCATCTCACAACTAACTCATTAGTTGCAATGCTTGCAAGGCTTATGTGATGTGTATTACCGAGAAGGCCCAGAGATACCTCTCCGACAATCGGAGTGACAAAACCTAATCTCGATTCATGCCAACTCAACATATACTTTTGGAGACACCTGAGAGTACCTTTATAATCACCCGATTCGTTGTGGACGCTTTGGTAGCACACAAAGTGTTCCTCCGTAAACGGAGTTGCATAATCTCATAGTTGCAGGAACTTTGTATGAGTCATGAAGAAAGCATAAGCAACATACTAAACGATCAAGTGCTAAGCTAACGAAATGGGTCATGTCAATCACATCATTCTCCTAATGATGTGATCCCATTAATCAAATGACAACACATGTCTATGGTTAGGAAACATAACCATCTTCGATCAATGAGCTAGTCTTGTAGAGGCATACTAGTGACTATCTGTTTGTCTATGTATTCACACATGTATTATGTTTCCGGTTAATACAATTCTAGCATGAATAATAAACATTTATCATGATATAAGGAAATAAATAATAACTTTATTATTGCCTCTAGGGCATATTTCCTTCAGTCTCCCACTTGCACTAGAGTCAATAATCTAGATTACACAGTAATGATTCTAACACCCATGGAGTCTTGGTGTTGATCATGTTTTGCTCGTGGAAGAGGCTTAGTCAACGGGTCTGCAACATTCAGATCCGTATGCAAATCTCTATGTCTCCCACTTGGACTTGGTCCCGAATGGAATTGAAGCGTCTCTTGATATGCTTGGTCCTCTTGTGAAATCTGGATTCCTTTGCCAAGGCAATTGCACCATATTGTCACGAAGATCTTCATTGGTCCCGATGCACTAGGTATGACACCTAGATCGAAATGAACTCTTTCATCCGACTCCTTCATTTGCTGCTTCGAAGCAGCTATGTACTCCGCTTCACATGTAGATCCCGCCACGACGCTTTGTTTAGAACTGCACCAACCGACAGCTCCACCGCTTAATAAAAATACGATCCGTTTTGCGATTTAGAATCGTCCGGATCGTGTCAAAGCTTGCATCGACGTAACCATTTACGACTAGCTCTTTGTCACCTCCATATACGAAAACATATCCTTAGTCCTTTTCGGTATTTCAGGATGTTCTTGACCGCTGTCCATGATCCACTCGATTACTTTTACCTTCCTGCCAAGCTTACAGCTAAGCATACGTCAGTCTGGTACACAACATTGCATACATGATAGAGCCTATGGCTGAAGCATAGGAACATTTTCATTTTCTCTATCTTCTGCTGTGGCGGGCATTGAGTCGACTCAATCTTACACCTTGTAATACGTAAAAACCTTTCTTTGCTCGAGCCATTTTGAACTTCTTCAAAACTTTATCAAGGTATGTGCTTTGTGAAAGTCCAATTAAGCGCCTTGATCTATCTCTATAGATCTTGATGCCCAATATGTAAGCAGCTTCACCGAGGTCTTTCATTGAAAAACTTTTATTCAAGTATCCTTTTATGCTATCCAGAAATTCTATATCATTTCCAATCAACAATATGTCGTCCACATATAATATCGAAAATGCTCTGAGCTCCCACTCACTTTCTTGTAAATACAGGCTTCTCCAAAAGTCAGATAAAACCATATGCTTTGATCACACTATCAAAGCGCTTATTCCAACTCCGAGAGGCTTGCACTGCACCATAAATTGATCGTTGGAGCTTGCACACTTTGTTAGCACCCTTTGGATCAACAAAACCTTCTGGTTGCATCATATACAACTCTTCTTCTAGAAATCCATTCAAGAATGCAGTTTTACATCCATTTGCCAAATTTCATAATCATAAAATGCGGCAATTGCTAACATGATTCGGACAGACTTAAGCATCGCTACGGTGAGAAAGTCTCATCGTAGTCAACCCCTTGAACTTGTCGAAAACCTTTTGCAACAAGTCGAGCTTTGTAGACAGCTTACATTACCATCGGCGCCAGTCTTCTTCTTAAAGATCCATTTATTCTCAATAGCTTGCCGATCATCGGGCAAGTCTACCAAAGTCCATACTTTGTTCTCATACATGGATCCCATCTCAGATTTCATGGCTTCAAGCCATTTTGTGGAATCTGGGCTCACCATCGCTTCTTCATAGTTCGTAGGTTCACCATGATCTAGTAGCATGACTTCCGAATAGGATTACCGTACCACTCAGTGCGGATTTTATTCTGGTTGATCTCTGATTCGGTGACAACTTGATCTGAAGTTTCATGATCATTATCATTATCTTCCTCGCTAACTGGTGTAGTTGTTACGAAACTGATTTCGTGATGAACTACTTTCCAATAAGGGAGTTGGTACTATTACCTCATCAAGTTCCACTTTCCTCCCACTCACTTCTTTCGAGAGAAACTCCTTCTCTAGAAAGGATCCATTCTTAGCAACGAATGTCTTGCCTTCGGATCTGCGATAGAAGGTATACCCAATTGTCTCCTTTGGGTATCCTATGAAGACACATTTTTCCGATTTGGGTTCAAGCTTATCAGGTTGAAGTTTTTCACATAAGCATCGCAACCCCAAACTTTCAGAAGCGACAACTTTGGTTTCTTGCTAAACCATAGTTCATAAGGCGTCGTCTCAACGGATTTTGACGGTGTCCTATTTAACGTGAATGCGGCCGTCTCTAAAGCATAACCCCAAAATGATAGCGGTAAATCGAAATAGACATCATAGATCGCACCATATCTAGTAAAGTACGATTCGACGTTCGGACACACCATTACGCTGTGGTGTTCCCGGTGGCGTGAGTTGCTAAACTATTCCGCATTGCTTCAAATGTAGACCAAACTCGAACTCAAATATTCTCCTCCACGATCAGATCGTAGAAACTTTATTTTCTTGTTACGATGATTTTCAACTTCACTCTGAAATTCTTTGAACTTTTCAAATGTTTCAGATTTATGCTTCATCAAGTAGATATACCCGTATCTGCTTAAATCATCTGTGAAGGTGAGAAAATAACGATATCCGCCACGAGCTTCAACATTCATCGGACCACATACATCTGTATGTATGATTTCCAATAAGTCTGTTGCTCTCTCCATACAACCGAGAACGGTGTTTTAGTCATCTTGCCCATGAGGCACGTTCGCAAGTACCAAGTGATTCATAATCAAGTGATTCCAAAAGTCCATCCGTATGGAGTTTCTTCATGCGTTTTACACCGATATGACCTAAACGGCAAGTGCCACAAATAAGTTGCACTATCATTATCAACTCTGCATCTTTTGGCTTCGACATTATGAATATGTGTATCACTACCGTCGAGATTCAACAAGAATAGACCATTCTTCAAGGGTGCATGACCATAAAAGATATTACTCATATAAATAGAACAACCATTATTCTCTGATTTAAATGAATAACCGTCTCGCATCAAACAAGATCCAGATATAATGTTCATGCTCAACGCTGGCACCAAATAACAATTATTTAGGTCTAAAACTAATCCCAAGGTAGATGTAGAGGTAGCGTGCCGACCGCGATCACATTGACTTTGGAACCATTTCCCACGCGCATCGTCACCTCGTCCTTTGCCAGTGCTCGTCTATTCCGTAGTCCCTTTGTTCACCTTGCCATCCTTCTTATCCGCCAAATACTTGGGGCAGTTCCGCTTCGATGTCGATCCGCTTGCGGTAAAACACTCGATTTCAGGCTTAGGTCCAGACTTGGGTTTCTTCTCTTGATCAGCAACTTTCTTGCTGTTCTTTTGAAGTTTCCTTCTTCTTTCCTTTGCCCTTTTCTTGAAACTAGTGGTCTTGTTGACCATCAACACTTGATGCTCTTTCTTGATTTCTACCTCCGCTGCTTTTAGCATTGCGAAGAGCTCAGAATTGTCTTAGTCATCCCTTGCATATTATAGTTCACCACGAAGCTCTTGTAGCTTGGTGGCGATGATTGGAGAATTCATCAATGACACTATCATCCGGAAGATTAACTCCCAGCTGAATTAAGTGATTATTATACCCGGACATTTTGAGTATGTGCTCACCGATGTAACTATTCTCCTCCATCTTGCAGCTATAGAACTTATTGGAGACTTCATATCTCTCAATCCGGGCATTTGCTTGAAATATTAACTTCAACTCTGGAACATCTCATATGCTCCATGACGCTCAAAACGTCGTTGAAGACCCGGTTCTAAGCCGTAAAGCATGGCACACTGAACTATAGAGTAGTCATCGCTTTGCTCGCCAGATGTTCACAACTTATGGCGTTGCTCTGCAAAGAGGCACGGCACCCAGCGGTGCTTCCAGGGCGTAATTCTTACATGCAGCAATGAGGATAATCCTCAAATTACGGACCCGATCCGTGTAATTGCTACCATCATCTTTCAACTTTGCTTTCTCAAGGAACGCATTAAAATTCAACGGAACAACAGCACGAGCCATCTATCTACAGTAAACATAGACAAGCAAAATACTATCGGTACTAAGTTCATGATAAATTTAAGTTCAATTAATCATATTAAAAACTCCCACTTAGACAGACATCTCTCTAGTCATCTAAGTGTTTACGTGATCCAAATCAACTAAACCATGTCCGATCATCACGTGAGATGGAGTAGTTTCAATGGTGAACATCACTATGTTGATCATATCTACTATATGATTCACGCCGACCTTCGGTCTCCGTGTTCCGAGGCCATATCTGCATATGCTAGGCTCGTCAAGTTTAACTTGAGTATTCTGCGTGTGCAAAACTGGCTTGCACCCGTTGTAGATGGACGAGAACTTATCACACCCGATCATCACGTGGTGTCCGGGTACTACTGAACTTTTAGCAACGGTGCATACTCGGGAGAACACTTCTTGATAATTTTAGTGAGAGATCATCTTATAATGCTACCGTCAATCAAAGCAAGATAAGATGCATAAAGGATAAACATCACATGCAATCAATATAAGTGATATGATGTGGTCATCATCATCTTGTGCTTGTGATCTCCATCTCGAAGCACCGCCATGATCACCATCGCCACCGCGCGACACCTTGATCTCCATCGTAGCATCGTTGTCGTCTCGCCAACTATTGCTTCTACGACTATCGCTATCGCTTAGTGATAAAGTAAAGCAATTACATGGCTTTTGCATTTCATACAATAAGCGACAACCATATGGCTCCTGCCGATTGCCGATAACTTGGTTACAAAACATGATCATCTCATACAATAAAATATAGCATCACGTCTTGACCACATCACATCACAACATGCCCTGCAAAAACAAGTTAGACGTCCTCTACTTTGTTGTTGCAAGTTTTACGTGGCTGCTACGGGCTGAGCAAGAACCGTTCTTACCTCGCATCAAAACCACAACGATAGTTTGTCAAGTTGGTGCTGTTTTAACCTTCGCAAGGACCGGCGTAGCCACACTCGGTTCAACTAAAGTGAGAGAGAGACACCCGCCGGTCACCTTTAAGCAACTAGTGCTCGGGCGGTGAAACCAGTCTCGCGTAAGCGTCGGCGTAATGTCGGTCCGGGCGCTTCATCTCACAATACCGCTGAACCAAAGTATGACATGCTGGTAAGCAGTATGACTTATATCGCCCACAACTCACTTGTGTTCTACTCGTGGATATGACATCAACGATAAAACCAGGCTCGGATGCCATTGTTGGGGAACGTAGTAATTTCAAAAATTTCCTACGCACACGCAAGACCATGGTGATGGCATAGCAACGAGAGGGAGAGTGTCCGTCCACGCACCCTCGTGAGACCGAAAGCGGAAGCATTATAACAACGCTGTTGATGTAGTCGACGCGTCTTCACGATCCGACCGATCCAAGCACCGAACATACGGCACCTCCGAGTTCGCACACGCTCAGCTCGATGACGATCCCGGACTCGATCCAGCAAAGTGTCGGGGATGAGTTCCGTCAAGACGACGGCGTGGTGACGATGATGATGCTCCACCGACGCAGGGCTTCACCTAAGCTCCGCGACGATATGACTTCTCCGCGCGGGGCTTCGCCTAAGCTCCGCGACGATATGACCGAAGTGGAATATGGTGGAAGGGGCACCGCACACGACTAAGGAACGATCCGTAGATCAACTTGTGTGTCATGGGGTGCCCCTGCCCCAGATATAAAGGAGCCAAGGGGTGCGGCCAGCCCTAGGGGAGGCGCTGAGGAGTCCTACTCCCACCGAGTAGGACTCCCCCCTCTCCTAGTTGGATTAGGATTGGAGGAGGGGAAGAGGAAGGCGCCCCCCTCTCCTTGTCCTATTCGGACTAGAGGGGGGAGGGGGGCGGGCGGCCTGCCTGGCCGGCCCTTCCTCTTCTCTCTTATGGCCCATCAAGGCCCATAGACCCCCCGGGGGGTTCCGGTAACCTCCCGGTACTCCGGTAAATTCCTGATTTCACTCGGAACCTTTCCGATGTCCAAATGTAGGCTTCCAATATATCAATCTTTACGTCTCGACCATTTCGAGACTCCTCGTCATGCCCGTGATCACATCCAGGACTCCGAACTACCTTCGGTACATCAATACTTATAAACTCATAATGAACTGTCATCGAAACGTTAAGCGTGCGGACCCTACGGGTTCGAGAACTATGTAGACATGACCTAGAACCATTCTCGGTCAATAACCAATAGCGGAACCTGGATGCCCATATTGGTTCCTACATATTCTACGAAGATCTTTATCGGTCAAACCGCATAACGATATACTTTGTTCCCTTTGTCATCGGTATGTTACTTACCCGAGATTCGATCGTCGGTATCCAATACCTAGTTCAATCTGTTACGGTAAGTCTCTTTACTCGTTCCGTAATACATCATCTCACAACTAACTCATTAGTTGCAATGCTTGCAAGGCTTATGTGATGTGTATTACCGAGAAGGCCCAGAGATACCTCTCCGACAATCGGAGTGACAAAACCTAATCTCGATTCATGCCAACTCAACATATACTTTTGGAGACACCTGAGAGTACCTTTATAATCACCCATTCGCCAGACGCTTGGTAGCACACAAAGTGTTCCTCCGTAAACGGAGTTGCATAATCTCATAGTTGCAGGAACTTTGTATGAGTCATGAAGAAAGCATAAGCAACATACTAAACGATCAAGTGCTAAGCTAACGAAATGGGTCATGTCAATCACATCATTCTCCTAATGATGTGATCCCATTAATCAAATGACAACACATGTCTATGGTTAGGAAACATAACCATCTTCGATCAATGAGCTAGTCTTGTAGAGGCATACTAGTGACTATCTGTTTGTCTATGTATTCACACATGTATTATGTTTCCGGTTAATACAATTCTAGCATGAATAATAAACATTTATCATGATATAAGGAAATAAATAATAACTTTATTATTGCCTCTAGGGCATATTTCCTTCAGTGCGACTATCCATCAACACCACCATCTTCTTCCCCATCAAAGGAGATATAATCAAATGGGTATGGGCACTCCCCTTGGCAACTGCCAAGCTTGGGGGAGGTGCCCCGGTATCGTATGACCATCACACTCCTATCTTTATCGTTTTTCTTAGTTCGATCCTTTTGGTAATATCTTGATCTAGTAGAATAAAGTTTTTTTGGTATGATCTAGTTTTGAGTTTTGCTTTAGGGAGTGTCTATTTGACGCTCGACTGAAAATCAATTAGATATCAATCAAGTTTTTCAGCCAATAATAGAATGCCATCTGTATGTATTTTTGTGCCCCTCTTTTGTGCATCTCCGCTGCCAATCCTTCTCGGGTTGGAACTGGACCCGGTTTCAAACATACTTGAGCTACAACTATCAAGATACAACAGCCCAAAAAAGCCTATAAATCCATCAAGGCATCAACCTACGGTCCACTTACAGTTGTTTGGGAGAACATTAAAGTGATAATTAGACTGCCATTGCAGTCTATAGATACACAAAACTTGAAAATTAGCACTTAAACTTCACAATTACAGTGCAGTTATGCATAGCTTGCACTCGTACCGTGTAATTATTACAGTGACATTATGGCCAGAACTTACACCATCATTTGGGAGAAAAATTACAGTGACAATTGCACTCTCATTACAGTGTACTAACAATGATATCTTGAGAGTTACAGTCTAGATACATACAATTCAGAGTTA
This sequence comes from Aegilops longissima, assembly GCA_021605205.1. Classification (NCBI taxonomy): domain Eukaryota; kingdom Viridiplantae; phylum Streptophyta; class Magnoliopsida; order Poales; family Poaceae; genus Aegilops; species Aegilops longissima. Next base: position 679,496,949 of record CM038677.1, read on the forward strand.
AAATTAGCACTGGAACTTCTAAAGTTACAGTGTATTTTGCATACATACTGTTTGTAAATTACAGTGACATTATGATAGGAACTTATAGATAATCTGCGATTACAGTGTATTTACGCAGAACTTACACTGATATTGTGTAAATATTAGAGTGACATTACTGGACTTCCAAAAATACAGTGTAAATATTACAGTGGCCAAACGGGTTGCACTCATGACCCACTTCCAAAACAACAAAATAGTGGTACATGAAAACAAAGTAGATCAACTGTTGAACAAAAATGGCACTCTGGTACATGAGTACGCTTTCAAATTATGAAAAAACTGCTGCATATTAGCACAGTAGAACTGTAGATTGGCACTGTAAAAGAACTGTAGAGTACCACTGTAAATTAGTGTAATTTTGTCAAGCCTTATTTGTAATTTGTAATAGTACATTTACAGTTTTACGGTGGAATTACAGTGTAAATGTGCAGTTGAATACGCTGTAAATCTGTAGATTTGCAGTTTTCACACTAAGAGAGTGCTATCGCCTAACTTTGACAAACCCCAAAACTATATAGAAAGATGATGTTACCCAACAAAGGCAAACCAACCTAACAAAAAACAACCAAACGAAATTGCCCTGAAAAATACGTTGTAACTGATGCGACTTACAATGAGTTGCACAAGAATCACAGTGTAATTTCCTTGTGATTTACACAATAATGCCCCCGCGAATTACACTCAATGTTGCACGAATTATAGTAGTAATTTCCCTATACTGTAAAATCCCTCAAATCACAGTGCAAATGCACTGAAATTACACTTAATTTCCATTGTCATTGACTTGAATTTACAGTGTTGATTGACCCTGAAATTATACTTACAATGAAATTGCAAGTTAAGCAGTAAACTACGAAAAGGTTCTAGAAATGAATGCAATATACATCAAACCCAGTAGCAATCAAGTTGACAAGCCTAAGAGGGACCTAAGTTCTGACAAAATTAAGAACACAATCCATCCCATATCTCTGAATAACATTCTTATACCAGGAGAAAAACTATCAACAAAACCAGACAAGAACTTCCCAGAATATCTAGTAAAGGTAGAACAAATAAAAAAATTCACTATTTCTTATGACTCTACATGAAACAAAAAGAAAAACTAATTAAAAACTAAGGTAGATTAATGTGGAAGATGACTATAAACAATACCAATCTAAGTACTCAGGTAACACTATAGGAAATTGCTAAAGAAGAAGTGACTGATCCGACTTGAAAAGAATTTGATGCAACTAACCTTCCTTGTGCTGGCACATGAAAGCTTTCATTTGAAGCATTTTACTTTCTGAAAATATAACAAATGAATGAAGAGGACTGTCAACCAAACGATGGAGGGAAAGCATAAACAAAGCAACATAAAAAATGCAAGGACTAGAAGTAAACAAATAGCACATAAATGATTCATACAGAACTCAATTAGAGCTTTGCCAAAGTTGCCATCATCTACATATAGAGACAACCAATAAACCGGAAAAAAATACATCAGAAAGAAGGGTAATTACACTGGAATTGCAGACACAATACAAAGTAAAATATAGAGAAATTTACACCATAAATTAGGGTATACTACATTGAAATAGAAGGGCAAGTTACAGTTTAACTATAGAACAACCTAGATACACTGCAAATAGGGTAAATGCACTGTAATTGCCGGGTTACGAACAAACTACACAGTAAATATGGACGTATTACACAGTAACTATAGAACAAACTACATTGTAATTACAAAAATAAAAAGAAGCAAGATAATTACACTATAATTTGGGACATATAAAGGTGTAAATCTAGGACATATCACAGTAATTGTAGGACAAATTACACAGTAAAAACAAATAAGAGAAGCATGCAAATTACACTTAAATAGGGAATATTACACTGTAAAAGTGCTCATCTCTCCTTGATCATACTGCAGGGGAAACTACAGTGTAAATCTATGCCATATTTACACAGTAATTCTAGCACAAATAAACTGTAATTAGGGACATATTACATTGTAAATGTAGCACATATTACACAGTGATTCTTGGACAAATTACACAGTAAACTACAGAAATAAAATTAGGTGGGGGGGGGGGGGGGTGGACTACACAGTACTACTAGGACAAATTACACTGCAACTATGGGGGTAAAAAACAATGTAAATTCTAGTTAAATTACACTGTAATTGTTGGTTAAATTACACAGTGATTGTAGGTCATATTACACTGAACAACTGCGCAGGGGGGGGGGGAGGGGGGTTACATAATACTACTAGGACAAATTACATTGCAACTATGGGGTAAAAACACTGAAATTGCTGGTCAAATTACGCTGTAACTGTAGTTTAAATGACATTGCAAATCTGCATGGGGATGCACAGTAATTCTGCGGGTAAGTTACACTGTAATTCTGCTGGTAAGTTACACTGTAATTCAGACAGTAAGACAAGTATGGGAAGCATGAAACACTGTAAGACAAGTATGAAATTCAGAAAGATTCCTGCAAACAAATTCAGACAGACCTCAGCCACCAGGGGAAAATGATGAAGAATTCCAGTACACAGCAAACAAATTCAGACAGACCTCAGCCACCAGGGGAAAATGATGAAGAATTCCAGTACACAGCAAAACATGAGCAGCCACCTACAACTACAAAAACTAAAACTCAAAAGCAGGGGAAAACCCAGGCCGGACCATCTCCAACTAAAATTGATAGGGAAATCAACCCCTGCAACTACCACTACGACTATCTCCACCACCTACATCACAAAATAAACAATCTAAGTCTACGTCCATATCTACAAGCAGGGAGAAAAACGACCACAACAAAGCGGAAGACCCAGAACCCGCAGCTACAATCCAACACAAGTACACAACTCAGGCGAGCGGAAGGGAGCGGGGGAAAATGCGGACTAGAACAACACAGCAGCACCTACAATGGATCCACAAACAACAACAAAGACAGATAAACCCTGGATCCACGGATATGAAACTCACCTAGATCTGGAACTACAGGACCACAGCACGAGTAAAAACATACGGGGAACCGCGAGAGACAAGAACAACCTACCATGGCAGCCGAGGATCGAAGGCAAAAGGGAGGAGAAATCAAAATCGAAAGGTTGGATAGTTCGGAACCGCCTCCTCTCCTCCGCCGCTCGAGCTTTCTCCCTCGGCCTTATCCAAACAGAATGACCCAAATGAAGACACCCACTCCATAATTCAAACAGGAGGAAAGTCAACACTGCCGGGCGGGGCGATGAACGGCGAGACAAAGAAAACCGAACCCGACAAAGAAAACCAACCCGAACAAACAGAACGCCAGCTCGAAGAAAAAAAGAAAACCAGCGCGAATCTCCACGTGAGAATGGATGGACACAAATTTGAATGATGACGAATTGAAAAACACTCGACTGAAAAATAGCAAATCCGTTGCTTTATGATCCTTCTATGTAATCGAGTCCGTGAGCTATATATAATAAATATTAGTGTTGAGTCAAGGGCTTGATTATCTTGCTATGATCTTGAGTGAATAAATGATAAAAAGAAAGAGATAAAAAGAAACAAAGAGATCATATTGATCTTATGGAGAGTAATCACTTCACATATAAAGAGTATGATGATTAAAAGTTGTTGAGAGTTGACAAACATAGTTTTGGTCATCGTTGCAATTAATAGGAAGTAATAAAGAAAGAGAGGTTTCACATATAAATATACTATCTTGGACATCTTTTATGATTGTGGGCACTCATCAAAATATGACATGCTAAAGAGTTGATGTTGGACAAGGAAGACAACATAATGGGTTATGTTTTCTTATATCCGAAATAAAGTATATTGTCATGGATCATCCAACATGTTGAGCTTGCCTTTCTCCCTCATGCTAGCCAATTCTTTGCACCAAGTAGAGATACTACTTGTGCTTCCGAATACCCTTAAACCCAGTTTTGTCATGAGACTCCACCTTACCTACCTATGGATTGAGTAAGATCCTTCAACTAAGTTGTCATTGTTGCATGCAATAAAAATTGCTCTGTAAATATGTATGACTTATTAGTGTGGAGAAAATAAGCTTTATACGATCTTGTGATGTGGAAGAAATAAAAGCGACGGACTGCATAATAAAGTTCCATATCACAAGTGGCAATATAAAGTGACGTTCTTTCGCATTAAGATTTTGTGCATCCAACTAAAAGTACATGACAACCTCTGCTTCCCTCTGCGAATGTCCTATCTTTTACTTTCATCTTCTACCTTATGCAAGAGTCAGGGTGATCTTCACCTTTCCTTTTTACATTTTATCTTTTGGCAAGCACATTTTGTTGGAATGATCCTGATATATATATCCAATTGGATGTAAGTTAGCATGAACTACTATTGTTGACATTACCCTTGTGGTAAAAGGTTGGGAGGCGAAACTATAAGCCCCTATCTTTCTCTGTGTCCGATTAAAACTCCGTAACCACAAGTATTGCGTGAGTGTTGGCAATTGTGAAAGACTAAAGGATGGTTGAGTATGTGGACTTGCTAAAAAACTCTTACATAGAATCTTTCCGATGTTATGATAAATTGCAATTGCTTCAATGATTGAGATCATAGTTTGTTGGTTTTCAATGAAGTTTCTGGTTCATACTTGACATTGTGAATAGATGGTTACTTTATCATAAGAAACCATATGACAATATTTATATATGTTGCTGTTATAAGATTGATCATGATGCCATCATGTCCGTATTTTATTTTATCGATACCTCTATCTCTAAACATGTGGACATATTTATCGTTATCGGCTTTCGCTTGAGGACAAGCGAGGTCTAAGCTTGGGGGAGTTGATACGTCCATTTTGCATCATGCTTTTATATCAATATTTATTGCATTATGGGATGTTATTACACATTATGTCACAATACTTATGCCTTTTCTCTCTTATTTTACAAGGGTTACATGAAGAGGGAGAATGCTGTCAGCTGGAATTCTGGGCTGGAAAAGGAGCAAATATTAGAGACATATTCTACACAGCTCCAAAAGTCCTGAAACTTTACAGAAGTTATTTTTGGAATTAATAAAAAATACTGAGCGAAGAAACTACTAGAGGGGGCCACACCCTGGCCACGAGGGTGGGAGGCGCGCCCCCTGCCTCGTGGGCCCCCTGGCAGGCTTCCGGTGCCCATCTTCTGCTATATGAGGTCTTTTACCCTGGAAACAATCATAAGCAAGCTTTCGGGAAGAAACTCCGCCGCCATGAGGTGGAACCTTGGCGGAACCAATCTAGGGCTCCGGCAGAGCTGTTCTGCCGGGGAAACTTCCCTCCGGGAGGGGGAAATCATCGCCATCATCATCACCAATGATCCTCTCATCGGGAGGGGGTCAATCTCCATCAACATCTTCACCAGCACCATCTCCTCTGAAACCCTAGTTCATCTCTTGTATCCAATCTTTGTCCCAAAGCCTCAGATTGGTAACTGTGGGTTGCTAGTAGTGTTGATTACTCCTTGTAGTTCATGCTAGTTGGTTTATTTGGTGAAAGATCATATGTTCAGATCCATTATGCATATTAATACCCCTCTGATATGAACATGAATATGCTTTGTGAGTAGTTACGTTTGTTCCTGAGGACATGGGAGAAGTCTTGCTATTAGTAGTCATGTGAATTTGGTATTCGTTCGATATTTTGATCAGATGTATGTTGTCTCTCCTCTAGTGGTGTCATGTGAACGTCGACTGCATGACACTTCACCATTGTTTGGGCCTATAGTAAGGCATTGGGAAGTAATAAGTAGATGATGGGTTGCTAGAGTGACAGAAGCTTAAACCCTAGTTTATGTGTTGCTTCGTAAGGGGCTGATTTGGATCCATATGTTTCATGCTATGGTTAGGTTTACCTTAATACTTCTTTTGTAGTTGCGGATGCTTGCAATAGGGGTTAATCATAAGTGGGATGCTTGTCCAAGTAAGGACAGCACCCAAGCACCGGTCCACCCACATATCAAATTATCAAAGTACCGAACGCGAATCATATGAACGTGATGAAAACTAGCTTGACGGCAATTCCCATGTGTCCTCGGGAGCGCTTTTCTCTATATAAGACTTTGTCCAGGCCTGTCCTTTGCTACAAAAAGCATTGGGCCATCTTGCTGCACCTTATTTACTTTCATTACTTGTTACCTGTTACAAATTACCTCATCACAAAACTATTTGTTACCGATAATTTTAGTGCTTGTAGAGAATACCTTACTAAAAACCGCTTGTCATTTCGTTCTGCTCCTCGTTGGGTTCGACACTCTTACTTATCGAAAGGACTACGATAGATCCCCTATACTTGTGGGTCATCAATCAAGACGTGATATGATATATGTTGATGTATGAGATGATCATTTTTTGTAATAAGTTCTCGACTTGCATGTCGATGAGTACGATAACTGGAAGGAGCCTTAGGATTGTCTTTAATTATTGTATGCACTCCGTGTCAATCAGCCACATGTAATTGCTTTGCTTTATCGCTACACATTAGCAATAGTTGTAGAAGCGATAGTTGGCGAGACGACCCCGACGCAACGATGGAGATCAAGGTGTCGCACCAGTGACGATGGAGATCATGCCCTTGCTTTGGAGATGGAGATCAAAAGCACAAGATGATGATGGCCATATCATGTCACATATTTTGATTGCATGTGATGTTTATCCTTTATGCATCTTATTTTGCTTAGAACGATGGTACCATTATAAGATGGTCCCTTCACTTAATTTCAAGATAAAAGTGTTCTCCCCAAGTATGCACCATTGCTAAAGTTCGTTGTTTCGAAGCACCTTGTGATGATCAGGTGTGATAGACTCTGTGTTCACACACAATGGGTGTAAGCCAGTTTTGCACATGCATAATACTTGGGTTAAACTTGATGAGCCTAGCATGTACAGACATGGTCTCGGAACACTAGAAACCGAAAGGTCAAACATGAGTCATATAGTAGATATGATCAACATGGAGATGTTCACCATTGAAGACTACCCCATCTCACGTGATGATCGGACATGGGTTAGTTGATATGGATCATGTATCATTTAGACAACTTGAGGGATGTTGATTTAAGTGGGAGTACATTAGTAATTTGATTATTTGAACTAAAATTTATCATGAACTTAGTCCTAATAGTCTTTGCAAAATTATATTGTAGATCAATGGCCCATGCTACCGTTCCCTTGAATTTTAATGTGTTCCGAGAGAAAGCTAAGTTGAAAGATGATGGTAGCAACTACACGGACTAAGTCCGTAACTTGAGGATTATCCTCATTGCTGCAGAGAAGAATTATGTCCTTTATGCACCGCTAGGTGACAGACCTGCTGCAGGAGCTGATGCAGACGTTATGAACGTCTGGCAGGCTTGATCTGATGACTACTCGATAGTTTAGTGTGCCATGCTTTAAGGCTTGGAACTGGGACTTCAAAAGCGTTTTGAATGCCACAGAGCATATGAGATGTTCCAAGAGCTGAAGTCTCCAACAAGTTCTTTAGCTGTAAGATGGAGGAGAACAGTTCTGTCAGTGAAAACATACTCAGAATGTCTGTGTACCACAACCACTTGACTCAGCAGGGAATTGATCTTCTAGTCGAGTGTGTTATTGATAGAGTTCTTCAGTCACTGCCACCAAGCTACAAAGGCTTCATGATGAACTATAATATGCAAGGGATGACGAAAACGATTCATGAACTCTTCACGATGCTGAAATCGGCGGAGGTAGAAATCAAGAAAAAGCATCAAGTGTAGATGGTTAACTAGATCACCAGTTTCAAGAAAAAGGGCAAGGGAAAGAAAGGGAACTTCAAGAAGACCGGCAAGCAAGTTGCCGCTCCCATGAAGAAGCCCAAAGCTGGACCCAAGCCTGAAACTGAGTGCTTCTACTACAAGGGAAATGGTCACTGGAAGCGGAACTGCCCCAAGTATTTGGCAGATAAGAAGGATGGAAAAGTGAACAAAGGTGTACATGTTATTGATGTGTTCCTTACTAGTGCTCGTAGTAGCGCTTGGGTATTTGACACTGGTTCGATTGCTCATATTTGTAACTCGAAACAGGAGCTGCGGAATAACGAAGATTGGCTAAGGACGAGGTGACGATGTGCGTCCAGAATGGTTCCAAGGTTGATATGATTGCCGTCAGCATGCTACCTCTACATCTACCTTCAGGATTAGTTTTAGACCTCAATAATTATTATTTGGTGCCAGCGTTGAGCATGAAAATTATATCTAGATCTTGTTTATTGCAATATAGTTATTCATTTAAGTCAGAGAATAATGATTGTTTGATTTATATGAGTAACATCTTTTATGGTCTTGCATCCTTAGTGGATGGTCTATTCTTACTGAATCTCGATCGTAGTGATACACATATTCATAATGTTAATGCCAAAAGATGCAAAGTTGATAATGATAGTGCAAAATACTTGTGGCATTGCCGTTTAGGTCATATTGGTGTAAAGCGCATGTAGAAGCTCCATACGGATGGCCTTTTGGAATCACTTGATTATGAATCATTTGATACTTGCGAACCATGCCTCATGGGTAAGATGACTAAAGCTCCGTTCTCTGGAGAAATGGAGCGAGCTAATGACTTATTGGAAATAATACATACCGATGTATGTGGCTCGATGAGTGTTGAAGCACGCGGCGGGTCTCGTTATTTTATGACCTTCACAGATGATTAGAGTAGGTATTAGTATACCTACTTGATGAAACACAAGTCTAAAACATTTGAAAAGTTCAAAGAATTTCATAGTGAAGTGGAGAATCATCGTAACAAGAAAATAAAGTTTCTACGATCTAACCGCGGAGGTGAATATTTGAGTTAAGAGTTTTGCCTTCATTTAAGACAATGTGGAATTGTTTCACAACTCATGCCACCTAGAACACCACAGCGTAATGGTGTGTCTGAACATCGTATCCATACTTTATTAGATATTGTGCATTCTATGATGTCTCTTACCGATTTGCCCCTATCATTTTGGGGTTATGCATTAGAGACAGCTGCATTCACATTAAATAGGGCACCGTCTAAATCCGTTGAAATGACACCGCATGAACTATGATTTGGCAAGAAACCTAAGCTGTTGTTTCTTAAATTTTGGGGATGCGGCGTTTATGTCAAAAGGCTTCAGCCTGATAAGCTCGAACCCAAAGCGGAGAAGTGCGTATTCATTGGATACCCTAAAAGAACTATTGGGTATACCTTCTACCATAGATCCGAAGGCAAGACCTTTGTTGCTAAGAATGGGTCATTTGTAGAGAAGGAGTTTCTCTCGAAAGAAGTAAGTAGGATGAAAGTAGAACTTGATGAGGTAGTTTTACCTTCTCTCAAATTGGAAAGTAGCACATCAGAGAAAATCGTTCTCGTGATGCCTACACCAACCAGAGAGGAAGCAAATGATAATCATGAAACTTCAGATCAAGTTACTACTGAACCTCGTAGGTCGACCAGAACACGTACCGAGTGGTACGGTAATCCTGTCCTAGAAGTCATATTGTTAGACAACGACGAACCTACGAACTACGAAGAAGCTATGATGAGCTCAGATTCTGACAAATGGCTTGAGGCCATGAAATTTGAGATAGGATCCATGTATGAGAACAAAGTATGGACTTTGGTGGACTTGCCTGATGATCGGCAAGCAATTGAGAATAAATGGATCTTCAAGAGGAGGACGAACGCTGATGGTAATATCACTGTCTACAAAGCTTGACTTGTCACAGAAGGTTTTCGACAAGTTCAAGGGTTGACTACGATGAGACTTTCTCACCCGTAGCGATGCTTAAGTGTGTCAGAATCATGTTAGCAACTGTCGCATTTTATGATTATGGAATCTGGCAAATGGATGTCAAAACGGCATTCTTTAACGGGTTTCTTAAAGAAGAGTTGTATATGATGCAACTAGAAGGTTTTGTCAATCATAAGGGTGCTAACAAAGTGTGCAAGCTCCAGCGATCCATCTATGGACTGGTGCAAGCTCGGAGCTGGAATATATGCTTTGATGAGGTGATCAAAGCATTTGGTTTTATACAGACTTACGGTAAAGCCTGTATTTACAAGAAAGTAAGTGGGAGCTCTATAGCATTTTTGATATTATATGTGGATGACGTATTGCTGATTGGAAATGATATAGAATTTCTGGATAGGATAAAAGGATATTTGAATAAGAATTTTTCAATGAAATACCTCGGTGAAGCTGCTTACATATTGGGCATCAAGATCTATAGGGATAGATCGGGACGCTTAGTAGGACTTTCACAAAGCACATACCTTGACAAAGTTTTGAAGAAGTTCATAATGGACTAGTCAAACAAAGGGTTCTTGCCTATGTCGCAAGGTGTGAAATTGAGTCAGACTCAAAGTCCGACCACGGCAGAAGATAGAGATAGAATGAAAGCCATTCACTATGCCTCAGCCCACTACTAGGGAAAACCTTATACACAGTAGCGCTGGTTAAAATGGGGCGCTAGTGCTACATAGCAGTAGCGCGTGCACGTGAACCGCGCTACAGATACGGGTGTAGCAGTAGCGCTTCTTCAGGGAAAAGCGCTACTACTAAAATTCCCACTACTAAGCCGATAGGCGACGAATAGTAGTAGCGATCTTCGGAAAACCCCACTACCGCTAAGATTATTGTAGCAGCGCATTTTTCGTGAAAAGCGCTACTGCTAATGAAAATAAAATAAAATGAAAAACAAATAGAAAAGTAAATGAAAATGAAAAAAATAGAAAAAAGAGAAAGGAAAAAAATAAAATGTAAAGAAAAATAAAATAAAAGAAAAAATAAAGGAGAAAGGCATAGCAGCATCGTCTGTTCATAACAGGCGCTATAGATAATATAGCAGCAGTTTGTTTTTCAGACCCCCGCTATACAAAGGGAAAAGGGAATAAGAAAAGAAAAGGAAAATAAAAAGCTATAACAGTAGCGCATTTTATAAAAAGCGCTATAACTAACTTAGCTATAGCTTGTTTTTCCTACCAGCGCTACCGCTACGTTTGACCTAACCCCCGCGTGCTTTCCCTCCCCCCGTCCACCACTTCTCCCCCAAATCCCTCACCCCACTTCGCCGCCGTGTCCCCACTTCGTCGTCGGCCCACTTCGCCGTCGTCTCCTGCCGATGTCGACGCCCCCGGAGCCACCAGAGCCGTGTGCCGTCGATGCCACCGGAGCTGCCCCCAACACCACCGGAGCCGCACGGCCTCGTCAATGCCACCGGAGCCGCCCTCGCCGCCACCGGAGCCACCCTCGATGCCCCTGCCTCCCTCGCCACCACTGCCTCCCTCGCCGTCACCGGAGACGCCCTGCCTCCCTTGCCACCACTGGAGCCATCCTCTGTAAGCCCCCACCCCTCCTCTCTCTCTCATGCATAGCACAAACATTGGACAGAGAACTAGCTAGATAGGTTAACTAGTTTAGTTAGCTTAATTATCTAGGTTAGTGCAAAAATTTAGTTAGGGCTTTGACAGAGAACTAATTAGGTTAACTAGTTTAATTAGCTTAATTATCTAGGTTACTGCAAAAATTTTCTTAGGGCTTTGACAGAGAACTAGCTAGGTTAACTAGTTTAATTAGGTTAATTATCTAGGTAAACTAGGTAAACTAGTTAGGTTAACTAACTAGGTTAACTAGCTAGGTTAATTAGGTTCATTAGGTTCGTTTGGTTAACAAGATAGGTTAACTAGGTTGGCTAGGTTAGAGCAAAAATTTAGTTTAGAGCATTAGGTCAGAAGGGTTAGAGAAAATGGAGTTCCTTTGCAATTTAATTGGGTTCTGTCCTAGGCAGAGAAGGGTTAGAGAAAATAATGTGTGTGTGAGAGAGAGAGGAATAGCTAGAACAGAATTTGGGTTCTGTCCTAGGCAGAGAAGTGTTTAGTGAGGTCATTTTGCAATGATTTTTGATTTTTAAAAAGACCACTATTTTTCAAGGAAAAGTATTTAGGCAAGTTTTATTTTAAAGATGATATCTTCCTAGACTTTTAGCTTTAAACAAAAAACAAAAGCATTTAGCTAAAAATAAAAAACAGTAGCTATGGCATTTAGCTATAAACAAAAAAACAGAACTGATGCTATATGATATATGTCATTGATGTTCATTTGCATATTCCATTATTGTTGATTATATCTTTTCATTGAAGTGGTCATGTTATATCTTTTCATTGAAGTGGTTCGATCGTGCCCAAGTGGCCTTTTGTTGTTTCTAGGGAATGAAGCCGAGAGGCCTATGTTTTGCCGGAATGTTGATTCATTTTCGCTCTGGCAAATTTCAGGTGCTCGATTTGTCCAGTTTTTAGCAAAGGTCATGCCGAAATTTTTCATGAATTTCGACATGACTTGTGCTACAAACTAGGACATATCGAGTGCCCGGGGTTTTCCGCACTGGGAAGGAATCAACGTTCCTGCAAAACATAGGCCTTTTTTATGTCATTATTCATTTTATTAGGTCTAGAATTATTTGACTAGATTTAATCATAGGAAACATGGCTAGCAACAATGAAGGACAAGGTTCTGGTGATTGCGACGACATTTACCTGGTGGCAGACGAATATTTCAACCTTGTCGATGATCAACGATTGTTGTTGCTGGGCCCACCTATCACATCCAAGACCGAGATCGAGACCGGCACCGAGACTGGCGTTGAGACCCAGACCGGCACCGAGACCGGGACCGAGACTGGCAAAGCCGGTATAGAACCGAAACCAAAGAGGAGACGTCGACGCCAAAACTAGCTCATCACTACTAGAGTGGTGGTCACAGAGGTGGACGACGGAAATTTTGAGCCAAAAGAGCCTGCGGAAGCGCGAGCGTGCTATGACAATCAAATAGGATGCATCATACGGACAACCGCCACAATCAATATGAGAAACTACAGAAGATAGAAAATATGAGGCCCTCCCTCCTAACGAAGCTACACCAGGTATTCTTGTTCCTGGGCTGGGATGAAAAGAAATATACTGATCCAGATAAAGACCCGGCAATGAAGAAGATAAACAAATGCGCCATGAGCAAGTTTAGCGACGCGTTGGCCGCCTGGAAAGTAAGGGTGAAATCAAGGATCATCGACAAAAAGGAACCCTACTCCGAGATTATAAAGGATAATCCGAGAATTACAGAAGAGCAGTTTGAAATATTCAAGGCGGCTTGTGATGCCGAAGCTGCCAAAGAAAAGTCAAAGTACATGAAGGGGCTTCAAGAGAGGAACATGGGGTGCCACCACCTTGGAATCTATGGTTACGCGGGGAAGAGGTCCATATGGGCCAAGGAGGACGCGGAACGCGAAAGTCTGGGCATCCCAGACCCCTTGGCGGAGTTTACCATCCCGCAGGAGTGTGACGTCCTCAGGGCCCGGTACCGTTGGGACCTAGTGAAGAAGGTTTTCGAGACGGATGCGGTCAGGACGGAGTTCATGAGACTGCTGGTAGTTTTAGCTTCTAATCAATTCGACTGCACGCTTAGTCATATTTGTAAATGATCCTTGTTCCTTTTGCAGAGAGAGCTACAAAGGATTGCGGCCGAAAGCGACTCGCCGTCTGAGGCGTTGGTGAGGCCCAAGTTGGACACCCCATTCAACCGGGCCTTGAACATATTGAAACGACTCCCGGTGGACACTCGGCCTTCGTATGACGAGTGCACGGCGTCGGAGACGGCGCCACGTGGAAGAAGTACTATCGTGAGACCACAGAGGAGAGAAAGGAAAGACGGAGGTTAACTGAAGAATACATCGACAAGAAGGTTGAGATTGCGGTTGAGAAGAAATCAGCTGAGACAGTCGCAATAGCGGTAGCTGCCGCAAAATAGGTGATTGCAGATATGTCTAGTGTCTTTGTAACCCCGTGCACTGCAGATACACCAGTGTCATTGGTGCACGCAAAACAGGTGATTGCAGATACGTCGGCCGCAATAACATCTTCAAGGTTTCCGTGCAAAACAGCAGTAGCTGCCGCAAAACAATTGTTCCTTTCAGATGTCTTTGCAGGCCGACGTAACCCCGTGCACCATATTATACACCATCAGCGGCCAGAAGGTGGACGTGGGGAAGTCAATGATAATGAAGCCGAAGGAACAATTGTTTCACAGCCGACCGATCCCCCCTGACGTCTTCAAGGTTTCCGTGGCCAGTGTCAAACCGGGCCACGAGAATTTGGCTCCTCCGGTACTACTAGGGGGAGATGACGACGAGACCCCGTGGCGGCTTGGCGATTACAAGAGGTGGGTCATGTTGTGGCCAAAGAGTCTGCTTCGTCTGGAGGCGTCCGGGAGCACACCCACGACCACGCAGCCTCAACAAGGTATGAACATCAACACCCCACCTACACAATTAGCGTCGCCTGTCGTGCCGGGTGATAGCGGACGGGGTGAGAAAGAGGCTCCATTAGTCGTTGATGACGTCGCCGCCTTCGAAGAAGCAATGCATGATATCAATACCATAGATGAGGATGAGGATGACGATGACACTCTACAGTATCTCAATACTGGCGCCTATGACGATGGAGGATTGATGGCTCAGCAGTATGAGTTGGTGCCTGAATTGCCGGCGGCTGAAAGTATTATAGATGGCCTTCCACTATCAAAGAAGCATAGGAAGAGAGCGAGGAAAGGCAACTGAGGGAGTCCTGGATTAGGGGGTGTCCGGATGGCCAGACTATAACCTTTGGCCGGACTCCTGGACTATGAAGATACAAGATCGAAGACTTCATCCCGTGTACGAATGGGACTTTCCTTGGCGTGGAAGGCAAGCTTGGCGATATGGATATGTAGATCTCCTCCCATTGTAACCGACTCTGTGTAACCCTAGCCCTCTCCGGTGTCTACATAAACCGGAGGGTTTTAGTCCATAGGACGAACAACAATCATACCATAGGCTAGCTTCTAGGGTTTAGCCTCTCTGATCTCGTGGTAGATCTACTCTTGTACTACCCATATCATCAATATTAATCAAGCAGGAGTAGGGTTTTACCTCCATCGAGAGGGCCCAAACCTGGGTAAAAACATCATGTCCCTTGTCTCCTGTTACCATCTGCCTAGACGCACGCTCGAACCCCTACCGAGATCCGCCGGTTTTGACACCGACATTGGTGCTTTCATTGAGAGTTCCTCCGTCATCATCTTTAGGCCCGATGGCTCCTCCAATCATCAACAACGATGTGGTCCAGGTGAGACTTTTCTCCCGGAAAGATCTTCAGATTCGGCGGCTTTGCTGCGGGCCAATTAAGCAGGCCATCCGGAGCAGATCGAAGCTACGGCCCCGCCATCGTCAGATTTGGAAGTTTGAACTACGGCTGAAGTCGCGGAGACTTGATCTTGACGGGTTCGAGCCACACAGCGAGCGCCACAGATCACACGATGGGCATGATCTAGCTCTGCCGCGAGCGGTGCCTCGAGGTCGCACCGTGTCGCTCCGACCCTTAGCTCGGGCCGATCTGCATGTCGAGGACGGGTGGCTGGACACCGCCTCGGGGGCTGCAATCTCTACGGCGATCGAGCCAAACACCAGCCTTGTCCTCTGCGAAGCCCGTGACTCCGAGGTGCCGGACTCCTCTCCGGACTCCGAACCTTCCGCGCCCCTACTGATCGAATCCGATCGGGCGCCGATCATGGAGTTCACCGCCACGGACATCTTTCAGCACTCGCCCATCGGCGACATTCTGAATTCACTAAAGTCTCTCTCTTTATCAGGAGTGCCCTGACCGGACTATGGTCAGCAAGGTTGGGATGCGAACGACGAAGAAATCAAAGCCCACCCACCACCCACTTCGTAGCCACTGTCGATGATTTAACCGACATGCTCGACTTCAACCCCGAAGACATCGACGGTATGGACGCCGATGCAGGAGACGGCCAAGAACCAGCGCCTATAGGGCACTGGAAGGCCACCTCGTCGTATGACATATACATGGTGGACACCCCAAAAGAAGGGAAGGGCGATGGAACAACGGAGGATGACCCCTCCAAGAAGCAGCCTAAGCGCCAAGGCGTCGTGGCGCCGCTCTAAATCCCGCCAAAGCAAAAATGGTGATTCCGGCACGGGAGATAATAACACCCCGAACAATGCCGAAGACAACCCCCTCCAGCAGGATTCAGCACAGGAGGATGGAGAAGCCATCCCCCATGAGAGAGCGGCAGACAGAGAGGTAGAGGACGATAATTACATGCCTCCCTCCGAAGACGAGGCAAGCCTCGACGACGACGAATTTGTCATGCCCGAGGATCCCGTCGAACAAGAGCGTTTCAAACGCATGCTTATGGCCACGGCGAGCAGCCTCAAGAAAAAACAGCAACAGCTTAGAGCTGACCAAGATTTGCTAGCCGACAGATGGACTGAAGTCTTTGCGGCCGAAGAGTACGAACTCGAAGAGCTACCCAAAGCGCAGGCTGCTACCCCGATTAGAGGAGGAAGCACCTAAACCTACATCACCAGTGCACGACGCGGACGACAGGCCACCTCGTGGCCGCGACAGAGAGGCCTCTCGGCCCTCCACTCAAGCCGCACCCCGGCGTCGCTCAAAGAATACCAAGGCACGGGAAATGCGCCGGACTCGCGAGATATATTGGAGGACAAGGCAAGGCAAACAAGATCGATCTACGGATCACGTGGGCGCCCCACGACACGTGATGATAACCGTCATGCCGGATATGGCAAATCCGGCCGGGCCGAACACAGTAGACAAAGCTCATTTGAGCTACGTCGTGATATAGCCCAGTACAGAGGCGCCGCACACCCACTATGCTTCACAGATGAAGTAATGGATCATCAAATCCCCGAGGGTTTCAAACCCGTAAACATCGGATCATACGACGGCACAACAGATCCTGCGGTATGGATCGAGGATTATCTCCTTCATATCCACATGGCCCGCGGTGATGATCTACACGCCATCAAATACCTCCCACTCAAGCTTAAAGGACCAGCTCGGCATTGGCTTAACATCTTGCTAGCAGAGTCAATTGGTTGTTGGGAGGACCTGGAAGCCGCATTCCTCGACAATTTCCAGGGCACCTATGTGCGACCACCGAGCGCCGATGACCTAAGCCACATAATACAGCAGCGGAGGAATCGCCGACAATTACACACGGTTCCTAACCAAGAAAAATCAAATAGTCGACTGTCCTAACGTAGAGGCCCTCGCAGCCTTCAAACATAACATCCGTGACGAGTGGCTTGCCCGGCACCTAGGACAGGAAAAGCCGAAATCCATGGCAGCCCTCACAACACTCATGACCCGCTTTGCGCGGAGAAGACAGCTGGCTAGCTCGTAGTAATAACATGACCAAGAGCCCTAGTAATTCGGATACCAAGGACAACAATGGCAGGTCGCGTCGCAACAAGCACAAAGCGCCGCGTTAACGGCGATAATGCCGAGGATACGACAATTAATGCGGATTCAGAGGCTCTAAACCCGTCGTGGAAAAAGCCATTTAAAAGAAATACTCTGGGCCCGTCCAGTTTGGACCGAATACTCGATCGCTCGTGCCAGATACACGGCACCCCTGAAAAACCAGCCAATCACACCAACAAGGATTGTTGGGTGTTCAAGCAGGCAGGCAAGTTAAATGCCGAAAACAGTGACAAGGGGCTGCATAGCGATGACGAGGAGGAGCCCTGGCCGCCGAACAATAGGGGACAAAAGGGCTTCCCCCCACAAGTGCGGACGGTGAACATGATATACGCAACCCACATATCCAAAAGGGAGCGGAAGCATGCACTCGAGGGGCGATATGCGTTGGAGCCACGCCCCAAAGTTCAACCCATGGTCCTCCTGCCCGATCACTTTTGATCGAAGGGACCACCCCACTAGCATCCGCCATGGCGGATTCGCCACATTGGTTCTAGACCCAATCATTGACGGATTTCACCTCACTAGAGTCCTTATGGACAACGGCAGCAGCCTGAACCTGCTTTATCAGGATACAGTGCGAAAAATGGGCATAGATCCCTCAAGGAGACCTTTAAAGGCGTCATACCACGTGTAGAGGCCAACTGTACAGGCTCAGTTACACTTGAGGTGGTCTTGGATCCCGGATAATTTCACGAGCGAGTTAATCTTGACATAGTCCCGTTCTGCGGTGGCTATCACGCGACTGCTTTCGGATGAACCGCATTTGCAAAGTTTAATGCGGTGCCGCACTCGCATACCTCAAGCTCAAGATGCCAGGCCCTCGAGGAGTCATTACGGTCAATGGAAACACCGAACGCTCTCTCCGAACGGAGGAGCATACGGCGGCCCTCGCGGCGGAAGTACAAAGTAGCCTCTCAAGGCAATTCTCCAGTCCGGCTATTAAACGTCCGGACACCGTCAAGCGCGCCTGGAGTAACCTACAACAAGACCGCTTGGCACGTTCCGAGCAAGCGTAGCAATGCGGCCCCAACCCCAGCCCTCGCGAAATCGCGAAACCAGTACTACACGTACATAATTACGCTCTGGAAATACCATGGGCATAAGGGGAGGGGCACAACCACGGCATGCCCAAAATGCGGCTCAACCGCACTAGGGGCTCCCGATTTGGTCATTCCTTTTTTTTCTAACTTTCAGGACTCCACTCTCCGGAAGGCCTGTCCGGCAGTACAATCGCCGAACACATGATGCAATAGCCAGGGAGGCAGAAAGCTACGTCGAGTGTCCAGGTGGTCTCCATAACAAGTAGTATACTTGTTTCACATATCATCCCGCAGCTCGCCCCTGGAGGGGGACATGTCATAGCCCCATCTCTTGCTTATCGCACTATTTGTATCGTTTTGCTTTTACGGTAGCCTTTTCAGCTAAACAATACATAGCTTTTGTCTATTATTGCATTCCTTTTTTATGTGAATATGTTCAGTTATGACATTATGCAACCGTACACTTTGGTACGGCCAATACATCAGGGGCTTAAGTACCCCATAATATGGTGTGAGAAGTCCGAACACTCTCACGAAAAGGCACCCGAACTTATAGCATTATATGCATCGGCTCCGAATCATGTCTTGGGTCAATAGTTGGGTTTGCTTGGCTCCCATGTTTTGGTACCTTACGTTCCGTTATATCGGCTAAGGTAGCGCTGGGAGAACTACTGCGATTGTGCCCCGGTTGAGCTGGGTTAAGCACCTCGGTAGAGAAAGCTAAAACTGACCGTCATGATAGGGCGAGAGCTGGTCGCTGTTCGAGAGGTTTCGAGTCCCTAAATACTTATGCTGCTTAGAGCGAGGAGCCGGCTTTGTCCGGCCTAGGCGTGATAGCGCCCGAACTCGGTCTTCCGAATACTAGGGGCTTCACGAAATTTAAAATTATAGAATTCTATGGCTAAGTGAGAGTGATAAAGCATTATAGTCCGATTGCCTTGTTACAGTCTGGCGCCTCCTCGAAGGACCCAAGAATGGGAACAAGAGCGCATGTGTTTATCCTGAACACCCCAACACTTGTGGCATGGGGGCGTGAAGCGACGACTCGCCATCTCTCAGATTTAATAAACGGCCGCATAGAAGGTAATATTTTAAATTCAAAAAGCGTTGCTTAGCGCATATGAACAAGTTTTCAGCGCACAGGATAACACGAGCGAGTTTACTCATAAATTACATCCTTGGAACACTCATCCGCCATAAGGCGGGCACCCTTCAGGACACCCTCATAATACATCTCGGGCTTGCGATGCTCCTTGCCCTCCGGTGGCCCATCTGTCACTAGCTTCTCAGCATCCATCTTGCCCCAGTGTACTTTAACACGGGCAAGGGCCTCTGGCGCCTTGATGCATCTGGAGTGCTTGATGACTTCAAGCCATGGACAGGCATCCGCCAGCCGCCTCACCAGCCCAAAGTAGCTCCCAGGCATGACCTCCCCAGGCCATAGCCGGACTATAAGGCCCTTCATGGCCTGTTCGGCCACCTTATGGAGCTCGACCAGCTGCTTCAGCTGGTTGCTCAAGGGCACCGGGTGTCCGGCCTCAACATACTGGGACCAGAACACCTTCTCCGTCGAGTTCCCCTCCTCGGCTCGGTAGAATGCGGCAGCGTTGGACACACTGCGGGGAAGATCTGTGAATGCTCCTGGAGAGCTCCAGACTCGGGTAAGTAACAAGTATTTTACTTTCACGTGCTTTCTTTGCATAAAGAATGCCTTGCCCGTCGCTATCTTCTTCATCGCCTCAATTTCCTGGAGGGCTTTTTGGGCTTCGGCCTGATTTGGCGCTCTCAAGGGCCGAGGCGAGCTCCGACTCTCGAGTCTTTGAGTCAAACTCCAAACTCTCGTGTTTTTCCATGAGAGCCTGGAGCTCTTGCCGCACCTCCGCCACCCGCGCCTCCTGCTTTTCTCGCTCGGTGCGCTCCACGACCGCATTGTCTTCGGCCTTGGACAGCGCTTCCTTCAGGGTCGCCACCTCGGTTGTGGCCCCTGTAATACTCACGTTGGTCCCGTCATTTTTTGCAACCACATATTTTTATATACTTACATAAGGTATTACTTACCTTCCTTGTCCTCGAGCTGCTTCTTGGCAAGGCCGAGCTCGTTCTCGGACCGCTCGAGGCTCTGCTTCAATGCATCGACCTCCATGCATCGGTCTGGCAGAGGTCAGCAGCGCAGCCTGCATTCCCATATTGATATACTTATGTAAGACTCCTGCGTATATCTTTTAGATCCTCTGTTCGGATTTTCTTTCCGAACACCAAACTGAGCATCAGGGGCTACTGTCTATGCGGTAATACTTTTACATATCTTAAATACATACCTCAAAGCCTGTTAGAAGGCTGGCATAGGCTTCAGTCAGCCCGCTCTTGGCGGACTGAACCTTCTGGATCACCGCACTCATAATAGTGCGGTGCTCCTCGTCGATGGAGGTGCCGTTAAGCACCTCCAGCAAATTATCTGGTGCCTCCGGTTGGACGGAGGTCAGCGGCGTCGTAGGCTTGCCCTTCTTACTAGGGGGCCGCCTGCCGGACTCCGGAACCACTTAAGGTTCGGTGCGGAGTCCGGCCTGGGGCCGGACTTAGAGCCCTTTGGGGTTTTATCCCCTTTGCGCCTGGAGTCCGGTAGGTCGCCTTGCGGCGCCTCCAGGACCACCTCCTCCTGGCTTGGACCCTTTTGGGACTCCACCTCGGCATCGTCCGTAGGACGAGGGGAGGTAGCAGTCGGAAGTGAAAGACTATTCACATCCGACGAATCCAGGGAGCTGCTCGACGAAGCGTCGAGCCGGGCCGTGTGCGGACTGCATGATTATATTCGGCGTCATAAGATACTGTGCAATAAAGGAACGCCATGAGTTATTCTGGTATCCGGATACTTACAATTTTGCCAGGGGCTTGGCCCCGGATGGCCACTCCTCTTCGTCGTCGTCGGCGTTGGTGGAGTAGTCCGGAGGAAGGGTCCTTCCTTTCTTGGACCCTCCGGCCCCCCGCTTAGGCGGCCTTCCTTTTCTTCTCTCCCGGCCGAGAGAGACCTCTCTTCCTCCTCCTCGTTTTCGTGGGAGGAGTCTCGCCTCGAGTCATCGGACGATGAGTCGATACCACCGGCGCCGGAACTCTTCGAGTTCCGTGGCTTTCTTCTTGGCCTTCTTCTCGGCACCACGTAGGTGCCGGACCAGCTTAACCGCCAAGCGGGCATCTGCTGGGCCTTCGGGCAAAGGAGCTGGACAGTCGATCTGTCCGGTCTTCTTCTGCCAGTCCTATCAAAGGAACGGGAGCTTAGATCCTGCATAGAGTCAAACTATGAAAACAAGTATCCCGTAAACGGTAAAACAAGCTTACTACGCTGGCTTGGCGCTTTGCGCAGAATCCGCGATCCTCGGGAATGGGAGGGGAAACCTCGGCGCCCTTGAATAGCACCTTCCAGGCATCCTCATGCGTTGTGTCAAAGAGCCTGATCAGAGTTTCGTGCTGGGCCGGGTCGAACTCCCACAAGTTAAAAGCCCGTCGTTGACACGGGAGGATCCGGCGGATGAGCATGACCTGGACTACGTTGACAAGTTTAACCTTCTTGTCCACCAGGTTTTGGACGCAGGTTTGGAGTCCGGTCAGCTCTCCCGAATTATCCCACGACAGGCCCTTCTCTTTCCAGGAGGTTTGGAGATTGGAATTCAGGGGCCGCTGCCCATTTAGGGTCATGCGGCTCGGTGATGTAGAACCACCCCGATTGCCACCCTTTGATGGTTTCCACGAAGGAGCCCTCGAGCCATATAACGTTGGGCATCTTGCCCACCATGGCGCCTCCGCACTCCGCTTGCTAGCCGCCTACTACCTTAGGCTTGACATTGAAGGTCTTCAGCCATAAGCCGAAGTGGGGCTTGATGCGGAGGAAGGCCTCGCACACGACGATAAACGCCGAGATGTTGAGGATGAAGTTCGGGGCCAGATCGTGGAAATCCAGGCCGTAGTAGAACATGAGCCCCCGTACAAATGGGTGGAGTGGGAAGCCCAGTCCGCGGAGGAAATGGGGGAGGAACACCACCCTCTCATGGGGCCTGGGGGTGGGGATGAGCTGCCCCTCGTCTGGAAACCGGTGCGCAATGTCGTTGGACAAGTATCCGGCTTTCCTCAACTTTTTGATGTGCCCCTCCATGACGGAGGAGGCCATCCACCTGCCTCCCGCTCCGGACATGGCTGGAGAAGGTTGAGGTGGGAAGTGCGGACTTGGGCGCTGGAGCTCGAAAAGTGAAATGGATAAGCGAAGGAGGAAGAAGGCGTAGATGAAAAGGTGGATCCTTATCCCTTATATGGGCGGACGAAACTATGTGCCCCACCAGCCTCGGTAAAACTCGCTTATCTCCCAAAGCGCCGTAATTAATGGCACGGTTGGGTTACCGCCCGTATTGATGAGAATCCCGAATAAGGGACACGATCTACGCTCGACAAGACGTGCCAAGGAAACCGCCTCGCTAAATGCACCGAGATGGGACAAGAAAATGATTTGAATAAAGGCTTGGCGTGGTGTGATGTCACGCTGCGAAATCGTCGTGATTGGATTTGTGTAAATATTATTCTCTCTACGGTGGTATGTGGAACTTATTTTGCGAGCGGACACTATCCTTGTGTTCAAAATCTTCTATGAAGTATTCGAGGAGGAACCCGCCTTGCAATGCGAAGACGATCTGCGCGCCGAACTCGTCGTCATTGAAGCCTGGTTCGAGGGACTCTTGAGGAGTCTGGATTAGGGGTGTCCGGATAGCGGACTATAACCTTTGGCCGGACTCTGGACTATGAAGATACAAGATCAAAGACTTCGTCCGTGTCCGGATGGGACTTTCCTTGGCGTGGAAGGCAAGCTTGGCGTCAGATATGTAGATCTCCTCCCATTGTAACCGACTCAGGTAACCCTAGCCCTCTCCGATGTCTACATAAACCGGAGGGTTTTAGTCCGTGGGGACGAACAACAATCATACCATAGGCTAGCTTCTAGGGTTTAGCCTCTCACGATCTCGTGGTAGATCTACTATTGTACTACCCATATCATCAATATTAATCAGGCAGGAGTAGGGTTTTACCTCCATCGAGAGGGCCCGAACCTGGGTAAAAACATCGTGTCCCTTGTCTCCTGTTACCATCCGCCTAGACGCACAGTTCGGGACCCCCTACCCGAGATCCGCCGGTTTTGACACCGACAGCAACAATAAAGCTGCTTCTATGATCCAGCCGCCTCAGCAGCCTCGGGTTCAAGACCGTATAGCTATCCCCGGTGCGGCGAAATACCATATCCCCGGTGAACCAATCCTACGGCAGCGGTAGAGGCCATATACGGCGATCTAAGGAGACTTCATGGCGATGTGTTGCGGAGAGAGAAAAGCCTAATCACCTCGGAAAATCCAGGATACCACTCTACGTGGTTAACGTGCCGCGGCAAAGGTTGTACGTCGACACATTCCCCGTGGAGAAGTTCTTCCTTCGATTCGATTACATCTTCGACATGTTTCACTTGAAAAAGCTGGATTTGACGTTTGTCTGCCTTTTTGCCTTGTACATGAGCTACATCATCGGGATTGAGCAGATACCTTATATCCATGTCGCTGACCCGTACTTCATGCACGAGGGCTTCTTGGTAGTCTGCCCAGAGCACCGTGAATACGCGAGGGATTATATCGTCAATTTCATGGTCGCCAATAAGGACAAGGAGACGATTCTCGTGCCTTATCATCCCATGTAAGTCATCCGCGCGGATATCCTTCCTTCGATTTCAATCATTCATTTGCACGGTGGAGGCTTATTAATTTGAGGCGTACTTTTTTTGTGCAGCCACGGGCGCGCCGTCCTCCTCATCCTTTACCCCTGATTCTCCCACGCTCTTTACTTGGACTCGTCGAAGAACATGAACAAAAAGGATTACACCCACATCAAGTCTGTTCTTGACAGTGCTATCTTTTCTATGGCGTACGGGGTGGAGAGATCAAGACCGGGAAGACAAGGAACGGCAGGCCCGCCTTCGGCCGTAAGACCGACTTATGCTGCATCCAGCAACCGAGTGATACTCTTAGTGATTGATTCTATGTCCTACACCACATGCTGGAGTACAGACGGGATCAGCAGAACCTTCGCATGTCACCTAGATCCGGCGATGCCCATATTCTGCAATGGGCAAAGAACGTTGGAGATATCCCGGATCATCGACTTCGAGCTGAGTTCTATCACATCCAGCATGAACTTGCCCAAATCATCATGAAGGAGGTCCTCGAAAAAACAAGGATGTTCAACGAGGAAGGGCAAATGTCGCGGGAAGATGTCCGAACACGCGTAGCCACTCAATGTCTCGACCTGAAGCCTTTCACTATGCTCGGGGACTATCTCCCTGACTTGGATGGATGGCACGACATGTTGGAGTGATTGTTGATATATGACAATGTGTCCGTTTAGTCCGTACTTTCTGTATGAAGAAACTTTGAGTTATGCATGACGAAAATTTATTTGTGATGTAATTAAACCGTCCTCCTCAACTAGCGAAGATCACTCTAGTTAGGGCATTTTGGGTACGATGAACTTTGTTATTTATGCTTATGATATGTTGCTTCTATTTTTGCCAAGTCTGTCTCTTTCTGTTGCTCAACTATATATGTTGCATATCATCGACTCATGTGACGATGCAGGTGCATAGATCATCGATGACGAAGAAGTACTACGCAAGGAGTACACGATGAGTGGCCGGAGTGTCAGGCGCAGGTGTGCTGGTTTCCGGTTTCCGAGCGACAGCCAGTAGTTAGTTTAGATTCACACTAGTGCGAGAGAGGGATACGAACCGACGCCTCAAGAAGTACTACATTATGTATGATGAGACATGTCATGTAACTTGTATAGCTATATCGTGATTATGATGTGACGACATGATTTGTGTTGGATGATATGATGAGACTTTATGTGTATGATATGATGAGCATATTGCATGTTTATGATATGATTAGAATACTATATAAAACCTATACAAAAACATCGCAAATATGTAGCAAAAAAAGATATGAGAAAATATAGTAGTAGCGCTCTTTAGCACTAGATACGAACACGCTACTACTAAAGCACTTAGCATTAGCGCTGGTATTGAAAGCGCTACTGCTAAGTAGGCATAGCAGTAGCGCGTGTCAAAACGCGCTACTGCTAAACGCTAGCTGTAGCGTCGTATCAGTAGCACGGGTACCCGCGCTACTGATACACTAAATACCCGCGCTACTACTAGGCTTTTCCCTAGTAGTGGCCATTGGTTCTATAATGTATGACATGCTGTGTACGAGACGTGATGTGTGCCTTGCCATAAGTTTGGCAGGGAGGTACCAAAGTAATCTAGGAGTGGATCACTAGACAACAGTCAAGAATATCCTGAAGTGCCTAAAAAGGACCAAGGATATATTTCTCGTTTATGGAGGTGATGAAGAGCTCGTCATAAAAGGTTACGTCGATGCTATCTTAGACACATATCTGGATGACTCTAAGTTGCAAACCGGATACGTATTTATATTGAATGGTGGAGCTATCAGTTGGTGCGGTTCTAAGCAGAGCGTCGTGGCATGATCTACATGTGAAGCAGAGTACATAGCTGCTTCGGAAGCAGTGCATGAAGGAGTCTGGATGAAGGAGTTCATATCCAATCTGGGTGTAATACCCAGTGCATCGGGTCCAATGATAATATTTTGTGACAACAGTGAAGCAATTGCCATAGCAAAGGAGCCCAGGTTTCACATGAGAACCAAACACATGAAGTGACACTTCAACTTCATTCATGAAAAGATCAAGGATGGACATATAGAAATTTGCAAAGTACATACGGATCTAAATGTGGCAGACCGGTTGACTAAACCTCTTCCACGGGCAAAACATGATCAACACCAAGACTCCATGAGTGTTAGATTCATTACGATGTAATCTAGATTATTGACTCTAGTGCAAGTGGGAGACTGTTGGAAATATGCCCTAGATGCAATAATGAAGTGATTATGATTATATTTCCTTAATCATGATAAAGGTTTATTATTCATGCTATAATCGTATTTGTCGGAAACTTAAATACATGTGTGAATACGTAAACAAATAACAAGTCCCTAGTAAGCCTCTACTAGACTAGCTCGTTGATCAAAAGATGGTTAATGTTTCCTGACCATAGACATGAGTTGTCATTTGATAACGGGATCACATCATTAGGATAATGATGTGATGGACAAGACCCATTCGTTAGCATAGAGTATGATCGTTCAGTTTATTGCTACTGCTTTCTTAATGTCAAATACATGTTCTTTCGACTATAAGATCATGCAACTCCTGGACTCCGGAGGAATGCCTTGTGTGTATCAAACGTCACTTCATAACTGGGTGATCATAAAGGTGCTCTACAGGTATCTCCGAAGGTGTCTATTGAGTTGGCATGGATCAAGATTGGGATTTGTCATTTCGTATGAGGAAAAGGTATCGCTGGGTCCTCTCGGTAATACAGCACCACAATAAGCTTGCAAGCAAAATGACTAAGGAGTTAGTTACAAGATGATGTATTACAGAATGAGTAAAGAGACTTATCGGTAACGAGATTGAACTAGGTATGGAGATACCGACAATCGAATCTCGGGCAAGTAACATACCAACGGACAATGGGAACTATGTATGTTGTCATAAAGGTTCGACCGATAAAGATCTTCGTAGAATATGTAGTAACCAATATGGGCATCCAGGTCCCGCTATTGGTTATTGACCGGAGAAGTGTCTCGGTCATGTCTACATCATTCTCGAACCCGTATCAGATACTCTAATGGTCTATGGAACTAAAGCACATGTTAACACTCCGCGTTATAACAAATTAACAATTGCTTTCAGACGATATTATCTCAAAGTATAACAAACAAGTTTTGGTCGATTCAATATGATCGTTGTTCTAACGTCATACTCTCAATGTTGGTTTAGGAGTATCATTACACTTAACGATATCCTAAGATGCGGAAAACATAATCACCAATAGCGCTTGAGCTAGTCTTAGAGGCAAAACTTGGAAGATATTTTTACTGTTTATCATTCCACACGGGCATAAGAGTTTTCCACTGAATCACATATTGCAGGATCATAAAAATTATATATAGCATAGAATATAAACTCTTAATTATGAAAATGAAAATATAATAATACAATATTATTGCCTCTATGACATAATGCCAACAAACCAACCTACCCGATTAAGTCTTACTTGGCATTGGTGCTCGCATAGTTTTTGGATTTATTTTAGGTTTTTCGGTGATGTTCTTTTAGTGGTAGTAGGGCGTGCCCATTGACTATGAGGTGCCTGTGATGATTTCATCAATCTCAAGATATATAGGTTCAGTCTTTTAGAGATGCTCATATGAGTAGGGTAGGGTTTCATGTGTGTTTTCATAGGGGTAAGTGTGTGCCCGTCTTACAAATGTATACGTCTATACTATGTTATAGAAAAGACATTTATGTGGATGAAAATATATGACAGAGTTCTACCGCGGAAGTATGACCGCTCAGTCGAAGGAGCAAAGTGGGCCCTACCTAGGCACTTCTATGACAATGTCGACACTATCTGTGACGGATATTTGACCATGGTCGAAGTAAGTCACTCATGATGTGTTTCGTCATAGAGGTAATACTGAGATCTTTTTTTGGGTTGCTTTGGTCAGTTTCACCTCGTTGGGAATTGCCTGGGTAGTTTGTGTCCCAGTTAGTTCGGCTTTTCGCAAACTAATTCAGCAATTATCTTCATAATTAATTGTCTTGGTTATTTGGCTCTATTTAAAAAATAGGTCACAATGAGAGAACATATAATCTACTGTCTCTCCTTGCCCACTAAACATAAAAGAAGAAGAACATTTCTAAGCCATGTACAACAAATTATCTTCGCCCAAGAAATTACATTCCTAAATAGAATAATTCAAAATAAGTAAATCATATTCCAGTTCTCTAGAATCAACCCAATTCCAACATCAAAACTATATGCACTAGGAGATTGTCTATTAATTTCATAGGAATATTCTCCATCATTTACCCTCTAGCTATAACATTGTGCACTTTTCATTGCATTTTTAAAATACTAGGGTTTTGGATTGCAGGAATATAGAAATGTAGGAATAGGAAAAACGTAGGCTTCACATGACATGTCCTATGAATTCCCACATTATTTCAAAACACATGTATTTTATGAGATGCCTCTTTGGATAGTGCATAGGAAATTAACACAAAAAAAATTACAAGACTAATGAGAGAGATAGAGTGCAAGTGCATTGGACTTCTCAGAGGAAAAATTAAAAGAGGTTTGAGCTCATCTTTGAAATCCTATATAATAGGGGCATAGAAATGGACACCATAGGACTGCGGTAACCCCAATCCTATGATCCAAAGGGCGTCCATAGGGAAAAAATCCTTAGGATTCAAATCCTCTAAAATTTGTAATAAAATCCTTTGATCCAAAGAGTCCCTTAAAATAGTTCGCCCCTCAACTGTGAAACTTGTCACCTTGTGATAACTTTTACCATGTTTCACTATTTTCCTTGAAGTGGCAACCCAGACTCACATGTCAAGATGATGTATCAACCCGGGTAGACAACTTAGGATCATTTGCATGTCGGGCGTATCTAACATGGCGCAAGTCCTCTAAAATTTGTAATAAAATCCTTTGATCCAAAGAGTCCCTTAAAATAGTTTGCCCCTCAACTGTGAAACTTGTCACCTTATGATAACTTTTACCATGTTTCACTATTTTCCTTGAAGTGGCAACCCAGACTCACATGTCAAGATGATGTATCAACCCGGGTAGACAACTCAGGATCATTTGCATGTCGGGCGTGTCTAACATGGCGCAATTGCACCTGTTTTATTTTATATGAGACTGATGGAAATATGCCTTAGAGGCAATAATAAATTTGTTAGTATTATATTTCCTTATTCATGATAAAGGTTTATTATTCATGCTAGAATTGTATTGACGGAAAAATTAAATACATGTGTGGATACACAAACAAATACCGTGTCCCTAGTGAGCCTCTGCTAGAGTAGCTCGTTGATCAAAAGATGGTTAAGGTTTCCTAACCATAGACATGTGTTGTCACTTGATAACGGGATCACATCATTAGGAGAATGATGTGATGGACAAGACCCATCCGTTATCTTAGCATATGATCGTTCAGTTCATTGCTACTGCTTTCTTAATGTCAAATACATATTCCTTCGACCATGAGATCATGCAACTCCCGGATACCGGAGAAATACCTTGTGTGCTATCAAATGTCCCAAGTAACTGGGTGATTATAAAGATGATCTACTGGTATCTCCAAAGGTGTCCATTGAGTTGGCATGGATCGAGGTTGGGATTTGTCACTCCGTGTATCACAGAGGTATCTCTGGGCCCTCTTGGTAATGCAGCACCACAATAAGATTGCAAGCAAAGTGACTAAGGAGTTAGTTACGATATGATGTATTACGGAACGAGTAAAGAGACTCGCTAGTAATGAGATTGAACTAGGTATGGAGATACCGACGATCGAATCTCGAGCAAGTAACATACCAACAGACAAAGGGAATTGCGTATGTTATCATAAAGGTTCGACCGATAAAGATCTTCGTAGAATATGTAGGAACCAATATGGGCATCCAGGTCCCGCTATTGGCTATTGACAGGAGAGGCGTCTCGGTCATGTCTACATCATTCTCAAACCCATAGGGTCCGCACGCTTAACGTTCGTTGACGATATAGTACTATATGAGTTATGTGAGTTGGTGACCGAATGTTGTTCGGAGTCCCGGATGAGATCACGTACATGACGAGGAGCTCCGGAATGGTCCGGAGGTAAATATTAATATATAGTACGATACTATTTGGTCTCCGAAAAGGTTTTGGAATGCACCGGAGTTTTATCGGAGTACCGGAAGGGGTTCCGGGAGGCCACAGGGAGTTATTTGGCTTGTTGGGCCAACGAGTGAGAGCACACCAGCCCACATAGGGCTGGCGCGCCCCTCCTCATGGCAGGCGGCCCTAGGGAAGGAAAGGGATGAGGGCTAGCCCCTCCTGCCTTCCCCTCCACATGAGAGAAAGGAAAGGGGGGAGGCCTCCCGTCGTGCCTTCTCCCCTAGAGCCAACAAAGGAAGGGGGCGCACCTAGGGCAGGCCACTAGGGCTGGCCCCCGGCCCCTTTGGGGGCGCCCTAGTGCTGCCTCCCCTCCTCCTCCACCTATATATATGTGAGGAGGGAGAGGGGCAAGACACACCACGGTCCCCAAGCCGTGTGCGGCCCCCCGTCTCCCTCTAGTTCTAGTTCCTCCATCGTACACGTCCGTTGTGCTTCGCGAAGCCCAGCGGATAGTTTCACCACCTCCGTCACCATGTCGTCATGCTGCTGGAACTTATCTACTACTTCACCTCTCTTGCTGGATCGAGAATGCGAGGACGTCATCGAGCTGAACGTGTACTGAACATGGAGGTGTCGTACGTTCGGTACTTGATTGGGACGGATCGTGAAGGTGTACGACTACATCAACCACATTGATAAGAGCTTCCGCTTAGTGATCTGCAAGGGTATGTAGATGCTCTCCCCCTCTCGTAGCTATGCATATCCATGGATAGATCTTGCGTGTGCGCAGATTTTTTGTTTTGTCTTCCATGCAACGTTCCCCAAAAGTGGTATCAGAGCCAGGTCTATGCGTAGATGATATGCACGAGTAGAACACAAAAGTGTTGTGGACGGTGATGTTCATACTGCTTACCACCAACATCTTATTTTGATTCGGCGGTATTGTGGGATGAAGCGGCCCGGACCAACCTTACATGTCCACGCACATGAGACCGGTTCCACCGAGTGACATGCAACTTGTTTTGCATAAAGGTGGCTGGCGGGTGTCTGTCTCTCCTACTTTAGTTGAATCAAATTTGACTACTAACAGTCCTTGAAGAAGGATTAAACAACAAACTTGATAATCACCGTTGTGGTTTTTTCGTAGGTATGAACGATTCTTGCTAGTTGCCCGTAGCAGCCATGTAAAACTTGCAACAACAAAGTAGAGGGCGTCTAACTTGTTTTTGCAGCGCATTTGTGATGTGATATGGTCAAGATATGATATGCTATATGTTGATGTATGAGATGATCATGTTTTGTAATAAGTTCTCAACTTGCATGTCGATGAGTACGACAATCGGAAGGAGCCTTGGGGTTGTCTTTAATTATTGTATGACCTGCGTGTCAATCACTAAGCGCGATGTAATTGCTTTACTTTATCGCTATGCATTAGCAACTGTTGTAGAAGCAATAGTTGGCGAGTCGACCCCGACGCTACAATGGAGATCAAGGTGTCGAGCCGGTGATGATTGAGATCATGTCGATGCTTTGGAGATGGAGATCAAAAGCACAAGATGATGATGGCCATATCATGTCACATATTTTGATTGCATGTGATGTTTATCCTTTATGCATCTTATTCTGCTTAGAATGACGGTAGCATTATAAGATGACCCCTTCACTTAATTTCAAGATAAAAGTGTTCTCCCTGAGTATGCACCGTTTCCAAAGCTCGTTGTTTCGAAGCACCTTGTGATGATCGGGTGTGATAGACTCTACGTTCACATACAACGGGTGTAAGACAGTTTTACACATGCAGAATACTTGGGTTAAACTTGACGAGCCTAGCATGTATAGACATGGTATCTAAACACGTACTGGAGACCGAAAGGTCGAACGTGAGTCATATAGTAGATATGATCAACATAGAGATGTTCACCATTGAAGACTACCCCATCTCATGCGATGATCGGACATGGGTTAGTTGATTTGGATTGCGTATCACTTAGACAACTTGAGGGATGTTGAATTAAGTGGGAGTTCATTAGTAATTTGATTATTTCAATTAAAAATCTTTCATGAACTTACTCTTAATAGTTTTTGCATATCTATGTTGTAGATCAATGGCCTATGCTACCGTTCCCTTGAATTTTAATGCGTTTCTAGAGAAAGCTAAGTTGAAAGATGATGGTAGCAACTACACGAAATGGGTTCGTAACTTGAGGATTATCCTCATTGCTGCACAGAAGAATTATGTCCTTGATGCACCGCTAGGTGACAGACCTGCTGCAGGAGCTACTACAAATGTTATGAACGTCTGGCAGGCTCGATCTGATGACTACCCAATAGTTCAGTGTGGCATGCTTTACGGCCGAGAACCGGGACTTCAAAGACGTTTTGAACGCCACAGAGCATATGAGATGTTCCAAGAACTGAAGTTAATATTTCAAGCAAATGCCCGGGTTGAGATATATGAAGTCTCCAACAAGTTCTATAGATGTAAGATGGAGGAGAAAAGTTCTGTCAGTGAACACATACTCAAAATGTCCACTTAACTCAGCTGGGAATTGATCTTCGAGTTGAGAGTGTTATTGACATAGTTCTTCAGTCACTACCACCAAGCTACAAAGTGTCGGGGAAGCTGATCTGACCCACGAACACCTATGGGGGCCGGCGGACCGGACCCCTTTCGGTTCGGTGGGGGGGCAGAGATCGCACGAAGAGCAGATCGAGGCGAAGCACACGAGCAGTTTACCCAGCTTCAGAGCTCTCCGGAGAGATAACACTCCTACTGCTGCTTGTCTGAGTTGTATTGTGTTCTTGCTCGGGAGCGCTGAATGCTACAGTACACACCAGCTGCTAACGAGACCGAGCATGAGAGTATCCGAACCCCCCTCTATGTTGCGCATGGGCCTCCTTTTATATGCTCAAGGGGTCTCCGACAGGTGGCAACGTAGACGAGGGTAAAAAGGGAAAATGAGTTGCGGTTGGTACAGCTACTTGTACAGTGTATCATACCTAAACTTAACGGCAGGGGACAAAGGCATTAAATGCCCGTCTATGTCGCCTAAACAGTGCAGAAAGGGACCGTCAGGGACGCCATCGCTTGCCACGATGGCAATCTTGTGAGCGTCGCTTGGCACCGCGCTCCACTGGGCGCCTGACCTCTTGCCACGCCGCTTGAAAGGTCGAGCGACACGTTGGTGCACGGCTGGGCGTAATTCTGAGATGTGGTAGCCTGCCGCGGCAAGCGCCTTGCCACGGTCGTCGTCTTGTCGCGCCCGGAAGCTTGTCGCTCACCGGGCCTTGCCGGGACGCATGGTGCGTCGCGGCAAGTTCCTTGAGATGCCTTGGTAGGCCTTCCCGGCAAGCTCCTCTTGCCGGGGTCTTGTTTCCTTGGCTTGAATACTTTGTTCTTGAATGGCTCCAAAGGAACCACGGAGGATCTTCCCGGCAAGCTCCTCTTGCCGGGGCCTTGGCGGTCACCGCGGCAAGCCTTGTCGCGGGGTGCTGCAACTGCCCGTGCACAAGTTCGGGATACTAGGGTACCCCTACTCTAGTACACCGACACAAAGGCTTCGTGATGAACTATAATATTCAAGGGATGCCGAAAACGATTCCCGAGATCTTCGTGTGCTGAAATCGGCGGAGGTAGAAATCAAGAAAGAGCGTCAAGTGTTGATGGTTAACAAGACCACTAGTTTCAAGAAAAAGGGCAAGGGAAAGAAAGGGAACCTCAAGAAGAATGGCAAGCAAGTTTTCGCTCCCGTGAAGAAGCCCAAAGCTGTACCCAAGCCTGAAACTGAGTTCTTCTACTGCAAAGGAAATGGTCATTGGAAGCGGAATTGCCCCAAATATGTGGCAGATAAGAAGGATGGCAAGGTGAACAAAGGTATATTTGATGTACATGTCATTGATGTGTACCTTACTAATGCTCGTAGTAGCGCCTGGGTATTTGATACTGGTTCGGTTGCTCTTATTTGTAACTCGAAACAGGAGCTGTGGAATAAATGAAGATTGGCTAAGGACGAGGTGACGATGCACGTCGGGAATGGTTCCAAGGTCGATGTGATCGTCGTCGGCTAGCTACTCTACATCTACCTTCGATATTAGTTTTAGACCTCAATAATTGGTACTTGGTGCCAACGTTGAGCATGAACATTATATCTGGATCTTGTTTATTGCGAGATGGTTAATCATTTAAGTCAGACAATAATGGTTGTTCTATTTATATGAGTAATATCTTTTATGGTCATGCACCTTTGATGAATGGTCTATTATTGTTGAATCTCGATCGTAGTGATACACATATTCATAATATTGATGCCAAAAGATGCAAAGTTGATAATGATAGTGCAACATACTTGTGCCACTGCCGTTTAGGTCATATTGGTGTAAAGCGCATGAAGAAACTCCATGGGGATGGACTTTTGGAATCATTTGATTAATCATTCGATACTTGCGGACCATGCCTCATGGGTAAGATGACTAAAACTCCGTTCTCCGGAACAATGGAGAGAGCTAATGACTTACTGAAAATAATACATACCGATGTATGCGGTCCAAAGGGTGTTGAGGAACGCGGCGGGTATCATTATTTTCTGACCTTCACAGCTGATTTGAGTACATATGGGTATATCTACTTGATGAAACACAAGTCTGAAACATTTGAAAAGTTCAAAGAATTTCAGAGTGAAGTGGAGAATCATCGTAATAAGAAAATAAAGTTTCTACGATCTGATCGCGGAGGTGAACTGAGTTACGAGTTTGGCCTTCATTTAAAACAATGTGGAATTGTTTCACAACTCACGCCACCTGGAACACCACAGCGTAATGGTGTGTCCGAACGTCATAACCGTACTTTATTAGATATGGTGCATTCTATGATGTCTCTTACCGATTTGCCTTTATCATTTTGGGGTTATGCATTAGAGACATCCGCATTCACGTTAAATAGGGCACTGTCTAAATCCGTTGAGACGACACCGTATGAACTGTGGTTTGGCAAGAAACCTAAGCTGTCGTTTCTTAAAGTTTGGGGTACGACGCTTATGTCAAAAGGCTTCAGCCTGATAAGCTCGAACCCAAGTCGGAGAAGTGCGTCTTCATATGATACCCTAAGGAAACTATTGGGTACACCTTCTACCACAGATCCGAAGGCAAGATCTTTGTTGTCAAGAATGGATCCTTCCTGGAGAAGGAGTTTCTCTCGAAAGAAGTGAGTGGGAGGAAAGTACAACTTGATGAGGTAATTGTAGCTTCTCTCGAATTGGAAAGTAGCACACCAGAGAAAACCGTTCCTGTGACGCCTACACCAACTAGAGAGGAAGCTAATGATGATGATTGTGAAACTTCGGATCAAGTTACTACTGAACCTCTTAGATCAACCAGAACGCGTTCCGCACCAGAGTGGTATGGTAACCCTATCCTGGAAGTCATGTTGTTAGACAACGGCGAACCTACGAAATATGAAGAAGCTATGAGGAGCCCAGATTCCGATAAATGACTTGAGGCCATGAAATCTGAGATAGGATCCATGTATGAGAACAAAGTATGGACTTTGGTTGATTTGGCCGATGATCGGCAAGCCAATTATAATAAATGGGTCTTCAAGAAGAAGACGGACGTTGATTTGTCCGATGATCGGCAAGCCAATTAGAATAAATGGATCTTCAAGCTTGACTTGTCACGAAAGGTTTTCTACAAGTTCAAGGGGTTGACTACGATGAGACTTTCTCACCCGTAGCGATGCTTAAGTCTGTCCGAATCATGTTTGCAATTGCCGCATTTTATGATTATGCAATATATGCCAAAACTACATTCCTTAACAGGTTTCTTAAAGAAGAGTTGTATATGATGCAACCAGAAGGTTTTGTCAATCCTAAAGGTGCTAACAAAGTGTGCAAGCTCCAGTGATCCATTTATGGACTGGTGTAAGCATCTCGGAGTTGGAATATACGCTTTGATGATGTGATCAAAGCATATGGTTTTATACAGACTTGCGGTGAAGCCTGTATTTACAAGAAAGTGAGTGGGAGCACTGTAGCATTTCTGATATTATATGTGGATGACATATTGTTAATTGGAAATGATATAGACTTTCTAGATAGCATAAAAGGATACTTGAATAAGATTTTTTAGTGAAAGACCTCGATGAAGCAACTTACATATTGGGCATCAAGATCTATAGGGATAGATCGAGACACTTAATAGGACTTTCACAAAGCACATACCTTGGCAAAATTTTGAAGAAGTTCAAAAATGGATCAGTCAAAGAAAGGGTTCTTGCCTGTGTTACAAGGTGTGAAGTTGAGTAAGACTCAAAGCCCGACCACGGCAGAAGACAGAGAGAGAATGAAAGTCATTCCTTATGCCTCAGCCATAGGTTCTATAAAGTATTCCATGTTGTGTACCAGACTTGTTGTGTGCCTTGCCATGAGTTTGGCAAGGGGGTACAATAGTGATCCAGGAGTGGATCACTGTACAACGGTCAAAATTATCCTTAGTTACCTAAGAGGACTAAGGAAATGTTTCTCAATTATGGAGGTGATAAATAATCCGTCATAAAGGGTTATGTCGATGCAAGCTTTGACACCGATTCGGATGACTCTGAGTCTCAATCTGGATATGTATTGAATGTGGGAGCAATTAGCTAGAGTATCTCCATGTAAAGCATTGTAGACATAGACATTTTCAAAATACATACGGATCGGAA
This sequence comes from Aegilops longissima, assembly GCA_021605205.1. NCBI lineage: Eukaryota > Viridiplantae > Streptophyta > Magnoliopsida > Poales > Poaceae > Aegilops > Aegilops longissima. Next base: position 679,533,897 of record CM038677.1, read on the forward strand.
TGTGGCAGACCCGTTGACTAAACCTCTCTCACAAGCAAAACATGATCACACCTTAGTACTCTTTGGGTGTTAATCACATGGCGATGTGAACTAGATTATTGGCTCTATTAAACTCTTTGGGTGTTAGTCACATGGTGATGTGAACTATGAGTGTTAATCACATGGTGATGTGAACTAGAATATGGACTCTAGTGCAAGTGGAAGACTGATGGAAATATGCCCTAGGGGCAATAATAAAGTTGTTATTATTATATTTCCTTATTCCTGATAAAGGTTTATTATTCATGCTAGAATTGTATTGACCGGAAACTTAAATACATGTGTGGATACATAAACAAATACTGTGTCCCTAGTGAGCCTCTGCTAGACTAGCTTGTTGATCAAAAGATGGTTAAGGTTTCCTACCAAAGACATGTGTTGTCACTTGATAACAGGATCACATCATCAGGAGAATGATTTGATGGACAAGACCCATTCGTTAGCTTAGCATATAATCGTTTAGTTTATTGCTATTGCTTTCTTAATGTCAAATGCATATTCCTTCGACCATGAGATCATGCAACTCCCAGATACTGGAGGAATACCTTGTGTGTTATCAAATGTCACAACGTAATTGGGTGATTATAAATATGCTCTACAGGTATCTCCGAAGGTGCCTGTTGAGTTGGCATAGATCAAGATTGGGATTTGTCACTCTGTGTATCGAAGAGGTATCTCTGGGCCCTCTCGGTAATGCAGCATCACAAGAAGCTTGCAAGCAAAGTGGCTAAGGAGTTAGTTGCGAGATGATGTATTATGGAACGAGTAAAGAGACTTGCTAGTAAGGAGATTGAACTAGGTATGGAGATACCAACGATCGAATCTGGGGCAAGTAACATACCGACAGACAAAGGGAATTACGTATGTTGTCATAAAGGTTCGATCGATAAAGATCTTCGTAAAATATGTAGGAACCAATATGGGCATCCAGGTCCCGCTATTGGTTATTGACCGGAGAGGCATCTCATTGATGTCTACATCATTCTTGAACCCGTAGGGTCCGCACACTTAACGTTTGTTGACAATATAGTACTATATGAGTTATGTGAGTTGGTGACCGAATGTTGTTCGGAGTCCCGGATGAGATAACAAACATGACGAGGAGCTCTGGAATAGTCTGGAGGTAAAGATTAATATATAGGACGATACTATTTGGTCTCCGGAAAGGTTTTGAAATGCACCGGAGTTTTATCGGAGTACCGGAAGGGGTTTTGGGATGCCACGGGGAGTTATTGGGCTTGTTGGGCCATCGAGGGAGAGCACACCAGCCCACATAGGGCTATCGTTCCCCTCCTCATGGTAGGCGTCCCTAGGGAAGGAAAGGGAGGAGGCTAGCCCTCCTGCCTTCTCCTCCACATGAGAGAAAGGAAGGGGGCACCTCCCCTCCTGCCTTCTCCCCAAGCGCCAAGAAAGGAAGGGGGAGGGGCGCACCTAGGGCAGACCACTAGGGCTGGCCGCCGGCCCCTTTGGGGGCGCCCTAGGGCTGCCTCCCCTCCCCCCTCCACCTTTATATATGTGAGGAGGGAGAGGGGCAAGACACATCGCGATCCCCAAGCCGTGTGCGTCGCCCCGTCTCCCTCTAGTTCTAGTTCCCCCACCGTCCACGTCCATTCTGCTTGGTGAAGCCCTGCGGATAGTTTCCCCACTTTAGTCACCACGCAGTCATGCTGCCGGAACTCATCTACTACTTCACCTTTTTTTTCTGGATCGAGAAGGCGAGGACGTCATCGAGTTGAACGTGTGTTGAACGCGGAGGTGTCGTACGTTCGGTACTTGATCAGGACGGATCGTGAAGGTGTACGACTACATCAATCAAGTTGATAAACACTTCCGCTTAGCGATCTACAAGGATATGTAGATGCTCTGCCCCTCTCGTAGTTGTGCATCTCCATGGATAGATCTTGCGTGTGTGTAGATTTTTTGTTTTTCATGCAATGTTCCTCAATAGAGACAATTTTATGTAATTTGACAAAACTTCACAACATTTTTAGGAACTTGGTATGTTTTGATACACCCTAATTGTAGCATTCGACTTGTTTGCCCAGTCAGCTGACACGTTCCTTTGTAAGTCTATAGAAAATAATAAAATTGGACTAAAAGCATGGCAAGATCAAGACCAAGGAACAAAATCAGGGAAATAAATAAATAAGTTAGTAAGTATCACTAGATCATATCACAAGAATAATAAGAGAAATATACTATCAGTGTACAAAAGTAGGGGCTCTCCTTTTGACCCATTTACTTGTGCATGGGCGATCGAGCAGCATGGCATGGCACACTTGGCAGGCGGAGGAGGAAGCCGTGAAGCGAAGCACAAGCCAAACCAAGGCAACGCCAAGACTAGAGAGACAAAGGGCAGAGGAGCGAGGCGGATGCCCCCGGCGAGACCCTTGCCGGGGCGGCTTTTGCTGCCCCGGTAAGAGCCTTGCCGGGGCAACTTGCCCAAGACCAGCAGAGCGAGCCACCCTTGAGCCCAAGGGTTCCAAACGCTGCCAGCAACTACATTGGAACCAAGGCTCGGGAGGCACCTCTGTGGTGGCATGCAGATCTTTGTCAGGATCATAAATACATGAGATCAGATGAGAACCAGAAGGTGACGACCCTCGGCGGGATCTTAGCCAAGGGAATCCACAAGACCCCCGGCAAGATCCTTGCCAGGACAACCACGATGCCACGACAAGACCCTTGCCCGGGCCCCGGCAAGTCCCTTGCCGAGGACGCCAGTGAGGCCACTGCTAGACCTGAGCCAGCCAAGACTCCACCACCATCCCCAAGTAGCTGCTAGCTCAACCAGCTAGGCAGGCACCTGCGTGGCGATGGGCGGCCTCTACACCGACTCAGCAAGCACTTGCGTGGCAGCATGCGACCCTTCATGAAGTCTCCACCACCGCGCCAGCCCAGCAGCTAGCCAACATGGCGCTGCGATGCCTCATCAGCTTGGACGCGTGTCGAGGCCAGGCGAGGCAGCGACGGCTGGGACGTGCTTCCCTGGCGTCCCCAATAAAGCTAGGGGGGCACGTCGGCAGCGCATTAAATGCATTTGTCCGACGGTCCCAGAGGATAGGCTTATCGACTGTGGACCTTTCCACCTCCTGTGTGCCATTGTGGCAACCCCTTTTTCCTATTAAAGGAGGCCCGAGGCGACCAGGAGAGGGATTCGGCTCTTTTGGGCAAGTTGCACCCCGTAGCTAGCTCAAGAACACAAGAACACTCATATACATCCACCAAAGAAGGACTAGGGTATTACGCATCTTCGCGGCCCGAACCTGGGTAAACGATCCGTGTGCTTCCTGTCAGTCCCGCTCTTTGCACAACCTCGCGCTCGCCAACCGTAGAAGGGATCCCAGTGACCCCATAGATGTCGTTTCCACCGACATCCTTGGCGCGCCAGGTAGGGCAGCGTAGTTGTGAAAATCTGATTTGATCGGAGCAGCAGCTTCATCGCGGTCGTCGTTCCAAGGAAGAAGACGACCCAGCTTGATGGCACCATCTGCAGATAAGGTGGACGCGCGTGCAACGAAAGAAAAGCTAAGTCGCGTGAAACTTTAAACAATTTCTTTTTATATATAAGGTTATTGTCCTTGAAGGTCCAGCCCTATGTATGGAAAGCCTGCATGCAAAGGGGCCCTTCCGCTATTGACAACGCCCTTACTCTATTTCGAGTCCGCTCAACAACCCAAGCGGCCGCGTCGAGAACGGAAGGGTAGCCTTCCGCAATTGCCTGCTCTCGATTCTGACTCGAGTCAAGCTCGATAGTTCGAGCGGCCGTGTTGAGAGCGGTAAGGTGGTTCGCCTAGCAGCAAGCACACCCGGCAGGCCATTGGGGATCCGACCTCAAGGCGCCGCGGCTTTGGTTTACGCACCGGCAAGCCTACCCGATTAATGTAGGGTGTACATACAAAGGGAGACCAAACAGGGAAATAACATGCATCGTCTCAATAGTACTGGAGAGTTATATTACATCAATTGTTGCCGCGGTTCTAATTAAAGATAGAAATTGTCTTGGTCATGAACCTGCAGCAATGATGATAAACGGGGTGTCTAATCCCGGTGCAGGCCCTCCACCCTCTGGATTCCATCGATGCGGCTGATGATGGGCTTGATACGCTCCTTGAGCGTCGTGAGTTCTGCATCCTCCGGCAAGCTCTCCAGCATGGCGTCAAAGTCGAGGTTGGGGTTCCAGTGCGCCACCTTGATGAGGACCTTGGTCATGGCACCCCGGCAAAGCTGCCGGGCCTCATCGGCTAGGAAGGCCGCACTGGTGGAGCGAAGATGCTCCAGAGCTCCAAGGACACCCTCGAAAATAGGGTCAGCTTGGCGTTGGGGCTCACGTTGCGCTCCAGGGTGTACCTCATATTTGGCATCCCCATGGTAGCCAGCTGCGTGGTGATCCTGCCAGCGACGTCTTCGAGGCGGCTGATCTAGCGGTTCTCGCCCTCCACAAAATCCTTGTGATTGGCGGCTTCGTTCTTCCGCAGCACCTTCTCAGCCTCCAGGTCCTTGGCCAGGGTCTCCTCCCGGGCCTTGGCCTCCGAAAGCATCTCCTTAAGACCCTCCAGCTTCAGCTTCAGGTCTTTGATGGAGTCGTTGGCCTTGGAAAGATGCTCAGCCTTGCCGAGGATTGCGCCCTGCGCCTCCACCAGGGCACCGTTGAGTGTGTCCTTCTCCTTGTCCAGCTTCAGGGCCTGGTCCTTCAGCCCATCCCGCTCCACCTCCAGCTCTTTCACCTTGCCGGCGTGAGCCTGAGCCTGGGCATCAAGCGCCTCCTCGTGATTCTGCTTCAGCTCCTGGGTCCGCTGCAGGACAAGCTTCTCGATCTCCTCATCCTTGCAGCGGAGTGTCGCTGCGAGCTTCTCCTCGCGAGCGGCAAGGTCTTCCTCCTGGGAGTTCAGCGCGGCCTGGTGCTGGGACCGAGCGTCCTTGTCCTTGGCGGCCTGGTTCTCCGCCATCTCCTGGGCCTTCTCGATGTCGGCCTGCTTTATGACGAGCTCCACCTTGCGCCTAGCCATCTCATCCTGGGCGGTCTTCAGCTCTTCACAAGCCTGGCGGAACCAAGCCTGCGTCTCGGCGACGCGCCCTCAAGGTCCACCTCCGCCTTGTCTACCGCTTCCATCCTGGACTTGGCCTTCTCCAGGCGGGCGCGGTGGAGCGTCTGGAGCTTCCGAAAGTTGGCGCCCATGGCCTGGAGGAGCCGCTCTTCCTGGGAGCCACCGTCGTCGGCGCTCGGCTCCTCAACGACTTCGAGCCCGGTGGCGGCAAGCACCTCCTCATCGAACACCTCTCCCTCGACGGGCGCCCTGGTGCTCGCCGTCCCTGGGAGGGGGACGAACAGGTCGTTGCTCACCTCCAGATACCTGCCGGAACCCGAGGCAGTGGAGGAGGAAGGTTGGTCGTCAACCACCTCCTCCTCAGTAGCAGCCTTGCTGGCCTCCCCAGCGGGCCCCTTGCCGGCCTCCTCAGCAAGAGCCTTGTCGGCCTCCCCGGCAGACCCCTTGGTGGTGTCCTCAGCAGCGCCCTTGGAGGCCTCCTCGGCGGCGATCTTCTCGGCCTCCGTCGTGGCGTCCATGGCGACATCCTCGATGACGGTATCTATGTCCTCCCGATCCATCAAGGGAGGATCTGGATATTGAGAAGGGGATGAGGCGAAGCCAAGACCAAGATTCAAAAAGAAAGACAAAGAGCAGGGACGGAAGGCGAGTGACTTACCCGTGCCGGGCTAGGAAGAAGAGGGCCCCTCCCCGCCAACATCTGGCGCCGAGGCGAAGCCACCAGCGCCAGAGTTTGCCTCCTCCTCCTCCCTGTGCATGGGCTCGGTGCTTGGTGCCCTTGCCAGGGACGCCCCTCGGGGCGGCGTGGTCGATGGGGTCGGCGTGTTGGGGGTAGCCCTCAGTGGCTCCTCCTACTGCCGTCCTCTTCCTGCAACCACGACAAGGTCATCGCCAAGGGATCGTACCCCCAACACACGTTGACGAGGAGTGAGTGATGAGCTTACGCTGGGGGTTGTGCCGGGGGCTACTGTCCGGGCTGCTCAACACCACCAGCGGCGTACCAGAAGCGCCTGCCGCGGGCTGGCCACTCGCCGAAGCCCTGGCCCTCTTCACCCTCTGGGCCAGTGTCTCCGCGTCCCTGCAAAGATGGAAACAAATCAAGATAAGCGGCACAGTCTGAGGAGGCGGAGATAACGAAAGGGAACAAGATGCTTACTCATCCTCCACCTCCTCTTCTACTGCCTTCCTCTTCCTCCTTGGGCTGAGGGACCTGAAGTCGAAGATGACCTCCGCGCCGACGTCTGCCGAAGGAGGGGAAGAAGGTAGGGTCTGGACACGCTTGGACGAAGAAGAGGCAGTTGCTTTCTTCTTCGCCACCGCGGCCTTCACCAACTTCCTCGCCGCCGCGGCCCTTGTCTGGCGCACGGACCCCTCCTGGGTCTGCTGCGGCTGCACAGCCCTGCCGGGCCGGACTGGCTCACCGGAGTTGGCCCGCCGCAGGACTCACCCTCTCGCCATGACCGGAGGTTCGACGGCCTCGGCCTCCTCCTCCTACGACTCATCGACCACATCTTCGATGAGAGGGGCCCCGGTGCTGGCGCTGCTGACCTCCCCGGCGGATTCCGCCCACTGGACGAGCTCCTTTTCCTCCGCGGCCGCCGCAGCCTTGTCCTCCACGCCGCCGGCACTACCGGCCTCCTTGGCGAGCTCCACCTCTGCCGACCTGGCGGCGATGTAGTCCAGCTCCGCCTGGGTGGTGTCCTGGATGAGCTGTGGCTCGTCGCGGACGTACTTTTCCTCCAAGGTGTCGAAGAATTCCTGCACCTGATCCGCCGGCGGCTCGGCCCAATTTGGGACGAGGCCGTGCGCGTTGAACTCCGGCATCATGGCGATGATGTTGCTTCGGCGCGAGTTATTGCTCAGTGGGACCACCCCCACCGACAACCCAAACAAGGGCCCCTTGGCGACCTTGCCGGCCTTCGCGGCCTTGCCAGACCGCACGACCTTGCTGTCCCGGTTCACGTCGAGCTGGAAGAGCCGCTGACAGAAGTGGGCGTGCCCCATCATCGTGTGGTTGTGGTCTAGGCCGGGGCGAAGCCTCATGATGCCAGCCGCATTCGTGAAGAGCCAGGACGGCCTCCCCTTGTTTTGTAGCAGAGCAATTCGGCGGCGGATGAAATCCGCCCCAATCATATCAAGGGTGAGCCCAGCCTCGGTAAGGCGAAGAATCCTGGTGGTGGCGACCGTGAGCTTTGCATCGTCGGCGTCGACATCACTCCAGTCGTTTCTGCGGACCGGCGGCGCATGGCGGACCCGGCAAAAATCCTGCGGGTCCTCCTCTTTAATCCAGCACCACTGGCCCCGTGACTCCCCCAACCTCTCCTTCTGGGCGCCATCCAGATATGTCTTTTTCTCCTGGGTCCTTGGGATCCAGGTGACACAACCGGAAATGGTGCCTCCCTTCTGGATGCGAGGGAAGAAGTAGTGGCGGAAGAGCGCCGTGTTGGGATGCACTCCGACAAAACCTTCGCAGAGATGAGCGAAAAGGGCCATGCATGCCACAACATTTGGAGTAAAATCCAGAAGGCGGAAGCCATAGGTGTGCATGACATCATTGAAGAAATCGGAGAAAGGGGGACAGAGCCTGCAGGAGAAGTAATCGACGAAAAATGGGTACCGATTCGGGCCGGCTTCAGCGAAAGCGGCGGGGATGAAGCGCGTGGCCGGATGCCCCATCGTCTCCCCCCCCCCCCCCGGTCTTGCACCCCCACAGGTGTTTGAATTAGTCCCGGAGTTTGACCGCGTCGACCGTTGACGGAAAGTAAGCGTGCTCCGTCCACCGCACCGCCAACTCGCTCTCTGGCGGCTCCTTCTCCCCGGCGTCCTTGACCGCCCCCTTGCCTCTGCTGGTTTTGGGCGCCATGGCGGTTGAGGAGGACAAAGACGCGGCGGCGGGGAGCGGAAGCAGAGAGCTTGGGAAGGAAGAAGGAAGGGGATGGCGGTTCCGAGATTGGCGAAGGCGCAGGGGGTAAATGAGCAGCGCGCCTGCGGTTATTCCTTTTTACGGGGAAGGCGCGGGCCGCCTCTTTTCCCATTAACTGTGACGTGACGCATGCGTGTGGAGACCACCCCATGCATGACCCCCACGTCACGCACGATCCTCCACGTCGCGCGTTCAACGGGGGTCGTGGGGAAGCACAGCGGACGGAAAGTTACTGTCGGTGTCAAAACCGGCGGATCTCGGGTAGGGGGTCCCGAACTGTGCGTCTAGGCGGATGGTAACAGGAGACAAGGGACACGATGTTTTTACCCAGGTTCGGGCCCTCTCGATGGAGGTAATACCCTACTCCTGCTTGATTAATATTGATGATATGGGTAGTACAAGAGTAGATCTACCACGAGATCAGAGAGGCTAAACCCTAGAAGCTAGCCTATGGTATGATTGTCGTTCCATCCTACGGACTAAAACCCTTCGGTTTATATAGACACCGAATAGGGTTAGGGTTACACAAAGTCGGTTACAATGGTAGGAAATCTACATATCTGTATCGCCAAGCTTTCCTTCCACGCCAAGGAAAGTCCTATCCGGACAAGGGACGAAGTCTTCAATCTTGTATCTTCATAGTCTAGGAGTCCGGCCAAAGATGATAGTTCGCTATCCGGACACCCCTAGTCGAGAACTCCTCGGTAGCCCCCCGAACCAGGCTTCAATGACGATTTAGTTCGGCGCATATTGTCTTCGACATTGCAAGGCGGGTTCCTCCTCCGAATACTTAGAAGGTTTTGAACACAAGGATAGTGTCCGGCTCTGCAAAACAAGTTCCACATACCACCGTAGAGAGAATAATTTTTGCACGGATCCGCTGACGTATTCCGCGGCATGACATCACACCATGGCCAAGCCTTTATTCGAATCGTTTTTTTACTGGCCCACCTCAGCGCGTTTAGCGAGGCTGTTTCCTTAGCACGTCTTACCAAAGCGTAGATCGTGCCCCCTTATTCCGGGATTCTCATCAATACGGACGTGGGTAACCCAACCGTGCCCGTTGGCACGCCTCCTCTATCGAAGGCGAGTCCCAATCGACCACGGGGAGGGCTCTTGGTATTCAACCTCTTTATAATGAGACCAAGGCCCTCTTCTTTTTCCACCCTCCATCGAATTAGCCTCGCTTGAGTTCTAACACCCAAAGCTTCAGATTTAGGCGCCGGACCTTCGATGATGTCGGCTCCGACCAGCTCGGCCGATGGATGTCTTCTTCCATCACGAAGAAAATGTGCTAAAGCTGCGAGGCGCTAGGTATCTAACGGTGAGATTTCGCATAGGCTGCCTGCTCGGGGCAGGTCATTCCCACTCCCGAGCCCGGCGAGGCGTGGTGTTCGTGTCTCACTTCCTTCGGGTTTAGGCTTCCGACGGATCCCTTTGTCTTGAGGGCTCATGTTTTATTATGGGCTGGATTTCCATGACTTGAATCCGAGTCCATCCTCCATATCTCGTCATTCATTGTCGTATGTGAAGCCTTCCTCCATATTACCCCTCACTTTGGATTGTGGCTCAAGACCTTCAAGGTGGAGCCAAGATGATCGAGGGCAACAAGCGAGTGCAGAGGGGCGGTCATAAGCAAGTGTCTTGATGCTCCGTGGCCGAGGGCTCTTTTCAAGAGGAGCTTGGTTTGTGGCAGCGGGAGTGGTTTTATATCACCACTCCTGGGGCACCAAATGGGTGGCGCCACCCGCCTTCGCTCAGTCCACCACAGGCTGGCATCATGGGTCAACCGGGGCTCGGCTGGGGCCGTCCCAAGGCGTTCCTCATTGCGGGGCCGTGTTCGAGACCTCCAAGAAAGAGAGATCAATCTGGTCGTGGCGGCGTAGGTTATGCTGATTCGGCGCCTTCTGCCCTGCAAACATCGGCCCCTCCGTCTGTGGGAGTTTAATCCGGAGGGACCACGAGCTCTCCAACATTTTATGGGCGCGACGCCCAAGGAGATGTACAAATTGTTCTTTGGATCATAAGAGAAGTGTCCGGACTTGACCGAGGACGCAGGTCTAAGCTGCAATCACCCAGAGACTCAAGTAAGTAACCCTGTAACCGGACAGACTATTCATTCATTTATCATATATATGCCCTTTAAGGGAGCCGTTTCTTGAACAGGAGTGGATAGCCAAGGCAAAGTTGATAAGGTGTCCGGCTCCCCTCCCAGAGACCACGGCGGATCCCATCTTGACCAAGATGTTGAAGGCCGCGCCTTTTAAAGAAGGCGAAGGGGGAGCAGGGAAGCAACCGCCTCCCAAGGAGGTTTTCAAGGAAGAGGGATCAGGATCCTCCTCCAAGGGAGAAGAGGACCGCTCAAGACCCGAAGCCAAGGCCTCAAAATGGGGAAAGAAGTCTTCGTCAGAAAGTCCGGCGCCGGGAAGTACCCCAGCCGCACTATTTCCCTAAGGGGATCAGCCCTCCAGCGAGCCGTAAGTAAAAAGAAGGGGTCCTGTGAATAAAGAACATCCCTGTATTTATTTCTGAATATAACCGTAATTGTACCTTGTAGTTTGGATCTCAGCCCTTCTCAGCAGAGCTCGTCTTCGGGGGATCTTCGTCCGGAGATGATAGAGAGCGAAACGCCTCCACCTATCACGCCTTCGTGCGAGGTGGGCGACCCTGAAGTGTCGTCACGGAGAGTTTCCCCAAGTCCGGCGGGGCCGGACGGTCCGGCGCCAACTGGCGTGCGGTCGGAGGAGCTGAAGGACCTGCTCGGGCAAGCGTATATCTCAGAAGATCACCGTGCGCTAACGGCTACGGTAATTGAAAGAATTGCATCCGCTGAGAGCGGATTGCATGAAGCCGCCAGAAGTTTACTGACGGGGTTTGAGGTACGAAAAAAATGATGTACCTTCTGATAGTTATGCATATAGAATGCACCCTGTATAGATAGTAGCCCCTGAGACTCGGTATGCTGTCTGGCCGACAGCGCGCCGAGGATCATAATCTCGATACTAACATGTCGCCGTTCCTATGTAGGTGGCGGGCGTCCGTGGCTAGCGGACTGATGAATTTACGAACTAAAGCGGCAACTTGACGAGGCGGATCACGGACATCGCGTTGGTCAATAAGCGGTTTGACGAGTCACAAGGTATGCGACTTCTCCGCGGACACCGGTAAGGGAGCTTGACGCCCATGCCTTACTACTTGTATGCTTTGATGCACGGTGCCATTGTTGTGGAGAGGCTGCGGGCGAACTTGCCCGAGCTAAAGAGCAAGCCGAAGAGTAATGCGGCCGCTTTAAAAGGCGGCCAAGAGCTGAAAGTCAGCGGGTTGCTCACCGCCGGCAAAGAGGAAATGGCGATTTGGCCTGGCGAAAGAATACTACCGACCGCTGCGAGGTTCTTGAAAAAAAACGTCAAAGCGGAACAAGAGGACCTGAAAAGGCCACCGCCGAATCCAAGGATGCCCGTTCCGCTATGAGAGCTGCCAAGGAGGAGCTGAGTCGGGCCGGGATATTGCGGCCGGAAAACCGTTTACTGCTGCGGAGGAAATATACGGATCCGGTATGCTCGCTTGGACAAGCTGTGGAGTTCGGAGGATGCTTATCTGGACTTAGCGGCGCTGCTGACGCGATTGAGCACTTCCGAGGCCGAAGGGGCACGAAGGGAAGAGCTATTTTGGTCGCAATTCCATAGTCCGGGCGTCCTCTTCCGTTGACCGATCGGTTGGCGAATGGGCGAGCTGAATTGATTATCCGGACTTGCCATGAAGCATGTCATGACTCATTTGTGGCGAGCGGACCCCACCAAGAGTTATTTTGGCTTAGTGCAGCAGTTCCTTGGTGTGGTACCGCGTATCGACGCAATGAAGCGGTCGGCGTGTATTGAGGGGGCGCGGATGGCTCTTGCCCGTGTCAAGGCATACTGGGCTGAGATGAAGGCCACCGATATTGCATCCCCAGATTCGGACGGCAGCCGATTACCACTCGAGCGCTATTTTGAGGAAGTTCTTCCGGGCGCTCGTTTAATAGAGACGCAGTGCTCGAAGGATGTTGTGTTTGAATGACATGTATAATTTTATGAAACAACGTTTCAATTTAATGTAAGAGCTTTTTATACTTGTGCCTTCAAGTAGCAAACTACCTCCTGTGCGGCCGTTGATGTATATATGTATATAACCTGAAAGATGGCAGTCTTGACTTCAGCCCCCACGCACATAGTGCGGGGTGTTTACAAAGAAGTCGCGCTTTCACACTTAATCAACGTCTTGGTCCTATAAAGGAGGTGGTAGCGTAGCAAACTAGGCAACCGGACTATAATGCTTTATCACTTTCACTTAGCCATAGGAGTTCGATGGTGGGGCTACTATATAGCCCACAGGGCACCGCACTCTCCCGAATTCGAAGTGCGTATGTGCTGACCGAAAACGGTCCTTCGTTAATGCGGAGGAATTCTAAACATTCGGTGAGTCATCGAGTGGTTGACCAGTCTCGGTATATCATGACGGTCGGTTTTGGCTTTCTCTCTTGAGGTGCTCGCCCGGCGAACCGGGCACAATCGCGAGAGTTCCCCGGTGCCGCGTTAGCCGATAGAACGGGCGTAAGGCAGCAAAACACAGGAGCCGAGCAAACCCAACATTTGACCAAAGACATGATTCGGAGCTGATGCATATAAGGCCTAACTTGAGACGCCAAACACTCCCTAAGGTGTTCGGTCTTTTATAAAGCGGGCCGAACAATGCCCTTGGTAACAAGCCCCTGGTGTCCAGGTACGTGCAAACTTCTGACGCGGCCGATGCCAAAACGCCAGCCTCCTCCTCGGTTATAATAAGAGACCGGGGGATGAGTAACAACAAGAGACAGTGAAAAAGGTTTACGCAGGGTCTTAATCTGAAAAGAATCCTTGCAACGGGTCCCTGCTGCACGTCTGCGCATGTGTCTCCGTTGTGCCGTATCCTGGACGGGTATAGCACGGCGTTCATCTGTAAAAGAGAGGAACTTAGTTTGAAAAAGATTGCGCTAAAATGTAATTGGAAATAAAATAGAGTATGATTCAAAAATGAGTAAAATTGAGCTTTATTGTCTCTTGTTGTACATGCGTGGAGCCCTTGTAAAGAAGTGCAGCGCGCTAGTAAGCATCATGTTTATTTATGCGGACTCGCCTAACCGTGTCCGGGTCTGAATGACCTGCTTTAGACGCTTTTGGCCAGCAAGGCCGTATTAGTGTGAGGCTGTTAAGGCAGTCTCACATTCTTTCCTTGAGGGACACGCGCAGCTTCCCTTTAATGAAATGATGCCTCGTGGACCGGGCATTTTAAGTTTAAGAGATGCATAATGCGGTATTGCGTTAAAGCGGGTGAAAGCTTCGCGTCCCAGTAGTGCTTGATGGCTACTTTTAAATGGGGTGATGTGGAAGACCAACTTTTCCCGACGGAAGTTGTCGGGTGAGCCGAACATAACTTCCAATAGCAGGGAGCCCGTACAATGGGCATATGTGCCTGGCATTATTCCTTGGAAGGAAGTGTTGCTATGGCTAATCCTGTTTGGGTCTATCCCCATGTTGCGGATTGTGTCCTGACATAGCAGGTTTAAATCACTGCCGCTGTCCATTAGGACTTGCATAAATTGAAGACCGTCGATTATAGGTTCTAGTATCAAGGCAGTCCATCCTGCGTTCCGGATACTTTCGGAGTAGTCCTGATGGTCGAAAGTAATTGGTTTTGACAACCAGTGTTGGGACTCCGCTGGGGTAGATTGTGCGGCGCGTAATTCAATGGGTGCCGCTCTGTTTTCCCCTTTTGTTACTTGAAGTAAGTTTACTGTTTTGACCTCTTGTGGGAAATTCTTTTGTTTTCCGGGGCTCTGCTTGTGGTGCTCGTCATCATCCTCACTTGGTGTGTCGAGCCCCTTGTGTTCGGCGTTGAGTCTGCCGGACTGCTTGAAGACCCAACAATCTCTGTGGGTATGGTTTGCAGGCTTCCCGGGAGTACTGTGGATTTGGCATATCTTGTCCAAGATTTTGTTTAAGTTGGATAGCTCATCGCTATTGTCCTTAAGGGCAGTTTTTATTGTTACGTCGTGAGCTTTTGAATCCGGCGTTGACTGCGCGCTCTTTGGACCGTTCCCTTAATCCGGCGCTGGTCCTTGCTGCGTCGTGGTTTCCCATTTCCATCCCCGACTTGGATGTACTTGGGTCATTGGTATCGCATCTTGCTAGCCAGCTATCCTCTCCAGCATAAGCGGGTCATGAGGCTTGTTAGTGCGGCCATTGTTCTTGGCTTTTCCTGGCCAAGGTGTCTGGCGAGCCATTCGTCTCAGACGTTGTGTTTAAAATCTGCTAAGGCTTCGGCGTCCGGACATTCGACTATTTGGTTCTTTTTGGTGAGGAACCTGTTCGAATTTTCGAGTGACTCTCCGGGCTGTTGGGTTATGTGACTTAGGTCGTCTGCGTCCGGAGGTCGGACATAGGTTCCCCGAAATTGGCCGAAAAGCATCCTCAAGCTCTTCCCAACTACCAATGGTGTTTTCAGGGAGGCTTTTAAGCCAATGCCGGGCTGGCCCGTTGAGCTTGAGGGTAGGTATTTTATGGCGTGGAGATCATCTCCTCGCCATGTGTATGTGGAGGATATAATCCTCAATTCAGACTCGAGTGCATCGTTCCGTCGTATGCCTCTATGTTTACGGGCTTGAATCCCGCTGGAAATTCATGATCCAAAGACCTCATCGGTGAAACATAGAGGTGCGCGCGCGCCCTATTTGGGTGTGCAATGATGTTCGGATATTTGGCGTGTTGTATTGCTCGCGAAACTTGTTTCCTTGGCCCGTAGATAGACCTAAGCGGGCCATCCTTTTAGTGCGAATCCTTATGCGGATCGCTGCCGGCTTGTGTCTTGGCGCCGCTTGCCGCTCTCGTTTGCCATGTGGTCGTCTATCCGACCCGCGGCCTCTTTGTTTTTTTATCGTGGGGCTCTCGGCCTCCTCATCGAATCGAGCGATAGTTTGCGCTTTGGGTAGCTCTTTGCTTGGCGGTTGTCGCCATATTTGTCTGCGATGTTGAGTAATTTACTCCATCTCATTGGTCGTCTTCCGCTGTTACGAGCCTCTGTTCTCTTTTTTTTCAAGCTACGCGCGATGGCGAGGAGCTCTTTGTGGAGGTTCTTCTGATCCAATGACGTGTCCGGCGTGAGATTGTCCGGACTGTTGTCCTTGCCGGGGACGGGTTGTTTGTCCAAGTTGGCCTGTTCGGATGGTTGCTCAATGGCATGTTCATCGTCGGCCGGCTCACACTGCTCTATGGCTGGGTCTGTGTGGGCGCTATCTTTGTCGAGGTGGGGTTTTGAGCGGCGCTTACGCCGCCGCTTTGACTGCTTCCCGAGGGAATTTTCTTTCGCAGCGTCTCGTTGTTCCTCGTTATCGCTTCCCTTAGGTGTGTCCACCATATATATATCATAAGTTGAGGTGGCCATCCAGTGCCCTGTGGGCGCTGGTTCTTGGTCGTCTCCGGCGTCGTCGTCCATATCGTCGATGTCCTCGGAGTCGAAGTGGAGCATGTCTGTTAAGTCATCGACAGTGGCTACAAAGTGGGTGGTAGGTGGGCGTTGAATTTCTTCGTCGTCTGAATCCCAAACTTCCTGACCGTAGTTCGGCCAGGGCTCCCCTGACAAAGAGGGAGACTTTAATGAGTTCAGGATATCGCAAAGGGCGAGTGCTGAAAGATGTCCGCGGCGGTGAACTCCATAACCGGCGCCTAGTCGGATTCGACTGGCAGGGGCGCGGGAGGTTCGGAGTCCGGAAAGGAGTCCGGCACACAGGAGTCACGAGCTTTGCAAAGGACAGGGATGGTGTTCGGCTCAATCGCCGTAGAGATTTCAGCCCCCGAGGCGGTGTCCAACCAACCGTCCTCGATCGGCGAAACCGGCTCCGGATTAAGGGTCGGAGCGGGCACTGGTGCGGCCTCCAGGGCACTGTTCGTCGGCAGAGCTAGATCGTACCCATCGAGACAGTGCGGCACGCTCTGCTATGGCTCGAATCCGTCGAAGATCAAGTCTCCGCGGACATCGGCCGTATAGTTCAAGCTTCCAAATCTGACTTGATGGCCAGGGGCGTAGCTTTCGATCTGCTCCAGATGGCCTAGCGAATTGGCCCGCAGTGCAAAGCCGCCGAATACGAAGATTTGTCCGGGGAGAAAAGTCTCACCCTGGACTGCATCGTTGCTGATGATTGAAGGAGCCATCGGGCCTATATGTGACGACACAGAGGAACTCTCAATGAAAGCACCAATGTCGGTGTCAAACCGCGGATCTCGGGTAGGGGTCCTGAATCTGTGCGTCTAGGCGGATGGTAACAGAGACAAGGGACACGATGTTTTTACCGGTGTTGGGCCCTCTCGATGGAGGTAATACCCTACTCCGCTTGATTAATATTGATGATATGGGTAGTACAAGAGTAGATCTACCACGAGATCGAGAGGCTAAACCCTAGAAGCTAGCCTATGGTATGATTGTTGTTCCGTCCTACGGACTAAAACCCTTCGGTTTATATAGACACGAATAGGGTTAGGGTTACACGAGTCGGTTACAATGGTAGGAAATCTACATATCTGTATCGCAAGCTTGCCTTCCACGCCAAGGAAAGTCCTATCCGGACAAGGGACGAAGTCTTCAATCTTGTATCTTCATAGTCTAGGAGTCCGGCCAAAGATGATAGTTCGGCTATCCGGACACCCCCTAGTCCAGGACTCCCTCAGTTACTGCGGTAAAATCCGCCCCACCTGCCCGTGCACCATTCTGGCCTAGCCCAACAACGCGTCGCGCTTATGTGTGGCCCAGGCCCGGGGGCTCCTGTCGGTGTACAAAAGTAGGGGCTCTCCTTTTGACCCCTTTACTTGTGCACGGGCATTTAGAGCCGCGCCCGCGGCCACACTTGGCAGGGCAGAGGAGGGAAGCCGGAGAGAAGCCGGAGCACAAGCCAAACCAAGGCAACGCCAAGACCAGAGAGACAAAGAGCAGAGGAGCGAGGCGGATGCCCCCAGCGAGACCCTTGCCTGGGCGGCTTTCGCGGCCCCGACAAGAGCCTTGCCGGGGCAACTTTCCCAACACCAGCAGAGCGAGCCACCCTTGAGCCCAAGGGTTCCAAACGCCGCCAGCAACTACATTGGAACCAAGGCTCGGGAGGCACCTCCGTGGTGGCATGCAGATCTTTGTCAAGATCATAAATACATGAGATTAGATGAGAACCAGAAGGCGACGACCCTCGGCGGGATCCTAGCCAAGGGAATCCACTGGACCCCCGGCAAGATCCTTGCCGGGACGACCACGACGCCACGGCAAGACCCTTGCCTGGGACCCGGAAAGGCCCTTGCCGAGGACGCCAGCGAGGCCACTGCCAGACCCGCGCCAGCCAAGACTCCACCACCATCCCCAAGCAGCTGCTAGCTCAACCAGCTGGGCAGGCACCTGCGTGGCGACGTGCGGCCTCTACACCGACTCAGCAAGCACTTGCGTGGCGGCATGCGACCCTTCATGACGGCTCCACCACCGCGCCAGCCCAGCAGCCAACCAATGTGGCGCCGCGATGCCTCATCAGCTCGAACGCGTGTCGAGGCCAGGCGAGGCGGCGACGGCTGGGACGTGCTTCCCTGGCGTCCCCGATAAAGCAAGGGGGCACGTCGGCAGCGCATTAAATGCGTTTGTCCGACAGTCCCAGAGGATAGGCTTATCGACTGTAGACCTTTCTACCTCCTGTGTGCCACCGTGGCAACCCCTTTTTCCTATATAAGGAGGCCCGAGGCGACCAGGAGAGGGATTCGGCTCTTTTGGGCAAGTTGCACCCCGTAGCTAGCTCAAGAACACAAGAACACTCAAATACATCCACCAAAGCAGGACTAGGGTATTATGCATCTTCGCGGCCCGAACCTGGGTAAACGATTCGTGTGCTTCCTGTCAGTCCCGCTCTTTGCACAACCTCGCGCTCGCCAACCGTAGAAGGGATCCCAGTGACCCCATAGATGTCGTTTCCACCGACATATACCCGTTTCTTTTCCTTTTTTGGCGAAAAGAAGCCCACTCAACTCAAATGTCACATTAAGATGGATAAATAAATGTGACCATCACAGAGGTCCATTAACATGTTTTTCTTTTGCGAACTAAGGGTAGCTTAGATGGTTAGTTTTCTTATGGTGGAATCAACGCAACAGGGTTCAAGCCCTAGACATGGCATTGGTGGTCGTATTTTTCTGGATTTATTTCAGGCCTTTCGGCGATGAGCGTTCAGTGGGAGGAGACGTTTCCGTCAACTACAAAGGTGTCTATGGCGACTTCATCAATCTCAAGATGATGTGCCGGCTCGGTCTCTCAGATGTGCTCATAAGGGTAGAGTTTGCGTGTGTGCGTTCGTAGGGGTGTGTGTATGAGCTTCTGTGTATGTCGTGGACATAGGCTCCTGTACGCGACCTATCCAGCCGCCGCCCCCAAAAAGCTAGGGTTTTCTGCCTCCCGCCGGCGCCAGTGCCGGTCTGTCTCGTCTCCGGTGGCCTTAGAGCCATGGAGGTGGAGTGGATCTCGGCCCTTACCGGTGGGAGGGCTCCGTTTTTTAAAAAAAATCGAGCTTTGTTAGGGTTTGTGTCCTGCTCAGGAAGGCGAGACGGCGGCGGCTCCTTGAAGATGGAATAAAGGTCTCCCCGCCTAGCCCCTGTTCCGGTGTTGCATCTAGCATCATCGGTGGGCGTGTGGAGGTGTGTATCCGGCGGATCTGTCTTTGGTGGGTTTGCTCAGATCTGTTCGTCGTTCGTCTTCGTTCATGTGTCTTCAGGTTGGATCCTTTTAATCTACACTCTTCATCCTCATCGGTTGCTGTTCTGATGCGTTGATTCTATGGGGCCTTAGCACGGCGACTTCCCGATTGTCTACTACAACAAGGTTTGCTCGGCTCTAGCGAGGGAGGGGCGATGATAGCGGCGCGCCTTCGACTCGCTTCAGTGCTTGTAGTCGTCGCTAGATGGTCTATGGATTTAGATGTAATTTTAATTATTTCTAGTGTTCGTTATACTACCATAATTGAAGATGAATAGATTGTAAATTTTTCAAAAAAAAAACATGTTTTTTTTAATCAACATGCTATTATATATACTCCAACTAAAAAGAAAATCATGCTATCATTATTATTATACAAAAGCGTATGTTCACTATTCATACGTCACGTAGGTAACCGGATAACTATGTAGACTTGTTCAGATGGCCCCGATCTAGCAACGACATTGCCATGTGGATTATGAAGGAGTGCATGCTATCCTTATGTACCGTCAAACTAAAACGATTCCGGACTTCCTGCACTCGCTTACGAGTGTCAATTTTCCATCAAGTCCACATCGTGATTTAAGCCAACGTCTTTAGCGCAAACAGGGAAAAAGGTCGACCTGTTCGTATCTTCCTAGTTCCTATTCCTAGTAGGGTGTGGCTAGGTCTCCGTCGATTAAGATTTAGAAAGAAAAATTTGCATAGATCTTCATGCAATATCAAATAAATATAGCATCAACTGAGACGTAACCAAGTCTCAATCGATTAAGACTTAGCAAAACTATTTCTAGTACTACTATAATAGACACGTCGACCAATTCCTTCTTCTTTTGCACTGTATCTATATGGCATGCTTTAGTTTGAAGGAATTTCGATGGAATTCGGCGGGATAAGATTTATGTAGGACAAATTCCTTTGGAGTCATTTGGTTGTAAGGAATAGAATCGTATTCATATGAAGAAATTATTTCTATGCTTCACATTCCATAGTAAAATAGATATTAATCTAAACTCAATGAAAAAATTATATGATTGAATCAAAGAACATCTCTCTTAAGTTTTCTATTTTTATGATATTATGAACTAAAGAAGGCCTATACTTGTGCGCATGCACGCTATAATGCTGTTGTGTGGTGTTGCGTTACGGTTTTGGAGTCATGGCTAAACTCTCTGTCTCGTACGCCGCCCCCAAAAGACGAGTCTGCGTTTGGACGGAGCAACTGTGTATGGATCCGTATCTGTTTTTTGTTTTTCTTTTATGAGAAAATATCCGATCTATTCATCTTCAGTTATGGCAGTACTCCCTCCGTTTTTATTTACTCTGCATATTAGAGTTGACTGAAGTCAAACTTCGTAAACTTTGACCAAGTTTATAGAAAACAATATAAATATTTACGATAACAAATCTATATAATGTGAAAGTACATACAATAATAAATCTAATGGTGTTGATTTGTTATGGTATAGGTTAATCTTTTTGTTTCTAAACTCTGTCAAAGTTTGCAAAGCTTGACTTTGACCAAAGCTAATACGCGGACTAAATAAAAACGGAGGGAGTACAACGAATACTAGAAATAATAGAAATTGTATCCAGATCCGTAGACTACCTAGCGACGACTACAAACACTGAAGCGAGCGCCATCATCGCCCTTCCATCGCCAGAGTCGAACACAACTTGTTGTAGTAGACAGTCGGGAAGTCGTCGTGCTAAGGCCCCGTAGGACCAACGCACCAGAACAGCAACTGCCGCCGATGAAGAATAACGTAGATCAGAAGGATCCAATTCGAAGACACGCGAACGTAGACGAACAACGACGAGATCTGAGCAAATTCACCAAAGATAGATCCGCCTGAGACACACCTCCATATGTCCACCAACAGTGCAAGACGCACCGCCGGAACGGGGGCTAGGCGGGGACGGATCCGTATCTGTTATTTGAGCGTCTTGACGGGACACGACTATTCTTAGCTCAAGCTCAAATAAGCTCGAATGAACAGTAAAATTGTAAAAGAAATTGTTTTAATAGATTTTTTTGCATAGCATTGACAAATGTTTAAATGCTTGCAAAATTATCACATTCATGGAAATCATGGCCAAAAAAGACAAAATCGATGCTAAAAAAGTGCCTTTTTCCAAAGCATTTTAGAGTGTTGATTTTGTTTATCATACTGTGACTTCCACAAATGTCATTTCAACATGAAAAATTGCCAGCTCTCAAAACATTTGTTAAAGTTTGCCACACAAAAAAATCAGAATTGTTTGAATTATTTGTTGTACCGCTATGATTGACGATTAATAGACCGGAAGTTTTTTCGCAAAAAAATTTTGCCACACAAAAAATTCAGAATTGTTTGAATTATTTTCAGAAAAAATGAAATTTACTGTTCATAGTGAACTCATTTGAGCTTGCGAGCATTAGGGACTTTCCATTTCGAAGAGGCTTCTTTTCCCTGGAAATTTTTTTGTATTGGAAAGTTGAGCCAACAAACATGCTTTGATGGATTTTCATTGCTCAATAAATTATTAGAATGTTTTAGTAATCAGCTCATCTCCTTCCATATACTAATTCTTTTTGGCTCCCAAATAAATATCACATCAGCGCATGTCCATTGTTGTCAAAGTCCGCCGCAGGAGACCAATGCACCACCCTGCCAGTCACCGCCGAAGACCACCGCGCCGCCACTGTCAACCATTGTCGTCGATCGTTGTTGGAGCCCATCACGCCGGTCGCCCCCGCCCGTCCGCCGGCCTGTGCGTTGTCGCCAACGCTGAAGAAAGAGAGAGAATGACATCACACATTGACAAGTAAAGCCTCAAGGTCAGATTTAGTATTTGAAAAGAGATTATTGAAATTTTGAAAAAAAAACACCTCACCTTTAAATCCTCCTTAAATTATTTAAAAAGCCCTAATATATAGAAACACTTATCGAAGGAAACGAATTTTGGACTCACCGGATGAGTTTTTAGGGAGACTCTTGAAATATGCTCTTGCACCCCTAATTTTCCTACATAAAGTAGCAGGAGCACATTAAACAAGGTGGCAGAAAATCTTGGGCGGCACGCAGGGGTCGTTATCACAGAGCGCATTAACCCATCGAAAAGAACAGCCGACGTGGATTTGCTCGCATATTACACTCCACGCAAATGAAAACACCTCACGGCATCAGATAAAATATTTATAAGTTGAAAAGACATCTTAACAACAAATATTTATCGCAGAATCTCCTTTCCCAAGTTCCACAAGGAACGCCAAGCAGATAATAAATTAACCGAGGACGCCGCGTAAATACCCAAACAAACCGGTTGCTTCAACCATCGCGCTAACCAACTCGGCCTCCTCCCAAACAAACCTCGGGCGAGGGGAAAGCGCGGCGAGCGGCGGCGGCGGCGGCGGTGCGGTCCAGCCATGGTGGTCCACGTCGTGTACAGGAAGCGGGAGAACAGCTGGAGGGGGGCCGACTCGTCCGTCAGGTTTCTGGGCGCCGCCATGAGCAGCAACCCGCCGAGCAAGCACCAGGTCCGCCTCGCCGGCCGCGGCGGCCTCGGCCACGCCCCCACCTCCCCCGCGGGCGCGCGCAACGGAGGCCTCTCTCTGCGCACCACCTCCCCGCCTCCGCCGACCGTCTCGATCGCCTCCGTCGCTCGCTGGGATTCCATCAAGCTGCGGCTCGACGGCGAGGAGGGGCTGAAGGAGTTCTTGGCCGTCGGGGATAAGGCCGTGGGGGCAGAGGAGGAGGCAGCGGTTTACGGGAGCGAGTGGCCGGCGGGCGGGGACGAGGTGACGTTCGACGCCCCGCCTACCGATGAGGAGGTCCACGCCGCCGTCGCCAGCATCCAGCAGTAAGATGACTTATGCTTAATCTATCAATATGTTTTCCAAAGAAAGAATCGTAAAAGCATCCAGCATCCACTTAGATTGATTGAGTATTGTTTTTGGTACGTTATACTATGTTGCTGATGATCAGTTCATCGTCTCCGGATGATTGGAAGATCGGACTTGAACAATTATTACTTGCTGATTATTTTAGTCTTGTGATTGTTCTGGAATTTAGATGAATATTTTCCCGTGATTTATCACGTTTATGTCATGGGCACAGCTCCAGCCATGCTACTTTCCTTGCAGATTACTCTTCCTTGTATTTTTGAATCTGTTTAAGGGTGTGCGCCCAATTGTTATCATGCTACAAAGTTCAGTTGGATCACGGTTCACACTTCCATCATCATGCACCAATTGCAATTTACGCACTCCGCCATTGCTTAATCATACCCTGCTACCCACTCTCCTTTGTTATCATTACTTAAAGCTTGTCCGCTCTGTAGTAGTTTAATTGATGGTATCTGGGTTTTACATGTTCTATCTGAACAAATGAAACAAAACTCTGTCGTATGCAGGGTATTTGAGAATCCTTCGGGTGTGGATTCTGATGCACTCGAGTTACAAGCGCTCGCACTGCCCATCGCAGGACTCTCTTCATCTGGGATGTTTGTCAACTATTTTGCTGCCGATTCTGATGCATCCGAGAAGAAAACCGTCCAAATAGCCAACTTAGGGAATTCTCCATCCAACATTGGATTAGACGATTGCGCTGAACCTGGCACACTTGCACTTAACTCAACTGCTCTTATGACAAGGGAGCATCAAAATGTACTGGATGCATTCCAGCTGTTGAAAGAAGACGCCTCTGTTCAGGTGAATACTGCTTGATTTGAGTCATTGTATGGTATTTATGCATACAAAGAATCTCAGGTTTCTCAGTGCCACGAAATATTGACCAAAAATCACTATTTTTTCTTCCTTGTTGTGACTTTTTTCTCCCTCGATGCAGAAAATGGTTATGGCCCTGTCAACTGATAAGGCTGTATGGGACGCTGTCATGAACAATGAGGTGGTGCAAGAATTTAAGAAGTCCTTCCAGGATGGTACGTGACCCTTCTTAATGATCTTTGTATGTACATCTTTATATTGACTTGACGTGGATGAAAGTTAACCTTTTGATAGTTAACGTCAAATTTTATGAACTTCAGTACTCTCTCCGATCCATATTAATTGTCGCTGATTTAGTACAAATTACTTTATTTAGCTGTTCCATCAAAGTCGCCTATTATGTTGGGTGGATCTGCACCTGATGCTAATTATCCTACTTTTCAGCTAAGGAAACTGATAACAAGGGGAGCTCTAGTGCTCCTCCTGGAATGATGCAATGGGTCTTGGAGAACACCCAGGCGAAGATCAAGGAGTTCCTTGAGAAGATACTTCAGCTCGTGCACACGCTCTTCCAGGCCCAGAGCATGGACTACGATTTGTCCGACGATGTAGTGAGAATGTCCTTCATGCTCTCGGTGTTTGTCTTCATCGTCGTTACAATAGCTCGCATAAAGTGAGCACAACAATTCGTCGACTTCACGCTTGGTGGTTAGTATTGTACAGGATCAGTTATAGTCCTAGTAGTTTCGTATGGGTTTGTTATGGTTGTGATCAGGGACAGTGTCCGTCTTAGTTTCCAGGTCTAGAACATTTAAAAGTTGCCGAAGTGTTATGATTCTCAGTGAAAATTCAATATGTTTTCTCTGTCGGTTGTGGTAATAATTGTGTTAATCATCCATAGTTCATATCAACTACATCAGTCATGCTTGTGATCCTACTGTGAAAATAAATGCAGTACGAACGGTTCATCAGTGATGCAAGATTTGACAAGCTCCTACGAATGGTTGTTGTATAAGAACGGATCAGGATATGGGATCCCTCAGGATATACATACATTTTACACTCTTATCAAAATCGATCAGATTTTGGCCCAGTTTTGGGAGCCTGACAATTGCTTTTCAGAGTGGGTGCCTTCCATTTTTGCCATTCATTCATCAGCCCAAAACCCATGGAATCCCATTGGGAAGGTGAGGTGCTTTGGTACTTCAAGTTTTGCCACAAGTGCACCTCTTTTCCCTATCTTCCTTGCATCCAACACCACCAGGTTACATCTGTCCTCGGATACTGCATACTGCAAAGGGAGATGGGGGGCGTCAAATGATGCAGATGTTTGAAACACCTGGAACCTTTGGAAGTTATTGAATTCCAATAATAACTTCCAAGAGTTTTGTATAAACTGACATAACTTATTTATTTACCTCTACAAGAAGAACATAGCCGTGATCCTCCTCCCCACCGCCGGTGGGGATGAAGATCGGCTCCCCGACGAACTTGCGCCCCTCGGATGACCACCGCCTCGCTGACCCATTCGAGACATCGACCTTCACCATGCTGTCAAACGGAAAATATGGGAGTAATTTGCGAGAACCAGATGCAGCGCCCGCGTAAATGAACCTATTCCTCTTGTTGGCATAGCTTGGATTTATCGCGGGGAAGTCTGCCGGTCTGTTCCACTGATCGGACAATCTCTTCACGGTGCATCTCCGGTATGCTCCTCCTCTCTTGTCGAGCTCAATGGCCACCTGCGTTTGACAAGATAAAATTTCTGAAATTAGCAGTCAAATTGTCAATTTGTCATAGGCCCGAACAAGCAGTTCGAACAGGACTCAAATTTAACTGAAACTTGCTGAAATTTGACTAAAGTTTGAATTATCCTGAAACAAGCATTCATTCACCTTCACGAGGCGAGGCAGCATTTCCTTGGTCTTGACCGCGTTCATGAAAGAAGGGTCCAGCTTCTTGTTCTTCCAGTTGTAACCTGTGAGAATTGCACCGGAGCGCAGATATGTCAGTCACTCGCTGGATCATCATCGCAGGCGCAATAGTAAAGTGCAGACCATGCCGACGACATTACCAAACATTCTGTGGAAATGGAACCAGTCGTAGGAGCAGGCCGACATGTGCAGGTGCAGGTCGAGGCCGCCGCGGCCGTTGTCCTCCTCGAAGGCGTTGCCGACGTGCAGCGACCACATCTGCGACGGCGCCTCGACGGGCACGGTCCAGTCGCGGCCGTTGGCCACGGCCTCCGTGGAGCGCGGCAGCAGGTAGACCGGCGTGGTCCGGCTGCCCGGGTCCAGCGCCAGCGCCGCGATCATGGGGTGCGTGCCCGTCATGGCCAGCATCGACCCCGGGATGTCGAGCCTGATCCTGTTGCCGAGGACGACGTAGTGGGAGTCGGTGAAGGCCCAGTCGTGGATCATGAGGTGCGCCGGCAGGACGAACTCCCGCCTCTGCACCAGCCTGAAGCTGGCGTCGAACTCTGCATACGTACCATTAGTGATTTGATTTTAATGGGCATATGGATGGAGATGGACGAGGGCGTGCTGCAGACCGTAGAAAGTGAAGTTGGCGCGCGGGAGGAGCATGTCCTCGGCGTTGCAGGCCACCATGAGCAGCCGGTTGCGCTTGGGGTCGACCTTGTAGTGCGCCAGCAGCCGCTTGGGCGGCATGCTGAACACGCCTGCACGGGGTAATGGCGACCGGGCCGGCGCACAAACGTCAGATCATCCACTCTCGGTGCGCAACGAATAGTCTACTCTACTCAAAGTGAACAGCACGCACCACTGAGCACGGGGCGCAGCAAGCGGGTGGCCACGTCGAGCCCGGCCTCCGCCAGCCACGGCCGCCGGCGGTGCCCCAGGCGGCGCCGTGCGGGGGCCGCCCCGTCGGCGCGGTCGCCGAGCGCGAGCAGGTCGAACGGGCCGACGGTCTCCAGCGTCTTGGGGTCGAGCTCGTACGGCGTGCCGCCCTCCCAGAGGCAGAGCAGCCGGCCGCCCCACCAGAGCACGCTGGTGTTGGCCACGTTCTTCATCACCTTCACGTTGCCCACCCTGTGCCCGCCCTGCAGCACCGAGAAGGGGCCCCGATGCGTGAACCTCCACGACGCGCCGTCACCCTTCTCCTCCGTCTTCGCCGCCGTCTCCACGTACCTGCATATACGCGTGCTCTACTACTCAGTACTCACGCCGTGATCGTCTGACCAGGGTGGCTGGCTTGCTTGCACAGTGGTGCGTAGCGTACCTTGCGGAGTAGCGCACGCCGTCGTCGGGGTGGAAGCGGAAGGAGCGGAGGTAGCCGTGGCCGTCGAGCGGGTGGACGATGGAGCCGTGGTCGTCGGAGAACATGCCGGGCCCGGCGAGGTAGTAGGTGCCGCCCGGGAAGTCCGGCGGGATGGCGCCCTCGGTGACGCGGAGCTGCACGGGGGCGGACGTCTCGGCGCGCTGCGACCGGAAGAGGAGGTTGTAGTCCCAGAACGCCGACGACAGCGTGTCTGGCTCCGTCGCCGCGGCGGCGGTGGCGCCGGCCGTGCCGCGGACGGCCGCGCGGGCGAGCCGGCGCGGCGGCGGGACGTGGAGGCGAGGGTGGTGTTGTACGACGGCGTGCATGGTCGCGATCGCGCATATCGCCATGCTTTGGCGTTGGTCTCTTTCGGTCGTTGGTTACTTGGTTCCTTGTGGTGGTTTGTAGCCTATAATAACGCTCGCTGGTACTTTCGCAGCTCGCAAGAGTGACAAGTTGCGCCTTTTGGCCTTTGGAATACTTCATTTTTGTCTCGTCTAATACGTATAGTTGCAAGGAGCGCACTTTCTTGATGGGAAGAATCGACGTTCAATAGTAGTATAAACATCAGATGGTATACGTAGGTCTTGCTGGAGTAGGAGTTTGGAGCGAGCGCCAACGGTTTTGTGAGGTGTTTTGGAGGGTTTTGGCCAGGGAATCGTTGTTATTTCTGGAGTGGAATCCAAGGGATGTTCGTTGGCACAGTCAAATGCGGTTATCCGCTTATGTCGAACAAATTTGCCAATGGCGCCTCTGCTTATATTGATATATTCTACAAATAAGCTTTGTTGGAACATCACAGTACTGACTGACTAATTAAGGCCGCAATACTCCTGATACGCACAGAATTTTCGACATCTACTTATAAACAAAGCACCACTCGCTGTCGTTGATCAGTTCCACTGGGCTGCTTAAGATCCAGTCCTCCCCGCCGTTCTGTCTCAGAGCGTATTGGCATCTTCGCTCGAGGAAACTGAACACACGCCATTAGCACCAGGCAATACGACGAGACGATTCCCTGCGCCACGTGGCTTCTGAATAGATGCTTAAACCCAATTTAATTTGTGAAGAACGTGATGCACACTTGAGAAGTGCAAATCTGATGGCATTGCAGCACCGAACGACGTATATCAGCCATGGACAAACGGCACTTGGCCCCAGGTGATTGCATAGTAAATGCAACTTTACCACTTGCCTCGACTGACCAAAATGAGCAGACCACATGCAAATATGCAGTGCAGAGATGAAAAATCAAGGGAAGCTCAAAACGCTCCACGGGTCGGAAGGTAACAAAGACTACAAGTGGTCGACGCATGACACTGCAACAGGCAATAAACAATGCTGGTAAACGATGCACGCCAGTATTATTCAGTATCACACAAGAAAAGCAAACAGGCAACATAATGGGGAATAGATTCTGCAGCGACCAGCACAGTGGGCACAGATTTGCTCTTCGTTTTCCCACAATATCCCCGTCCAACAAATTAGATGTAGCAGCGGAAGAGTTCCGACGAATGCGGTAATTAGATACTGAAAAGAAGGCAGGCACCGTTCCTTTTTAGCTGTGGGTGGAGTTCACTATGCTATGCCCATGACAACATGGTCGAAACCGACGAGAAGAATCAACCCATCTCAGTCTCCCGCATCCTCATGGCTAGCATAATTGGACCTTGACGTAGGAGCCCTCAATCGAAGTCCTTTTCTCCATCCACTTGGTTTCCACAGTTCCATCCATCACGCTGCACTTAGCTCTGTGCCTGGGCTGGCGCTTTAAATTTTACAAGAACCTGCAAGAAAAGAAAAGAGTAAGTCAAGGTTTAGCTTAGAAATTCCTAGAAAGAGTTCCAAGTAGAATGGATATTGCATCCGTGGTTTCAGTTCATATAAAAAAAATATAAAGTGGAAGCTGCGAATAAATGAACTTCTATTCTCGGCCAATAGTACATCGCTGCAAGTTCAGACTGAAGTAGGTGAATGCCAGAAAAAAAATCATTTTACCACTGAATAACTCCATTTCATGATTTACCAACAAAACCCTAATACTTCCATGTCAACAGGTTTAGAATTTTTCTTTCTTCTATGGCATCAGCACCATCATTGTCCCCTTGTCTAATGCGCGGACAAATAGATACCAAACTGTCAAGATGGTCGCACTAATGGTATGCAAGGACGAAAACTCAAAATTTGATGGCATGGAAGGAATAAGGAGTTGCTCTTCTTCCGGCAAAAAAATTTATTTTTATTCGGTGGCAAATCAGGGATTGTACTGTTACTCGGTGGCACAGAACGAATTCTCAAAAACCAATGTCGGTCAGAGGGATGGATCTTTTTTTGTGAGATTCAATGGTTACCACCAAAAGGTATCACTAGCAAGCAGCCCACTGAACATAGGGATAGAATAATGGAACAATACTTACCGGTATATTCCCAAAAAGAAACAACTTAACAGGTTCTGTACCCATACTTTCTTTTCAACAACAGTTCTAAAATATATTAAAAAAAGTTCAAAACATAAGGTAAATCTGAATGCTAGAGGAAGTAAAAGTAGGCGCTGCAATTGTCAAGACTACCAGTGCATGGATACAATGCTACGAGCAGCCTCGGCAGGACATGTGAAATTTAACAGCAGTGTGTTAACAGAAGAATGTGCTCTATGTTAAGATAGCTTAAGGTGGATATAATGGAGAAAGTGCTGGTGCTTGCATCTTTTATTACTAGGATTTTTCATGATTAATACAGTACTCCCTCCGTAAACTAATATAAGAGCGTTAGATCACTACTTTAGATCACTAAAGTAGTGATCTAAACACTCTTATATTAGTTTACGGAGGGAGTATTTGCCAAAGACCAAAGGGAAGGCCTTCTGCTGAAGTTAAGAGCCCTTCAGAATGAAAACATGTAGCTGGTCAGTGGGTAAATGCAGTTGCAGGTCAGTCGATGCTTATTGACAAGACTACTCCAGCCATACTCTTTTGGGCTCTCAATAAGGTTTGGAGATGGTAAATCACCCCCGCCACCTATTTTTATCTGTTGCAGTGAGTAGTTAATTATTTACTGAAAAGATGTTTTTGAGTGTTCTTAGTTTCATAGACGGATGTACCATAAGCATTGACTGTAGTGAGAAGGATGAGACAGAACTCATCAAATTCTAAAGAATGTAATTTACCTGCCTCTCAGACAAGGCTATAACAAGAAAAGGCTACCAAAGGAAAGAAGTGCATAACTGAAATATATCATTTGGTGACTTCAATCAAACATGGTATAACGTTTACTCAATTACTGCAGTAAGAGAAAGATTCTATATCCTTTTAGCAACCTATAAAGGATAAACCCAAGCCAGAATACTACGTAAACTTGAACTAGACACTAATATTATGCTAAAATATAACTGTTTTAATTGGAATTGGAATGATGGGGTAGTGAAGTCAAGAGCCAAAAAAAATGGGAAAGTTTAGCTCTTGTATTACCTAAAATGATCACTAAAAATATGTGAAATGTGAATGAAGAAATGACTTGTGTGAAACACTGCAGTTGGTACCATTGTTTCTACAGAAATGTTGAGATCATGAATGTCACGGCATGAAAACTATAATTTGGTTAGCTTCGGTAAGACTGTAAGAGGTCCTAGTAATGGATGGCCTTATATCTAGTGTTCCTTTAATTGTGCCATCACAGTTTGACAGCCAGGAATGTGTAAAAAGGCTCACAAGCACTATTAGTCTTCCAAACAATACTTGTGTACAATATGTTCTAAGCTTACGATTTTATCATTAAGTGGCTTCAAAGCAAAGGCAATATTTTTGTGAAACAACATTGCTAATTGGAGCTTACTTCCCGTAAAAAAATAAAAGAAATTGGAGCTTACTGAAATCACCAGTTACCCATTTTCTATACAAGCTTTCCCATGAATCACATCATTTTCAAGATGTATTCAAGTACTCCCTCTGTCCGAAAATACTTGTCGGAGAAATGGTTAAAAATGGATGTATCTAGAACTAAAATATGTCTAGATACATCTATTCCTCCGACAAGTATTTCCGGACAGAGGGAGTACATATGTGATGCATCAGTTTACAATCATTGCAACTGAATCCCATAGGAAATTTTGAACTACACTTAAAAAAGGAAGATTTTATAGTCATGCAGAGTTGCAAAACTACGCTTATCACTAAGAAAAGAAATGGCACAGATGCTACTATTCTTGCTTTGCTAGACAAAAAACCCATACCACGGCCCAAAAAAAGAAGCTTTATTTAAATATAAAATGTAGCCTCAGTCAGTATTACTCTCCTACAATTCACAAATGTCAGGAAGGTACTCTTATTGCAATCATGAGGTGAGGCTACATTGGCATAAATTACATGGCAGATTGGCAACATGAACAGAAAGGCATAAGAAAGTACTCCCTCCGTTCCAAAATAGATGACCCAACTTTGTACTAACTTTGTACTAAAGTTAGTACAAAGTTGAGTCATCTACTCCCTCCGTTCCTAAATATAAGTCTTTATAGATTCCACTATGGACCACATAAGGATGTATATAGATGCATTTTAGAGTGTAGATTCACTCACTTTGCTCCGTATGTAGTCCATAGTGAAATCTCTACAAAGACTTATATTTAGGAACGGAGGGAGTATTTTGGAACGGAGGGAGTACCAAGGAGGCATTGTACACCTTAGCCAGTGATCATTGTGCCAGTGCCCTCATCTGTGAGAATTTCGAGCAGCAACGAGTGCGGGACACGCCCATCGATGATGCTTGCAGTGTGCACACCCTGGGCGAGAGCTCGCACGCAGCACTCCACCTTTGGGATCATTCCACCAGCTACCTGCCCATCAGATACCATCTGCCGCACTCCAGAGATATCAATCTCCTTCACAAGGCTCCCAGGGTCATTACGGTCCGCCAGTATCCCAGACACATCTGTGAGCAGTAGCAATTTCTCGGCGCCCACCGCAGCGGCGATCTCACCTGCCGCCGTATCCGCGTTGATGTTGTAGGCCTGCCCTGTCTCGTCGGCGGCAACGGTGGCAATGACCGGGATGTGGCCAGAGGCGATGATGGGGTGGAGGACTGTGGCGTCCACCCGCGCAACTTCGCCAACGAAGCCAAGGGCTGCGGCGTTGGGGGAGGGGCGCGCGGTGATGAGGCGCGCGTCCTTGCCGCAGAGGCCGACGGCGGTGCCTCCGGCGAGGTTGATGAGGGAGACGAGATTCTTGTTGACCTTGCCAACGAGCACCATCTCGACGACCTCCATGGTGAGCGCGTCGGTGACGCGGAGGCCGTTGCGGAACTGCGGCTCGACGCCGACGCGGAGCAGCCAGGAGTTGATCTCGGGCCCGCCGCCGTGGACGAGGATGGGGCGGAGGCCGACGCAGGAGAGGAGGACGAGGTCGCGGATCACGGACGACTGCAGCTCGGGGGACTTCATCGCGGCGCCGCCGTACTTGACCACCACCGTCTTGCCCTTGAAGCGCTGGATGAAGGGGAGCGCCTCCGAGAGAACGTCGACGCGGCTGAGCGCCGTCGCCGCCGGCGAAGCCGCCGTGGATGCGGCGGAGATGCGGAGGCGGCGGCGGGGGGAGGGGGAGGCGGCGATTGGCTTGGCGTGGTTGGGATTGGATGCGGGGTTAAAGAGCGGCGTGGATGCGAGCAGAGAGGAAGAGAGCTGGGGCTTCGTGGGGAGCATGGCTGCGGCGGCGGTGGTTGGTCGGGGCTGGTGCTCGACGGAATGCCTAGCCGGAAGGGAGGAGGTGGAGGCGCTGGACAGGTTAGCGGCGTAGTAGGTGTTGACTGCAGGTGCGTGCGGCGGGCGGCGCGGCGGGCAGGGGAAGTGTTGAATTGGGGTTGAGTAACCTGGGCATCTCTCGCCGGGCCGGGTTTCGGGCCGGGCTCTTAAAAGCTCGACGCTACAATGTGAAGCCTGAGCCCGGAAAGAGCCCAAGAGTTTTTTAGATACATAAGCCCGAGCCCGGCCCGCATGAAAAGCCCGAAGCCCGGCTGCTCCTGGTATACAGCACATTAGAACATCAACGATTTCTCAAAAAAAAAAAAAAATAGAACATCAACGTTTTACAAAACAGCAGAATAATAGCATCATATTTCACAAAATAGCAGCATATATATGAGTGTGGCGTTTCTGCTCCCGGGCTCAGCTGCACCCGCGCTGACGAAAAAAATCAAAACAAACACTAAAAAAATTTAAAAAAATTGAATTTTTTTGGGTGGTAGATAATTTGATGCATAAGGTTCGCTGCAAATTTCAGCTCATTTGGACATTTGAGCAGCTCTCTGCAAAAAAGACAAAATCGGGGTCAAATATCCAAATGAGTTAAAATAACACTGTAGACATGTTATCCAAACAAAACAACATATATATTCCACGCTTTCAGCAAACATCAACATATACACACATGAAATCTTCACACAACAGCAGCATAAATTCTTCACAAGATAGCAAAAGGCAAGTCCAAGTCCATTACATCATTACATAACAGCAGCATATTTCTTGTTCATAATAGCAAGTCCATATACTACATAATAAACACATAGTCTGACAAGATAACAAATAGCTAGTCTGTTACAAAATACATAATAGCAAGTCCATACTCCATAACACAGTCCGACAAGTTCATTACAGAACATCATATCAAATAACAAAGAAACGGGTTGATGACTCTTTTGACTCCATATCTTTCTTGTTCCATCAAACTATAATAACCTAATCATTTTCCTAGAACAAAGCAAGAGATAAATGATATGAACTAACAAGATATAATCAATGATAACATGATATCAGCGCACAAGATAGTAAGGAAGAAAGAATGAACACAAACAGAATCTGAAGATAACTCCTCCGCATGAGAACTTGAAGGTCCACCTCCCGTAGTGCTCATTTCTACAAAACAAACAACACAATAATCAATGATAACATGAGTAACCATGATGTTAAATATGAAACAACAACACTCGATTGTATCTTCATTATGAGACATCTTCCAACTATACCAATCTTGGAGACACATTAAAGCCTCGATGGTTGTAGGCTTAAGTGAAGCTCGGTTAGGTGTTATAACTTTGCGACTCATGCTAAAGGCCTGCTCCGAAGCAACACTAGAAATGGGGACAACAAGAACATCCCGAGCCATTGAAGCAAGCTGAGGATATCGCATAGATGATTTGCTCCAAAATTCCAAGACATCCAACTTGTCATTCAATTTTCTAGGTGTTTCTTCCAAGTAAAGATCCAATTGAGACCTCTCTATAGTTGTGCGTTGAGATTGTATGTAATTCTCATAGTCATTGAACATATCAACATCATCTCCCCTACTTCCCTTACTATATGTAGCACCATCTGATGGTGTTTCACTAACAGCAGCACCACTATATTCAGCAAACAAATTCACCAAAGTTTTCTTAACTTCATCCACCCAACGTTCGGCCTCGTCGGGGGCATAAAGTTTTCCGTAACAATAGCTAACAAAAGCAAGCTTGCAATGGGGATCAAGACAGCAGCACAAGACAAAAATACATTATAATCAGCCCAATACTTATCAAACTTCTCTTTCATTGGAGTTAGCATTTGTGCCATCAACTTCTTTCCCTCACTAGATGCTTTCAAGAGACATGATTGCACCAGGACCACACACTTGAAATACAAATTGGATGCAGGATACTTTGTCCCGGAAATTATGCAGGTCACTTCATAGAAAGTTTTCAAGAAATCATGCATGATAGCAACTTTTTCCCATTCATCATGAGTTAGAGAAAAATTGGACTTGAATGTGTCGTCCCTATTACCAAACCACAGTAATGCATCTTTGAAATACAAAGAGTTCTCAAGCATTGTGTATGTTGAATTCCAACGGACGGGCATATCTACTCTCAGCTTTCTATCTTCATTCGAATGGTAAATGTTCTGGCTAGTTTCATAGAACTTGTGAATACAATTGGAAGAAATTTTGACATACTGAATGCCATCTCTAATCTTGTCAACAGATTTATCAATAAGTTTCAGACCAGCTTGGACAATCAAATTTAAAATGTGTGCACAACAACGTTAGGCTTTGAAGGGGGTTTTGTTGTTTCTAGTACTGGTCGTAGTGGTGGATTGGGGTTGTTCTGGAGGCATGGTCTGAATGTTTGAGTAAAGAATTACTCGCGTTATCAATTTGATATGTGGGTACAAGAACAGGCGAAGGAAGATTGGAGGTTGACTTGCTTCTATGGAGAGGCAAACCATAGCTTGAGGCACAGCACATGGGAGACAATGGCCAGATTGCGAAGTGAGTCCACACTTCCATGGATTTGTATCGGTGACTTCAACGAGATACTCCGAAGTGAGCAACAGTTTTGACCAAATGAAAGGGATGCAGCACAAATGGCAGGGTTCAGAGAAGCTATGGAATTGTGTAGTCTGGATGATCTCGACCACATCGGCCTTGACTGGACGTTCGAAAAAAAGATCAATAATACCAGTTTTGCAGAGTACGATTAGATCGGGCGCTGGCAATGGCAGAGTGGAGTGAGAGGTTCTCTTACGCAGCCCTCCATCATCTTTGTCCCTGTCAAATCTGATCACACACCAATTGTGTTGTTCAATGATCTCCAAGATGCAAACAGAAAAATTGTACTTGATAAAATATTTAGATATGAGCAAATGTGGGAGTAGCATATGAACTTTTTCCCAATGTTAAAAATTGAATGGCAAGCCGATGGTCAGTGCAACACAACCATGGGTCTGGAAGGGAAGTTGAAAAGACCTGCAAGAACTTTAGCTGATTGGGGTTCCCATGAATTTGGTAATGTTCGTGTCGAACTCAGAAGTTTGAAGGGTAAACTTAAAATCCTTCGTGGAGCGGCATGGAGAGTAGAGCCAACGCACGAGGAGATAAAAATCGAGGCGAGGATTATTGAACTTAATTTTCGGGGAGAGACTATGTGGCGCCAAAGATCACACATCCAATGGCTAGCGTAGGGAGATGGGAGTACCAAAATTTTCCATCTAAAGGCTACAAATAGGAGAAGGCGTAACAAGATCACTCAGCTTAGGAGAGAAGATGGAACAATCTGCTCTCATGAAGAGGAAATAGGTGTGATGGCCACTGATTTCTAGAAAAACTTATACAATAGTGAGCCTACTGATACGTCTCCAACGTATCTATAATTTTGATTGTTCCATGCTATTATATTATCTATCTTGGATGTTTTATATGCATTTATATGCTATTTTATTTGATTTTTGGGACTAACCTATTAACCTAGAGCCCAGTTGAAAGAACATGCAGTGCCCCATGTTTGGTTTTGGTAATTAATGACAATCTCTATGGACTAATGGTTGCCTTGAGTTATATTTGAAGGATTTGTCCATAGGCTTTTCTTGGAGTCCATTTGTTGGTTTCAAGGAGAGTTTGTGATGACCAAGGTGCTATTCAAGGAATTACCTAAAGATTGGTCATGTGAGAGGTTGATCAAGACTAAGTCAAAGAGTAAATCAAAGTGATCAACACACAAAGCGTACAAGATGTACCAAGGGATCAAGTGATCCCATGGTATGGTAAGCATTGTCCATTACGCTTTGTATGCTAACTCATGGTATTCGTGAGAGTTCTTTGTGGTGTTAGGCTACGGTGTGCAAGTTCAAGTGGAGCATCACGAAGAGATCAAATGCTTGAAGCTTGCCATCCATTGTGGTAACAATGGATTTGTGAAGATGTGCGGAAGAGTGGCTCAGCCATAGTGGAGTATGGTGAAGCAATCAACTAGTCTTCTTCGAGCCAACACAATCAAGAAAGGTGGTCCAACTTGAGGGAGTCAAGATCGTCATCATCTAGCTCAAGTGGACCATGTGTAAGGCAAAGGTTTGCCCTTGATAGGTTTTGTATTTTACCAGTCTCATGGTGGTTGTTGGGAGACCGGGTTATAGGATCGATTGCCGTACTATCAAGGGGGGCTCTCGATGAGTAGCTTGATCGTATTGTTCGTAGAGAGCTCAACCCATTGCATCCCTGCATCATCTTTCTTGGTTCTTGTTTGGTTGTCTTTGTGAGATTTGGATCTTATGGTCATCTTGATGACAAGCTCGAGTTCATCGAAAACGGAGTTCACATGCATCTTCTGTGATGTTTTCGATGTTGGAGGTTCTGCCAGTTCTTCTCTGTTGGAGGTTTCTCTCCTCTTTTTGTTAGGCATACCTTCCCTGCCTCTTCTTGCTATATCTAGTCGCTGTTTTGATGCTACTCGTTGTCTTGTATCCAACAAGCTTGAATTTGCTCAAATCGGAGTCCATTTGCAGAAGTTATGGCAGTTCTGGTTTTATTGGACCCGTCTGTTGTCTTTAGTTGTGTTTTGAAGGCAGCCGTGTGCTAAAGCCTCTGTGGCATGCAGTAGTACTCCTCAAGGGAGCGGTAGTACCGCATGGGCCCATGGTAGTACCGCTCCTGGTGAGCGGTAGTACCGTTGCCTCTAGCCCAGAACGCTCGCGCGCACGGAAGTAGGCGCGGAAGTAATTTTTTACTTTCGCGACCCACGTGGTAGTACCGCTCCGGGTGAGCGGTAGTACCGCTACCTCGCGTCCTGACGCTGTTGCGTGCGGTAGTAGGCGCGGATGTGATTTTTTACGTCCGCCCTTATGCGGTATTACCGCTCCCTGTGAGCGGTAGTACCGTGCCGACTTTTTCTCGTGGCTAGCTCCAGCGGTTGTAGGCGTGGCAGTTATTTTTTACATCCGTGGTCACGCGACAGTACCGCAAGGTCTCGTGATAGTACCGCTCTTGTAGTAGTACCGCCCTGTTGCCCCGTTGCAGTGTTGTTTCATTTGGCTTCTGCCGCCCTAGCGGTAGTACCGCTCCGAGGAGCGGTAGTATCGCCCGGTGCGGGCTGTGAGCATAACGGTTGGATTTTCCCCCTCTTATAAAAGGGGGTCTTCTTCCACAATGAACCTTATCCTTTGAGCTCGTGTACTTCCCCCATTGTTGACCTTCTTCGAGCTTGCTAACTCTCAATCCCTTCATGGATTCTTGCTAGTTTTGAGGGAAAGAGAGAGGAGATCTAGATCCACATTTCCACCAATCACTTTCTCCTCTATGTGAGGGGAACCCCTTGGATCTAGATCTTGGAGTTCTTGGTGTTCTCCTTCTTGTTCTTCCTCTCATTTTTCTCCCTAGCATTAGTTGCTTTCTGGGATTTGGGAGAGAAGGACTTGGGCACTCCGTGTGCCCTTTGTTGGGGAACGTTGCAGAAAATAAAAAAATTCTACGCTTCACCAAGATCAATCTATGAGTTCATCTAGCAGCGAGAGAGGAGTGCATCTACATACCCTTGTAGATCGCGGAAGCGTTCAAGAGAACGGGGTTGAGGGAGTCGTACTCGTCGTGATCCAAATCACCGATCATCCTAGTCTTTGAGCGGACAGCACCTCCGCGTTCAACACACGTGCGGTTGGGAAGGCGTCTCCTCCTTCTTGATCCAGCAAGGGGAGGAGAGGTTGACGGAGATCCAGCAAGACGACGGTGTGGTGGTGGATGCAGCAGCGATCTCGGCGAGGCTTCGCCAAGCTTGGCGAGAGGAGAGGTGGTGCGTGGGGAGAGGGAGGCGCCAAGAGCATGGGTGCGGCTGCCCTCCCTCCCCCCTCTTTATATAGGCCTCCTAGGGGGGGGGGCGGAGGCCCTAGGAGATGCAATCTCCTAGGGGGGCGGCGGCCAGGGGGTGGCTTGCCCCCGAAGCCAGGTGGAGGCGCCCACACCCCTAGGGTTTCCCAACCCTAGGCGCAGGGGGGCCCAAGGGGGGGCGCACCAGCCCACCAGTGGCTGGTTCCCCTCCCACTTCAGTCCATGGGGCCCTCCGGGATAGGTGGCCCCACCGGTGGACCCAGGGACCCTTCCGGTGGTCCCAGACAATACCGTGACCCCCGAAACTTTCCCGATGGCCGAAACCTGACTTCCTATATATAATTATTTACCTCCGGACCATTCCGGAACTCCTCGTGATGTCCGGGATCTCATCCGGGACTCCGAACAACTTTAGGGTTACTGCATACTCATATCTCTACAACCCTAAGCGTCACCGAACCTTAAGTGTGTAGACCCTACGGGTTGGAGACATCTGCACATGACCGAGGCGCCTCTCGGTCAATAACCAACAGTGGGATATGGATACCCATGTTGGCTCCCACATGCTCCTCGATGATCTCATCGGATGAACCACGATGTCGAGGATTCAAGCAACCCGTATACAATTCCCTTTGTCAATCGATGCGTTAGTTGCCGAGATTCGATCGTCGGTATCCCAATACCTCGTTTAATCTCGTTACCGGCAAGTCACTTTACTCATCTTGTAATGCATGATCCGTGACCGGACACTTGGTCACATTGAGCTCATTATGATGATGCATTACCGAGTGGGCCCAGAGATACCTCTCCGTCATACGGAGTGACAAATCCCATCTCGATTCATGCCAACCCAATGACACTTTCGGAGATACCCGTAGTGTACCTTTATAGTCACCCGATTCGTTGTGATGTTTGGCACACCCAAAGCACTCCTACGGTATCCGGGAGTTGCACAATCTCATGGTCTAAGGAAATGATACTTGACATTTGGAAAAGCTCTAGCTAAACGAACTACACGATCTTTGAGCTATGCTTAGGATTGCGTCTTGTCCATCACATCATTCTCCCAATGATGTGATCCCGTTATCAATGACATCCAATGTCCATAGTCAGGAAACCATGACTATCTGTTGATCAACGAGCTAGTCAACTAGAGGCTCACTAGGGACACGTTGTGGTCTATGTATTCACACATGTATTACGATTTCCGGATAACACAATTATAGCATGAATAATAGACTATTATCATGAACAATGAAATATAATAATAACTATTTTATTATTGCCTCTAGGGCATATTGTCACAAAAGAGTGCGATCGGCCCCGACGCATTGGGTATGACTCCTAGGTCAGTGATGAACTCCTTCACCCAGATTGCGTCATGCGCTGCCTCCGAGGCTGCCATGTACTCTGCTTCACATGTAGATCCCGCCACAACGCTTTGCTTGCAACTCGCACTTCTTGCCCCACCATTCAAAATATACACGTATCCGGTTTGTGACTTAGAGTCATCCAGATCTGTGTTGAAGCTAGCATCGACGTAACCCTTTACGATGAGCTCTTCGTCACCTCCATAGACGAGAAACATGTCCTCTGTCCTTTTCAGGTACTTCAGGATATTCTTGACCGCTGTCCAATGTTCCTTGCCGGGATTACTTTGGTACCTTCCTACCAAACTTACGGCGAGGTTTACATCAGGTCTAGTACACAGCATGGCATACATAATAGACCCTATGGCTGAGGCATAGGGGATGACACTCATCTCTTCTTTATCTTCTGCCGTGGTCGGGCATTGAGCCGAGCTCAAGCTCACACCTTGCAATACAAGCAAGAAACCTTTCTTCGACTGATCCATATTGAACTTCTTCAATATCTTATCAATGTATGTGCTTTGTGAAAGACCTATGAGGCGTCTTGATCTATCCCTATAGATCTTGATGCCTAATATGTAAGCAGCTTCTCCAAGGCCCTTCATTGAAAAACACTTATTCAAGTAGGCCTTAATGCTGTCCAAAATTTCTATATCATTTCCCATCAAAAGTATGTCATCTACATATAATATGAGAAATGCTCTGAGCTCCCACTCACTTTCTTGTAAACGCAGGCTTCTCCATAAGTCTCATAAACCCAAACGCTTTGATCATCTCATCAAAGCGAATGTTCCAACTCGAGATGCTTGCACCAGCCCATAAATGGATCGCTGGAGCTTGCATACCTTATTAGCATTCTCGAAATCGACAAAACCTTCCGCTGCATCATATACAGTTCTTCCTTAAGATGGCCATTAAGGAATGCCGTTTTGGCGTCCATTTGCCATATCTCATAATCATAGTATGCGGCAATTGCTAACATGATTGGACGGACTTTAGCTTCGCTACGGGAGAGAATGTCTCATTGTAGTCAACCCCTTGAACTTGTCGATAACCCTTAGCGACAAGTCGAGCTTTATAGATGGTAACATTACCATCTGCGTCCGTCTTCTTCTTAAAGATCCATTTGTTTTCTATCACTCGCCGATCATCGGGCAAGTCATCAAAGTCCATACTTCGTTTTCATACATGGATCCTATCTCGGATTGCATGGCTTCAAGCCATTTGTTGGAATCTGGGCCGCCATCGCTTCTTCATAGTTCGAAGGTTCACCGTTGTCTAACAACATGATTTCCGGACAGGGTTGCCATACCATCGGTGTGGAACGTGTCCTCGTGGACCTCTGAAGTTCGGTAGTAACTTGATCCGAAGTACCTTGATCATCATCATTAACTTCCTCTTCGATTGGTGCTGCACCATGGGAACATCTTCTGAGCTGCGCTACTCACGGTTCAAGAGGTAGTACTTCATCAAGTTCCACATTCCTCCCACTTACTTCTCTCGAGAGAAACTCTTTCTCGAAAGGACCCGTTCTTGGCAACAAAGATCTTGCCTTCGGATCTGAGGTAGAAGGTATACCCAATGGTTTCCTTAGGGTATCCTATGAAGACGCATTTTCCGACTTGGGTTCGAGCTTCTCGGGTTGAAGTTTCTTGACATAAGCATCGCATCCCCAAACTTTTAGAAACGACAGCTTAGGTTTCTTCCCAAACCATAATTCATACGGTGTCGTCTCAACGGTTTAGGCGGTGCCCTTTTAAAGTGAATGTAGCTGTCTCTAGGCGTATCCCCAAAATGATAGTGGTAAATCGGTAAGAGACATCATAGACGCGCCATATCCAATAAAGTGCGATTCACGACGTTCGGACACACCGTTCTGTTGAGGTGTTCGGTAGCGTGAGTTGTGAAACGATTCCACATTTCCTTAAGTGCGCACCAAATTCGTGACTTAAATATTCTCCTCCACGATCTGATCGTAAGAACTTTATTTTTCGGTCACGTTGATTCTCTACCTCATTCTGAAATTCCTTGAACTTTTCAAAGGTCTCAAACTTGTGTTTCATCAAGTAGACATACCTATATCTACTCAAGTCGTAAGTGAGAGTGAGAACATAACGATATCCTCTGCGAGCTTCAACGCTCATTGGACCGCACACATCAGTATGTATGATTTCCAACAAGTTGGTTGCTCGCTCCATTGTTCCGGAAAACGGAGTCTTGGTCATTTTGCCCATGAGGCATGGTTCGCATGTGTCAAATGATTCATAATCGAGAGACTCTAAAAGTCCATCAGCATGGAGCTTCTTCATGCGCTTGACACCAATGTGACCAAGGCGGCAGTGCCACAAGTATGTGGGACTATCATTATCAACTTTACATCTTTTGGTATTCACACTATGAATATGTGTAACATCACGTTCGAGATTCATTAAGAATAAACCATTGACCATCATGGCATGAACATAAAACATATCTCTCATATAAATAGAACAACCATTATTCTCGGATTTAAATGAGTAGCCATCTCGTATTAAATGAGATCCAGATACAATGTTCATGCTCAAAGCTGGCACTAAATAACGATTATTGAGGTTTAAAACTAATCCCGTAGGTAAATGTAGAGGTAGCGTGCCGACGGTGATCACATCGACCTTGGAACCATTCCCGACGCGCATTGTCACCTCGTCCTTCGCCAGTCTCCGCTTATTCCGCAGCTCCCTTTGAGTTACAAATATGAGCAACGACACGGTATCAAATACCGGGAGCTACTACAGTCTTCGGTAAGGTACACATAAATTACATGTATATCACATATACCTTTAGTGTTGCCGGCCTTCTTGTCCGCTAAGTATTTGGGGCAGTTCCGCTTCCAGTGTCCGCTTCCCTTGCAACAAAAGCACTCAGTCTCAGGCTTGGGTCCATTCTTTGACTTCTTCCCGGCAACTGGCTTACCGGGCGCGACAACTCCCTTGTCGTCCTTCTTGAAGTTCTTCTTTCCCTTGCCTTTCTTGAACTTAGTGGTTTCATCAACACTTGATGTTCCTTCTTGATCTCTACCTCTGCTGATTTCAGCATTGAATATACTTCAGGAATGGTCTTTTCCGTCCCTGCATATTGAAGTTCATCACAAAGCTCTTGTAGCTCGGTGGAAGCGGCGAAGGATTCATCAATAACCGCGTCATCCGGAGATTAACTCCACTGAGTCAAGCAGTTGTGCAACCCAAACATTTTGAGTATGTGCTCACTGACAGAACTATTTTCCTCCATCTTACAACCGAAGAACTTGTCGGAGACTTCATATCTCTCGATCCGGGCATGAGCTTGGAAAACCATTTTCAGCTCTTCGAACATCTCATATGCTCCGTGTTGCTCAAAACGCTTTTGGAGCCCGGTTCTAAGTTGTAAAGCATGCCG
Source organism: Aegilops longissima (assembly GCA_021605205.1). Lineage (NCBI taxonomy): Eukaryota > Viridiplantae > Streptophyta > Magnoliopsida > Poales > Poaceae > Aegilops > Aegilops longissima. The sequence continues at coordinate 679,577,066 of CM038677.1, forward strand.
CCTTGAGCGAGGGAGTAATCATCAAGACGAGACTGCCAAGCGTTCATAACGTCTTGGTTCTCTGGGATGGGAGCTTCACCTAGCGGTGCTTCTAAGACATAATCTTTCTTTGCAGCTATGAGGATGATCCTCAGGTTCCGGACCCAGTCCGTATAGTTGCTGCCATCATTTTTTAGCTTGGTTTTCTCTAGGAACGCGTTGAAGTTGAGGTGGACATGAGCGTTGGCCATTTGATCTACAAGACATTTTGTAAAGATTTTAGACTAAGTTCATGATAATTAAGTTCATCTAATCAAATTATTTAATGAACTCCCACTCAGATTAGACATCCCTCTAGTCATCTAAGTGATACATGATCTGAGTCGACTAGGCCGTGTCCGATCATCACGTGAGACGGACTAGTCATCATCGCTGAACATCTCCATGTTGATCGTATCTTCCATACGACTCATGTTCGACCTTTCGGTCTCTTGTGTTCGAGGCCATGTCTGTACATGCTAGGCTCGTCAAGTTAACCTAAGTGTTTATGCGTGTGTAAATCTGTCTTACACCCGTTGTATGTGAACGTTAGAATCTATCACACCCGATCATCACGTGGTGCTTCGAAACAACGAACTTTCGCAACGGCGCATAGTTAGGGGGGACACTTTCTTGAAATTATTATGAGGGATCATCTTATTTACTACCGTCGTTCTAAGTAAACAAGATGCATAAACATGATAAACATCACATGCAATCAAATAGTAGTGACATGATATGGCCAATATCATATAACTCCTTTGATCTCCATCTTCGGGGCTCCATGATCATCTTCGTCACCGGCATGACACCATGATCTCCATCATCGTATCTCCATGAAGTTGCTCGCTAACTATTACTTCTACTACTATGGCTAAAGGTTTAGCAATAAAGTAAAGTAATTACATGGCGTTAAATCATTGACACGCAGGTCATACAATAATTAAGACAACTCCTATGGCTCCTGCCGGTTGTCATACTCATCGACATGCAAGTCGTGATTCCTATTACAAGAACATGATCTCATACATCACATATATATCATTCATCACAACTTTTGGCCATATCACATCACAAAGCAATTGCTGCAAAAACAAGTTAGACGTCCTCTAATTGTTGTTGCATATTTTAAGTGGTTGCAATAGGGTTCTAGCAAGAACGTTTTCTTACCTACGTAAAAGCCACAACGTGATTTGTCAACTTCTATTTACCCTTCATAAGGACCATTTTCATCGAATCCGCTCCAACTAAAGTGGGAGAGACAGACACCCGCTAGCCACCTTATGCAACTAGTGCATGTCAGCCGGTGGAACCTGTCTCCCGTAAGCGTGCGTGTAAGGTCGGTCTGGGCCGCTTCATCCCACAATACCGCTGAAGCAAAATAAGACTAGTAGTGGCAATAAAGTTGACAACATCTACGCCCACAACAAGTTTGTGTTCTACTCGTGCAAAGAGAACTACGCATAGACCTAGCTCATGATGCCACTGTTGGGGAACGTTGCAGAAAATAAAATTATTCTACGCCTCACCAAGATCAATCTATGAGTTCATCTAGCAACGAGAGAGAGGAGTGCATCTACATACCCTTGTAGATCGCGAGCGGAAGCGTTCAAGAGAACGGGGTTGAGGGAGTCATACTCGTCGTGATCCAAATCACCGATGATCCTAGTGCTAAACGGACATCACCTCCTCGTTCAACACACGTACGGTTGGGGAAGACGTCTCCTCCTTCTTGATCCAGCAAGGGGGAAGGAGAGGTTGATGGAGATCCAGCAGCACGACGGCGTGGTGGTGGATGCAGCAGCGATCTCGGCAGGGCTTCGCCAAGCTTCAGCGAGAGGGAGAGGTGGTGCGTGGGGAGAGGGAGGCGCCAAGAGCATGGGTGTGGCTGCCCTCCCTCCCCCTCTTTATATAGGCCTCCTAGGGGGGCGGACCTAGGAGATGCAATCTCCTAGGGGGCGGCGGCCAGGGGGTGGCTTGCCCCAAGCGGTGGGCGCCCCACCCCTAGGGTTTCCCAACCCTAGGCGCAGGGGGCCAAGGGGCGCACCAGCCCACCAGTGGCTGGTTCCTCCCACTTCAGCCCATGGGGCCCTCCGGATAGGTGGACCCACCGGTGGACCCGGGACCCTTCCGTGGTCCCAGTACAATACCGTGACCCCGAAACTTTCCGATGGCCGAAACCTGACTTCCTATATATAATTATTTACCTTCGGACCATTCTGGAACTCCTCGTGACGTCCGGGATCTCATCCGGGACTCCGGACAACTTTCGGGTTACTGCATACTCATATCTCTACAACCCTAGCATCACCGAACCTTAAGTGTGTAGACCCTACGGGTTCGGGAGACATGCAGACATGACCGAGACGCCTCTCCGGTCAATAACCAACAGTGGGATCTGGATACCCATGTTGGCTCCCACATGCTCCTCGATAATCTCATCAGATGAACCACGATGTCGAGGATTCAAGCAACCCCGTATACAATTCCCTTTGTCAATCGGTACGTTACTTGCTCGAGATTCGATCGTCGGTATCCCAATACCTTGTTTAATCTCGTTACCGGCAAGTCACTTTACTCGTATTGTAATGCATGATCCCGTGACCAGACACTTGGTCACATTGAGCTCATTATGATGATGCATTACAGAGTGGGCCCAGAGATACCTCTCCGTCATACGGAGTGACAAATCCCAGTCTCGATTCGTGCCAATCCAATAGACACTTTCGGAGATACCCGTAGTGTACCTTTATAGTCACCCGATTACGTTGTGACGTTTGGCACACCCAAAGCACTCCTACGGTATCCGGAGTTGCACAATCTCATGGTCTAAGGAAATGATACTTGACATTTGGAAAAGCTCTAGCTAAACGAACTACACGATCTTTGAGCTATGCTTAGGATTGGGTCTTGTCCATCACATCATTCTCCCAATGATGTGATCCCGTTATCAATGACATCCAATGTCCATAGTCAGGAAACCATGACTATATGTTGATCAACGAGCTAGTCAACTAGAGGCTCACTAAGGACACGTTGTGGTCTATGTATTCACACGTGTATTACGATTTCTGGATAACACAATTATAGCATGAATATTAGACTATTATCATGAACAATGAAATATAATAATAACTATTTTATTATTGCCTCTAGGGCATATTTCCAACACCCTTGCCATTGCATTTGGTGCATCGGTTTGAGTTCTCCAGGGTGATATGTGGAAGTTACAAGTTGAGAAGCTTATTACTCTTGGGTGCTTGGTACCCTTGAGATTGTTCCTCTCGGGTGCTTGGGCGCCCTAGACGGTTGGTGGTGTTCGGAGCTCAAGTAGGAGCACTGCGTTGGTTTTCCCTTGAAGAGGAAAGGGTGATGGAGCAAAGTAGCGTAAGTATTTCCCTCAATTTTTGAGAACCAAGGTATCAATCCAGTAGGAGACCACGCACGAGTCCCACACACCTACACAAACAAACAAGAACCTCGCAACCAACGCGATAAAGGGGTTGTCAATCCCTTCACGGTCACTTACGAGAGTGAGATCTGATAGATATGATAAGATAATATTTTTGGTATTTTTATGATAAAGATGCAAAGTAAAAGAAAGCAAAAAAAACGGTGCCAGAAATAGCTTGTTGATGGGAGATTAATATGATGGAAAATAGACCCGGGGGCCATAGGTTTCACTAGTGGCTTCTCTCAAGAGCATAAGTATTACGGTGGGTGAACAAATTACTGTCAAGCAATTGATTGAATTGAGCATAGTTATGAGAATATCTAGGTATGATCATGTATATAGGCATCACGTCCGTGACAAGTAGACCGACTCCTGTCTGCATCTACTACTATTACTTCACACATCGACCGACTCCTGCCTGCATCTAGAGTATTAAGTTCGTGAAGAACAGAGTAACGCATTAAGAAAGATGACATGATGTAGAGGAATAAACTCATGCAATACGATGTAAACTCCATCTTTTTATCCTCGATGGCAACAATACAATACGTGCCTTGCTGCCCCTGTTGTCACTGGGAAAGGACACCGCAAGATTGAACCCAAAGCTAAGCACTTCTCCCATTGCAAGAAAGATCAATCTAGTAGGCCAAACCAAACTGATAATTCGAAGAGACTTGCAAAGACAACCAATCATACATAAAAGAATTCAGAAGAGATTCAAATATTGTTCATAGATAATCTTGATCATAAAACCACAATTCATCAGATCTTGACAAACACACCGCAAAATAAGATTACATCGAATAGATCTCCAAGAAGATCGAGGAGAACATGGTATTGAGATCCAAAGAGAGAGAAGAAGCCATCTAGCTAATAACTATGGACCCGAAGGTCTGAAGTAAACTACTCACACGTCATCGGAGAGGCTATGGTGTTGATGTAGAAGCCCTCCGTGATCAATGCCCCCTCCGTGAGCGCGGAAAAAGGCCCCAAGATGGGATCTCACGGCACGTAAGGTTGCGGCGGTGGAATTAGGGTTTTGGCTCAGATCTCGTAGTTTGAAGTGCGTAGGTATATATAGGAGGAAGAAGTACGTCGGTGGAGCAATGTGGGCCCACGAGGGTGGAGGGTGCGCCTAGGGGGGTAGGCGCGCCCCCTACCTCGTGCCCTCCTAGTTGCTTTCTTGACGTAGGGTCCAAGTCCTCGGGATCACGTTTGTTCCAAAAATCACGTTCCCGAAGGTTTCATTCCGTTTGGACTCCGTTTGATATTCTTTTTCTGCAAGACACTGAAATAGGCAAAAAAATAGCAATTCTGGGCCGGGCCTCCGGTTAATAGGTTAGTCCCAAAAATAATATAAAAGTGTATAATAAAGCCCATTAACATCCAAAACAGAATATAATATAACATGGAACAATCAAAAACTATAGATACGTTGGAGACGTATCAAGCATCCCCAAGCTTAATTCCTGCTCGTCCTCAAGTAGGTAAATGGTAAAAACAGAATTTTTGATGTGGAGTGCTACTTGTTGGGGATCGTAGCAGAAATTTTAAATTTTCTACGCATCACCAAGATCAACCTATGGAGTCATCTAGCAACGAGAGAGAGAGAGAGGAGTGCATCTACATACCCTTGTAGATCGCGAGCAGAAGCGTTCAAGAGAACGGGGTTGATGGAGTCGTGCTAAATCGTGATCCAAATCACCGATGATCCTAGCGCCGAGCAGACGACACCTCCGCGTTCAGCACACGTCACGAGCGGAGACGTCTCCTCCTTCTTGATCCAGCAAGGGAAGGAGAAGTTGATGGAGATCAAGCAACCTGACGGTGTGGTGGTGGAAGCGGTGAGGATTCCAGCGAGGCTTCGCCAAGCGCTCTTGGAGGAGGAAGAGGTGTCACGGGAGGAGAGGGCGCGCCAGGGCTTAGGGTGCGGCTGCCCTACCTCCCCTCCACTATATATAGGGGCTAGGGGGGCGCATGCCCCCTTGGAGATCCCATCTAGAGGGGGGCGGCGGCCCCTCGGGGGGGGGGGGCAACGGCCCCCTTAGGGTTTCCAACCAGGGGGGCGCATGCCCCCTCGGGGGGCAACGGCCTCATAGGGTTTCCAACCCTAGGCACATTGGGCCCTTGGGCGGGGCGCACCATCCCACCAGGGGCTGGTTCCCACTCCACTTCAGCCCATAGGGCCCTCCGGGATAGGTGGCCCCACCCGATGGACCCCCGGGACCCTTCCGGTGGTCCCGGTACAATACCGGTGACCCCCGAAACTCTCCCGGTGGCCGAAACTGGACTTCCTATATATAAATCTTTACCTCCGGACCATTCCGGAACTCCTCGTGACATCCAAGATCTCATCGGGGACTCGAACAACTTTAAGCAACGCATACTAATATCTCTACAACTCTAGCGTCACAGAACCTTAAGTGTGTAGACCCTACGGGTTCGGAGACACGTAGACATGATCGAGACAACTCTCCGGTCAATAACCAACAGCGGGATCTGGATACCCATGTTAGCTCCCACATGATCCACGATAATCTCATCGGATGAACCATGATGTCGAGATTCAATCAATCCGTATACAATTCCCTTTGTCTATCGATGCGATACTTGCAGAGATTCGATCGTCGGTATACGATACCTTGTTCAATCTCGTTACGGCAAGTCTCTTTACTCGTTCGTAACACATCATCCGTGAACAAATCCTTGATCACATTGAGCTCATTATGATGATGTCCTACCGAGTGGGCCCAGAGATACCTCTCCGTCATACGGAGTGACAAATCCATCTCGATTCGTGCCAACCCAACAGATACTTTCGGGGATACCGTAGTGTACCTTTATAGCCACCCGATTACGTTGTGACGTTTGGCACACCAAAGTACCCTTTACGGTATCTGGGAGTTGCACAATCTCATGGTCTAAGGAAAGGATACTTGACATTAGAAAAGCTTTAGCAGATGAACTACACGACCTTGTGTTATGCTTAGGATGGGTCTTGTGTTGGAAATATGCCCTAGAGGCAATAATAAATTAGTTATTATTATATTTCCTTGTTCATGATAATCGTTTATTATTCATGCTATAATTGTATTGACCGGAAACAGCAATACATGTGTGGATACATAGACAACACCATGTCCCTAGTAAGCCTCTAGTTGACTAGCTCGTTGATCAATAGATGGTTACGGTTTCCTAACCATGGACATTGGATGTCATTGATAACGGATCACATCATTAGGAGAATGATGTGATGGACAAGACCCAATCCTAAGCCTAGCACAAAGATCGTAGTTCAGATGCTAAAGCTTTTCTAATGTCAAGTATCTTTTCCTTAGACCATGAGATTGTGCAACTCCGGATACCGTAGGAATGCTTTGGTGTACCAAACGTCACAACGAATCGGGTGGCTATAAAGGTGCATTACAGTATCTCCGAAAGTGTCTCATGGGTTGGCACGAATCAAGACTGGATTTGTCACCCGTAAACGGAGAGGTATCTCCGCCCACTCGGTAGGACATCATCATATGTGCACAATGTGACCAAGGGGTTGATCACGGATGATGTGTTACGGAACGAGTAAAGAGACTTGCCGTAACGAGATTGAACAAGGTATCGGATACCGACGATCGAATCTCGGCAAGTACAATACCGCTAGACAAAGGGAATTGTATACGGATCGATTGAGTCCTTGACATCGTGGTTCATCCGATGAGATCATCGTGGAACATGTGGGAGCCAACATGGGTATCCAGATCCCGCTGTTGGTTATTGACCGAGAACGCCTCGGTCATGTCTCGCATGTCTCCAACCCGTAGGGTCTACACACTTAAGGTTCGTGACGCTTAGGGTTATATAGGAAGCTTGTATGTGGTTACCGAATGTTGTTCGAGTCCCGGATGAGATCCCGGACGTCACGAGGAGTTCCGGAATGGTCCGGAGGTAAAGATTTATATATGGAAGTCCTGTTTTGGTCACCGGAAAAGTTTCAGGCGATTTCAGAATGTACCGGACCACGGAGGGTCCTGGGTCCACCAAGTGGGGCCACCAACCCGGAGGCTTGCTTGGACCAAGTGTGGTGAGGACCAGCCCTAAGTGGGCTGGTGCGCCCCACAAGGGCCCAAGGGCAGCTAAGAGAAAAAAAAGGGGAGGGAAACCCTAGGCTTAGATGGGCCCTAAGGCCCACCCTAGGGGCGCCTCCTCTCTCCCCTCTTGGCCGCCCCTTGTTTCCCATCTAGGGCTGCCGCCCCCCTAGGGTGGGAACCCTAGAGGGGCGCCCTCCTCCCTCCCCCTATAAATAGAGGCCAGGGCTGCCCATGAGACATGAGAACTTCTCCTCTCATTGGGCAGCCTGCATCTCTTCCTCCTCCTCTTCTCCTGTGATGCTTGGCGAAGCCTGCAGGATAGCCACGCCCTCCACCACCACCACGCCGTTGTGCTGCTGTTGGATGGAGTCTTCCTCAACCTCTCCTCTCTCCTTGCTGGATCAAGGCATGGGAGACGCCACCGGCTGTACGTGTGTTGAACGCGGAGGTGCCGTCTGCTCGCACTAGGATCTCCGGTGATTTGAATCACGACGAGTACGACTCCTTCAACCCCGTTCACATGAACGCTTCCGCTTAACGATCTACAAGGGTATGTAGATGCACTCTCCTTCCCTCGTTGCTAGTTTCTCCATAGATAGATCTTGGTGACACGTAGGAAAATTTTGAATTTCTGCTCGCTCCCCAACAAAGGCATCATGAGCTAGGTCTATTATGTAGATTCTTTGCACGAGTAGAACACAAAGTAGTTGTGGGCGTTCATGATGTTCAATATGCTTACCATTACTAGTCCAATCTTGTTTCGACGGTATTGTGGGATGAAGCGGCCGGACCGACCTTACACGCTCTTCGTGAGACAGTTCCACCGATGACATGCACTTGGTGCATAAGGTGGCTAGCGGTGCCGCCTCTCCACTTTAGTCGGAACGGATTCGATGAAAAGGGTCCTTATGAAGGGTAAATAGCAATTGGCATATCACGTTGTGGTTTTGCGTAGGTAGGAAACGTTCTTGCTAGAAACCCAAAGCAGCCACGTAAAACATGCAAACAACAATTAGAGGACGTCTAACTTGTTTTTGCAGGGTATGCTATGTGATGTGATATGGCCAAAAAGAATGTGATGAATATATGTGATGTATGAGATTGATCATGTTCTTGTAATAGGATTCACGACTTGCATGTCGATGAGTATGACAACCGGCGGAGCCATAGGAGTTGTCTTTATTTATTGTATGACCTGCGTGTCATTGAACAACGCCATGTAATTACTTTACTTTATTGCTAACCGTAGCCATAGTAGTAGAAGTAATAAGTTGGCGAGACAACTTCATGGAGACACGATGATGGAGATCATGATGATGGAGATCATGGTGTCATGCCGGTGACAATGATGATCATGGAGCCCCGAAGATGGAGATCAAAAGGAGCAATATGATATTGGCCATATCATGTCACTACTATATAATTGCATGTGATGTTTATTATGTTTATGCATCTTGTTTACTTAGAACGACGGTAGTAAATAAGATGATCCCTTACACAAATTTCAAGAAGTGTTCTCCCCTAACTGTGCACCGTTGCTACAGTTCGTCGCTTCTAAGCACCACGTGTTGATCGGGTGTGATGGATTCTTACGTTCACATACAACGGGTGTAAGAAAGATTTACACACGCAATACACTTAGGGTTAACTTGACGAGCCTAGCATGTAAAGACATGGCCTCGGAACACGGAGACCGAAAGGTCGAGCATGAGTCGTATAGTAGATACGATCAACATGAAGATGTTCACCGATGATGACTAGTCCGTCTCACGTGTTGATCGGACACGGCCTAGTTGATTCGGATCATGTAATCACTTAGATAACCAGAGGGATGTCTATCTGAGTGGGAGTTCATAAGATGAACTTAATTATCCTGAACATAGTCAAAAGACCTTTTGCAAATTATGTCGAAAGCTCGCGCTTTAGTTCCACTGTTTAGATATGTTCCTAGAGAAAATATAGTTGAAAGTTGAAAGTAGCGATTATGCGGACGAGAAAGCTTATGTCCTTAATGCACCGCCGGTGTGCTAAACCCCAAACGTCGCCTGTGGATGTTGCGAACATCGGACATACACGCCTTTGATAACTACGTGATAGTTCGGTTAAACGGTTTAGAGTTGAGGCATGAAAGATGTTTTTCAAATGTCGCGAACATATGAGATGTTTCGAGGGCTGAAATTAGGATTTCAGGCTCGTGCCCATGTCGAGAGGTATGAGACCTCCGACGATTTTCTTAGCCTACAAACTAAGGGAGAAAAGCTCAATCGTTGAGCTTGTACTCAGATTGTCTGGGTACAACAATCACTTGAATCGAGTGGGAGTTAATCTTCCAGATGAGATAGTGATGTTTCTCCAAAGTCATTGCCACCAAGCTGCTAGAGCTTCGTGATGAACTATAACATATCGAGGATAGATATGATGATCCTTGAGATATTCGCGTTGTTTGACATCGCGAAAGTAGAAATCAAGAAGGAGCATCAATTGTTGATGGTTGGTGAAACCACTAGTTTCAAGAAGGGCAAGGGCTAGAAGGACACTTCATGAAACGGCAAATCAGTTGTTGCTCCAAAGAAGAAACCCAAGGTTGAACCCAAACCCGAGACTAAGTGCTTCTGTAATAAGGGGAATAGTCACTAGAGCGGAATTACCCTAGATGCTTGGTAGATAAGAAGGCTGGCAAGGTCGATAGAAGTATATTGATATACATTATGTTAATGTGTACTTTACTAGTACTCCTAGTAGCACCAGGGTATTAAGATACCGGTTCGGTTGCTAAGTGTTAGTAACTCGAAATAAAAGAGCTACGGAATAAAACGGAGACTAGCTAAAGGTGAGCTAACGATATGTGTTGGAAGTGTTTCCAAGTTTGATGTGATCAAAACATCGCACGCTCCTTCTACCATCAAGATTAGTATTAAACCAGAATTATTGTCATTTGGTGTTTGCGTTGAGCATAGACATGATTGGATTATGTCTATCGCAATACGGTTATTCATTTAAGGAGAATAATGGTTACTCTATTTATTTGAATAACACCTTCAATGGTCTTGCACCTAAAGGAATGGTTTATTGAATCTCGATCGTAGTGATACACATTTTCATGCCAAAAGTATAAGATAGTAATGATAGTACCACTTACTTGTGGCAATCGCCATGTAAGTCATATTGGTGTAAAAGCATGAAGAAGCTCCATGTTGATGGATCTTTGGACTCACTCGTTTTTGAAAAGTTTGAGACATGCTAACCATGTCTATTGGTACATACGCATGAAGAAACTCCATGCAGATGGATCGTTTGGACTCACTTGATTTTGAATCACTTGAGATATGCAAATCATACCACATGAGCAAGATGACCAAAAGCCTCGGTTTCAAAAAGATGGAACAAGGTAGCAACTTGTTGGAAGTAACACATTTTGATGTGTGCAGTCCAATGAGTGCTGAGGCATGCAGTGAATATCGTTATGTTCTTACTTCACAGATGATTCGAGTAGATGTTGAGTATATTTAGTTGATGAAACACAAGTCTGAATTATTGAATGGTTCAAGCAATTTCAGAGTGAAGTTTAAGATCTTCGTGACAAGAGGATAGAATGTCTATGATATGATCATAGAGATGAATATCTGAGTTACGAGTTTTGGCACACAATTAAGACATTGTGCAAATTGTTTCACAATAAATACCGCCTGGAACACCATAGTGTGATGGTGTGTCCGAACATCATAGTTGCAACCTATTGGATATGGTGCGTACCATGATATCTCTTATCGAATTACCACTATCGTTCATGGGTTAGGCATTAGAGACAACCGCACTCACTTTAATAGGGTACCACGTAATTCCGTTGAGACGACACCGTTTGGAGAAACCTAAGTTGTCGTTTCTTGAAAGGTTGGGGCTGCGACGCTTATGTGGAAAAGTTTCAGGTTGATAAGCTCGAACCCAAAGCGGATAAAATGCATCTTCATAGGACACCCAAAACGGTTGGGTATACCTCCTAATTCAGATCCGAAAGCAATAGGGATTGTTTCTTGAATCGGGTCCTTTCTCGAGGAAAAGTTTGTCTCGGAAAGTTGAGTGGGAGGATGGTGGAGACTTGATGAGGTTATTGAACCGTCACTTCAACAAGTGTGTAGCAGGGCACGGAAGTTGTTCTGTGGCACCTACACCAATTGAAGTAGAAGCTTATGATAGTGATCATGAAACTTGGATCAAGTCACTACCGAACCTCGTGGGACGACAAGGACGCGTACTGCTTCCGAGTGGTACGGTGATCCTGTCTTGAAGGTCATGTGCTAGGACAACAATGAACCTCGAGCTATGGGGAAGCGATGGTGGGCCCAAATTCCGACAAATGGTTAGAAGCCATGAAATCCGAGATAGGATCCATGTATCATAACAAAGCATGGACTTTGGTGGACTTGCCCGATGATCGGCAAGCCATTAAAATAAATGGATCTTTAAGAAGAAGACGGACGTGGACGGTAATGTCACCGTCTATGAAGCTCGACTTGTGGCGAAGAGTTTTTCACAAGTTCAAGGAGTTGACTACGATGAGATTTTCTCATCCGTAGAGATGCTTAAGTCCGTCGGAATCATGTTAGCATAAGCTGCATTTATGAAATCTGGCAGATGGATGTCAAAATGAGTTTCCTTACCAGTTTTCGTAAGGAAAGGTTGTATGTGATACAATCGAAAAGTTTTGTCGATCCTAAGGATGCTAAAAGGTATGCTAGCTCCAATGATCCTTCTAAGGACCGGAGTAAGCATCTCGAGTTGGAATATGCACTTTGATAGATGATCAAAGATTTTGGGTTTATACAAAGTTTATGAGAAACTTGTATTTCCAAAGAAGTGAGTGGGAGCACTATAGAATTTCGATGAGTATATGTTGTTGACATATGGATGATCAGAAATGATGTAGAATTTCTGGAAAGCATATAGGGTTATTTGAAAGATGTTTTTCAATAGAAAACCTGGATTAAGCTATTTGAACATTGAGCATCGAGATCTATAAGGATAGATCAAAAATGCTTAATAATACTTTCAAATGAGCACATACCTTGACATGATCTTGAAGGTGTTCAAGATGGATCAGTCAAAGAAGGAGTTCTTGCCTAAGATGTAAGGTATGAGGTTAAGAGTTAAAGCTCGACCACGGCAGAAAAGAGAGAAAGGACGAAGGTCGTCCCCTATGCTTTAGACGTAGGCTCTATAGTATGCTATGCTGTGTATCGCACCGAAGTGTGCCATGCCATGAGTCACAAGGGGTACAAGAATGATCCAGAATGGGGATCATTGGACAGCGGTCAAAATTGTCCTTGGAGTAAATAAGGACATGTTTCTCGATTATGGAGGTGATAATGAGTTCGCGTAAAGGGTTACGCCGATGCAAGCTTTAACACCTATCCGAGTGACTCGAGAAGCAAACCGGATACGTATAGTGGAGCAACCATTTGGAATAGCTCCAAGTGGAGCGTGAAAGCAGCATTTACAATATGACATAGAGAATTATGAGTACACACGGATCTGAAAGGTTCGCACCCGTTGACTAAAACCTCTCTCACAAGCAAAACATGATCAAACCCCGTAACTCATTGAGACTTAATCACATGGTGATGTGAACTAGTTTAAGACACTAGTAAACTCTTTGGATGTTGGTCACATGGCGATGTGACCTATCAGTGTTAATCACATGGCGATGTGAACTAGATTATTGACTCTAGTGCAAGTGGGAGACTGTTGGAAATATGCCCTAGAGGCAATAATAAATTAGTTATTATTATATTTCCTTGTTCATGATAATCGTTTATTATTCATGCTATAATTGTATTGACCGGAAACAGCAATACATGTGTGGATACATAGACAACACCATGTCCCTAGTAAGCCTCTAGTTGACTAGCTCGTTGATCAATAGATGGTTACGGTTTCCGACCATGGACATTGGATGTCATTGATAACGGGATCACATCATTAGGAGAATGATGTGATGGACAAGACCCAATCCTAAGCCTAGCACAAAGATCGTAGTTCAGATGCTAAAGCTTTTCTAATGTCAAGTATCTTTTCCTTAGACCATGAGATTGTGCAACTCCGGATACCGTAGGAATGCTTTGGGTGTACCAAACGTCACAACGAATCGGGTGGCTATAAAGGTGCATTACAGTATCTCCGAAAGTGTCTCATGGGTTGGCACGAATCAAGATCGATTTGTCACTCCGTAAACGGAGAGGTATCTCTGCCCACTCGGTAGGACATCATCATAATGTGCACAATGTGACCAAGGGGTTGATCACGGATGATGTGTTACGGAACGAGTAGAGAGACTTGCCGTAACGAGATTGAACAAGGTATCGGTATACCGACGATCGAATCTCGGCAAGTACAATACCGCTAGACAAAGGGAATTGTATACGGGATCGATTGAGTCCTTGACATCGTGGTTCATCCGATGAGATCATCGTGGAACATGTGGGAGCCAACATGGGTATCCAGATCCCGCTGTTGGTTATTGACCGAGAACGCCTCGGTCATGTCTCGCATGTCTCCCGAACCCGTAGGGTCTACACACTTAAGGTTCTGGTGACGCTAGGGTTATATAGGAAGCTTGTATGTGGTTACCGAATGTTGTTCGAGTCCGGATGAGATCCCGGACATCACGAGGAGTTCCGGAATGGTCCGGAGGTAAAGATTTATATATGGAAGTCCTGTTTTGGTCACCGGAAAAGTTTGGGCGATTTCGGTAATGTCTGGGACCACCGGAGGGTCCCGGGTCCACCAAGTGGGGCCACCAACCCGGAGGCTTGCTTGGACCAAGTGTGGTGAGGACCAGCCCCTAAGTGGGCTGGTGCGCTTCCCACAAGGGCCCAAGGGCAGCTAAGAGAAAAAAGGGGAAGGGAAACCCTAGGCTTAGATGGGCCCTAAGGCCCACCCTAGGGGCGCCTCCTCTCCCCTCTTGGCCGCCCCTTGTTTCCCATCTAGGGCTGCCGCCCCCCCTAGGGGTGGGAACCCTAGAGGGGGCGCACCCTCCTCCCTCTCCCCTATATAAATAGAGGCCTGGGACTGCCCATGAGACATGAGAACTTCTCCTCTCGCTGGGGCAGCCCTGCATCTCTTCCTCCTCCTCTTCTCCTGTGATGCTTGGCGAAGCCTGCGCAGATAGCCACGCCTCCACCACCACCACGCCTGCGTTGCTGCTGTTGGATGGAGTCTTCTCAACCTCTCCCTCTCTCCTTGCTGGATCAAGGCATGGGAGACGCCACCGGCTGTCGCGGTGTTGAACGCGGAGGTGCCGTCCGTTCGCACTAGGATCTCCGGTGATTTGAATCACGACGAGTACGACTCCTTCAACCCCGTTCACATGAACGCTTCCGCTTAACGATCTACAAGGGTATGTAGATGCACTCTCCTTCCCTCGTTGCTAGTTTCTCCATAGATAGATCTTGGTGACACGTAGGAAAATTTTGAATTTCTGCTACGTTCCCCAACATCTTGTCCATCACATCATTATCCTAATGATGTGATCCCGTTATCAATGACATCCTATGTCCATGGTTAGGAAACCGTAACCATCTATTGATCAACGAGCTAGTCAACTAGAGGCTCGCTAGGGACATGTTGTGGTCTATGTATTCACACATGTATTACGATTTTCGGATAACACAATTATAGCATGAACAATAGACAATTATCATGAACAAGGAAATATAATAATAACCTTTTTATTATTGTCTCTAGGGAATATTTCCAACAGTCTCCCACTTGCACTAGAGTCAATAACCTAATGCATTGTGATGAACCAAACACCAATAGAGTTCTAGTGTTGATCATGCTTTGCATGTGGAAGAGGTTTAGTTAACGGATCTGCGACATTCAGGTCCGTATGCACTTTACAAATC
The DNA here is from genome assembly GCA_021605205.1 of Aegilops longissima. NCBI lineage: Eukaryota > Viridiplantae > Streptophyta > Magnoliopsida > Poales > Poaceae > Aegilops > Aegilops longissima. Next base: position 679,592,524 of record CM038677.1, read on the forward strand.
TCTATGTCTCCATCTTGAACATTTTCACGAATGGAGTTGAACCGACGCTTGATATGCCTGGTCTTCTTGTGAAACCTGGGCTCCTTGGCAAGGGCAATAGCTCCAGTGTTGTCACAGAAGAGAGTCATCGTGCGCGATGCATTGGGAATAACTCCTAGGTCGGTAATGAACTCCTTCATCCAGATTGCTTCATGTGCTGCCTCCGAGGCTGCCATGTACTCCGCTTCACATGTAGATCCTGCCACGATGCTTTGCTTGCAACTGCACCAGCTGACTGCCCCACCATACAAAATATACATGTATCCGGTTTGTGACTTGGAGTCATCCAGATCTGTGTCGAAGCTAGCATCAACATAACCCTTTACGACGAGCTCTTCGTCACCTCCATAAACGAGAAACATATCCTTAGTCCTTTTTAGGTACTTCAGGATATTCTTGACCGCTGTCCAGTGTTCCATGCCGGGATTACTTTGGTACCTTCCCACCAAACTTACGGCAAGGTTTACATCAGGTCTGGTACATAGCATGGCATACATAATAGACCCTATGGCCGAGGCATAGGGGATGACACTCATCTTTTCCCTATCTTCTGCCATGGTCGGGCATTGAGCCGTGCTCAATCTCACACCTTGCAATACAGGTAAGAACCCCTTCTTGGACTGATCCATATTGAACTTCTTCAATATCTTGTCAAGGTACGTGCTTTGTGAAAGACCAATGAGGCGTCTCGATATATATCTATAGATCTTGATGCCTAATATGTAAGCAGCTTCTCCAAGGTCCTTCATTGAAAAACACTTATTCAAGTAGGCCTTTATGCTTTCCAAGAGTTCTATATCATTTCCCATCAATAGTATGTCATCCACATATAATATGAGAAATGCTACAGAGCTCCCACTCACTTTCTCGTAAACACATGCTTCTCCATAAATCTGCGTAAACCCAAACGCTTTGATCATCTCATCAAAACGAATGTTCCAACTCCGAGATGCTTGCACCAGCCCATAGATCGAGCGTTGGAGCTTGCATACCTTGTCAACATTCTTAGGATCGACAAAACCTTCCGGCTGCATCATATACAATTCTTCCTTAAGGAAACCATTAAGGAATGCCGTTTTGACGTCCATTTTCCATATCTCATAATCATAGAATGCGGCAATGCTAACATGATTCAGACAGACTTCAGCTTCGCTACGGGTGAGAAGGTCTCATCGTAGTAAACCCCTTGAACTTGTCGATAACCCGTAGCGACAAGCCGAGCCTTATAGATGGTTACATTACCATCCGCGTCTGTCTTCTTCTTAAAGATCCATTTGTTTTCTATGGCTCGCCGATCATCGGGAAAGTCTGTCAAAGTCCATACTTCATTTTCATACATGGATCCTATCTCGGATTTCATGGCTTCAAGCCATTTGTCGGAATCCGGGCCCGCCATCGCTTCTTCATAGTTCGAAGGTTCACCATTATCTAACAACATGATTTCCAGGACAGGGTTGCCGTACCACTCTGGTGCGGAACGTGTCCTTGTGGACCTACGAAGTTCAATAGCAACTTGATCTGAAGTTTCATGATCATCATCATTAAATTCCTCTCTAGCTAGTCGGTGCAGGCACCACAGAAACATTTTCTTGAGCTGCGCTACTCTCCGGTTCAAGAGGCAATACTTTATCAAGTTCTACTTTCCTCCCACTTCTTTCGAGAGAAACTCTTTCTCTAGAAAGGATCAATTCTTGGCAACAAAGATCTTGCCTTCAGATCTGAGTTAGAAGTTATACCCAATAGTTTCCTTAGGGTGTCCTATGAAGACACATTTTTCCGATTTGGGTTCGAGCTTTTCAGGTTGAAGTTTCTTCACATAAGCATCGCATCCCCAAACTTTCAGAAACAACAACTTAGGATTCTTCCCAAACCACAATTCATATGGTGTCGTCTCAATGGATTTCGACGAAGCCCTATTTAAAGTGAATGCGGCTGTCTCTATAGCATAACCCCAAAATGATAGCGGTAGATCGGTAAGAGACATCATAGATCGCACCATATCCAATAGAATGCGATTCGACGCTCGGACACACCATTACGCCGAGGTGTTCCAGCGGCGTGAGTTGTGAAACAATTCCACATTTCCTTAAGTGCGCCAAATTGCGTGACTCAAATATTCTCCCCACGATCCGATCGTAAGAACTTGATTTTCCTGTCACGCTGATTCTCAACCTCACTCTGAATTTCCTTGAACTTTTCAAAGGTCTCGACTTGTGTTTCATTAAGTAGACATACCCATATCTACTTAAGTCATCGGTGAGGGTGAGAACATAACGATAACCACCGCGAGCCTCAACGCTCATTGGACCGCACACATCAGTATGTATGATTTCCAATAAGTTGGTTGCTCGCTCCATTGTTCCGGAGAATGGAGTATTGGTCATTTTTCCCATGAGGCATGGTTCGCACGTGTCAAATGATTCATAACCAAGAGACTCCAAAAGTCCATCTGCATGGAGTTTCTTCATGCGTTTGACACCAATGTGACCATGGCGGCAGTGCCACAAGTATGTGGGACTATCATTATCAACCTTACATCTTTTGGCATTCACACTATGAATATGTGTAACATTACGTTCGTGATTCAATAAGAATAAACCATTGACCATCGGGGCATGACCATAAAACATGTCTCTCATATAAATAGAACAACCATTATTCTCAGATTTAAATGAGTAGCTGTCGGTGTCAAAACTGGCGGATCTCGGGTAGGGGGTCCCGAACTGTGCGTCTAGGCGGATGGTAACAGGAGACAAGGGACACGATGTTTTTACCCAGGTTCAGGCCCTCTCGATGGAGGTAAAACCCTACTCCTACTTGATTAATATTGATGATATGGGTAGTACAAGAGTAGATCTACCATGAGATCAGAGAGGCTAAACCCTAGAAGCTAGCCTATGGTATGATTTTTGTTCGTCCTACGGACTAAAACCGTCCGGTTTATATAGGCACCGAATAGGGTTAGGGTTACACAGAGTCGGTTACAATGGTAGGAGATCTACATATCCGTATCGCCAAGCTTGCCTTCCACGCCAAGGAAAGTCCCATCCGGACACGTGACGAAGTCTTCAATCTTGTATCTTCATAGTCCAGGTGTAGCGACCAGACCTCAAACAGATCGATCTCTCGTGTGCTCGATGTCATCCCCGGATCAATGAATGCCGACACCACACAAGACTCAAGGATTTATAACAGAGTAGCAATCACACACTTATTACAATCGAATGTCTCAAGAGAGAACTTAATAAAATAAATATGGCTTAAGGCCATCTAATACGATAACAGCAGAAGGTTTGGAAGAATAAGCGAGTCCATCAACTCCAACGACATCACTGAGTATAGAACCACGACCTAATGCACCTTACTCGTCGTGTGAAAAGTCTGCAACATGAAATGTTGCAGCCCGAAAACGGGTCAGCACATGGAATATGCTGGCAATGTAACACATAGAGAAAATGGAATGAATAGCCTATACTACATGCATATATGGCTGGTGGAAAGCTCTATGGTTACAGTTTTGCATAAAGCCAATTTTTCCCTACTGCAAAGGAATAAATTTATTTAACTATCATGGTGGTTGTGAAACATTGAGAATGGTTGACAGCATTCTCAATCCCAATTAAAAGTACTCATTAACAAACCCAACAAAATTAATTAGAAGTAACATGATGAGATTCACATGATATCCAGGTACTAGATACTCAAGATGTCCATAACTGGGGACACGACTAACCATGATTAGTTTATACACTTTGCAAAGGTTTATGACTTTTCCCCACAAGACTCGATCGCCTGCTTGGTTTCTCGCACTACATGGTGTTTGAGAGACGGATGTCCGAGACATAGTCTTTCAGAAGCACTAGCACCTTACTTGTGGGTAGACCGGTACACCTACTTTCCCCTACATCTGCTAGTCTACCCGTAAGAGTTCGCACAACTTAATCAACTATGCCAGAGCCCATAATGGCTTGTGGCTGCACACGAAAGTTTCTAGTTTGAATAATCTCATGATCCCTTTGAGCCTGGGTGGCGGTCCGAAGAAAAACATGCAAGTCCTGATAGAAACCAGGTGCCTCAATCCACCCAGATGTGTGTTTAAGTTGCCACCTTAAATAAACCATTAAATAACAATCTCACATCTGTCATGGATACACTCACTCAATCCACGTCTACTAGCATAGCATAGCATAATAAGCAAACGTAGAAGTAACTCTCAAGGGTTTGATAATAAAACAGGTAATAGGTACTACCTCAACTACTTCCCATCCCACAATTTAATTAGATCCTAATCATGCAAGTGTTTGAGGATAGATCTAATGCAATAAAAACTGGGTATGAGGGAGGTATGATCAAAGTGTTACTTGCCTTGCTGATGATCCGCGTAACCTAGAGACTCGAAGTAACACGCGGCGCACTCCGGGTATTCTATCGCAGACAAACAAACAAGCATACAATAAGTACTCATCTAATGCACAGGTAAAACTCAAATAGATCTAACCAGATAGTTCAACTTAAGAACTCCGGTTTGCAAAAAGAATCAAATCAAACGAAGCAACGAAAATCAAACGGCGGAAGAAAACAGCTTCGTTCTACTAATCTGGATCTAAGTCAAATTTTACAGATGCAAAAACTTGTTTAAGTAGATTATTTGGAAATAGGGTTTCGAGACGAAACTCCAGGCGCTTGAATCGCCTGATTCCGATAAACGAGCGAAAAGTTATACTAAAACGAAAATCGGATCTGGAATCGCGATCAGAAAAATCGCGGATTAAATCCGAGAAAAAGAAAAACGACGAACGGGTTAACGAACGGACGTTCGTTGACTAACCAAAACCGAAAGAAAAAAATAATAAAAATAATAATAAAAAATTAAAAATAAAAAACCGAAAAAACCGATCGGTTTTTTTAAAAACCGCACGGAAATCGAGGCGGCGGCGAACCTCGGGCGCAGGCTCGGCGCCAAGCGGGCGATGGCGGGCAGGCGGCTAGGGTTTGGGGCGCGGGGCGGGCTCGGGTGGGCTGGCGGCTCGGGGCGGCCGCTATTTATAGCGTGCCCCCGAGCGGAGTCCCGCTGCACGGGTCAGTAGGCGCGTCGCGCATTTTTTAAATAATAACGCGCATAAAAAAATCAAAAGAAGTACTAAACGGACTCCAAAAATCCCGAAATAAATTTTCCCCGGCTTCTAAAATCAAGCCGTATTAATGAACATTTATTTGGGGTCTAAATGCAATTTTGAAAAACGTGCATTTTTCCTATATTCAAATAAAAGGGCGAAAAACTCGAAAATAAAATCTTATTTGATTTTATTATTTAATCTTCATTATTTATTTATTTATTTTGGGAAAGTCATTTTATTTCCTCTCTCATATTTTGGTAGTAGAAATAATTGAAGATAAAATAATAAAATCAAATGATCCTATTTTCAAAATTTGAGAAAACTCAAATATGAAAATAACGAAAATCTCAACTCTCTCCGAGGGTCCTTGAGTTGTGTAGAATTTTCTAGGATCGAGCAAAATGCAAAGAAAATATGATATGCAATGATGCTCTATGTATAAAATTCCAAATTGAAAATTTGGGATGTTACAAACCTACCCCCTTAAGATGAATCTCGCCCTCGAGATTCGGGTTGGCTAGAAAATAGGTGAGGGTGGTCTTTAAGCAAATCTTCCTCTCGCTCCCAGGTGGCTTCATCCTCGTGTGGTGGCTCCAATCGAACCTTGCAAAACTTAATGACCTTGTTGCGGGTGACTCACTGGCATACTCCAAAATCTTAACCGTTTCTCCTCATAGGTCAAATCATCATTCAATTGAATCGCCCAAAGGGCAATCAGATCTCTCAAGGTATATCAGCCATCTCTGCGTGACACTTCTTCAACCGAGAAACATGTAACACATCATGGACTCTCGACAATCCTTCGGTAATTCCAACTTGTACGCAACTTCTCCCATGCGTTCCAAAACACGATAAGGTCCTACAAATCAAGGTGCTAACTTTCCTTAACTCCAAAACGCTTAACTCCTCGAGTGGCGATACTCAAGATAAACTCTATCTCCGACTTCAGATTCTGTCTCCTTGCGTTTTGAATCCGCATAACTCTTCTCGTTTGACTGGCTACCTTGAGCCTATCGCGAATCAACTTTACTTTCTGCTCGCACTCCTTAATCAAATCTGGTCCAAACAATCGGCGGTCTCCAACTTCATCCCACAACAACGGGTCCTGCACCTCCTCCCGCATAAAGCTTCGAAAGGTGCCATCTTCAGACTGGTTTGGTAACTGTTGTTATAAGAAAACTCTGCATACGGCAAATTGTCATCCCAACTTGATGCATAATCCAAAGCACAAGCTCTAAGCATATCCTCCAAAATCTGGTTGACTCTCTCGGTTTGTCCATCTGTTTGTGGATGGAAAGTTGTGCTAAACTCCAGCCTGGTTCCTAAAGTTTCGTGCAACTGCTTCCAGAACTTTGAGGTGAATTGGGTTCCTCTATCTGATACGATACTCCTCGGAACTCCATGCAAGCATACAATCCTGGTCATGTATATCTTAGCCAATTTGGCACTGCTGTAAGTAGTCTTTACTGGAATGAAATGAGCTACCTTGGTCAAACGATCGACTACAACCCAAATCGAGTCATAGCCTGAACGAGTCCTAGGAAATCCCGTGATGAAATCCATACCTAGTTTATCCCACTTCCATTCGGGTATAGGCAATGGCTGTAACAATCCTGCTGGCTTCGATGTTCTCGCCTTCACCCTCGACATACATCACAAACTGCTACGTACTCTGCAATATCCTTCTTCATTCCGTCCACCGTAAAGTATTCTTCAAATCCAAATACATCTTGGTATTTCCTGGGTGAATCGAATATGGTGAATCATGTGCCTCTTGTAGAATCAACTTCCTGATCTCCGGGTCATTGGGCACATAAACACGGTCCTCAAACCATAGGGTATCATGTTCATCCTCACGAAATCCCTTTGCTTTTCCTTCGCTCATTTTCTCCTTTATAGAGGCAATCTCTTTATCAGTCTTCTGAGCTTCCCTGATCTTGTCCATCAAAGTTGACTGAATCTCCAGTGCTGCTACATAGCCTCTCGGAACTATTTCCAAACATAGCTCTCGAAGATCCTCGGCTAACTCCTTTGGTATATCTCCCGTCATTAATGTGTTGACGTGACTCTTACGGCTCAATGCGTCTGCTACAACGTTAGCCTTTCCGGGGTGATAATGCAATCTCATATCGTAATCTTTGATGAGTTCCAACCATCTCCTTTGCCTGAGATTTAGCTCCTTCTGCGTGAATATGTACTTCAAACTCTTGTGATCCGTATACACCTCACAATGATTTCCAATGAGGAAATGTCTCCATGTCTTCAACGCATGCACTACGGCTGCTAACTCCAAATCATGTGTAGCATAATTTAGCTCATGAGGCTTAAGCTGTCGTGAAGCATACGAAACAACTCTTCCCTCCTGCATAAGCACTGCTCCAAGTCCTCGACGTGAAGCGTCGCAATATACTTCATAATCCTTGGTCTGATCTGACAGAATTAACACTGGTGAGGTAACCAAACGTTTCTTCAACTCTTGGAAACTAGCTTCACACTCCTCAGTCCAAATGAACTTGGTATCCTTCTTCAACAATTCTGTCATAGGCTTCGCAATCCTTGAGAAATTCTATAGGAATCTCCGGTAGTATCCTGCTAGTCCAAGGAAACTCCGGATCTCTCCAACCGTCGTTGGCGCTTCCCGCTTGTTACAAAGGACAACTTTAGTGGGGTCTCATGCTATACCTTCTCCGGATATAACATGTCCAAGAAATCCAACTTCCTTCAACCAAAACTCACACTTGCTGAACTTGGCATACAACTGATGTTCTCTGAGCTTTTCGAGTACCAAACGCAAATGCTCCTTATGTTCCTCTTCATTCTTCGAGTAAACCAAAATATCATCAATGAACACCACGATTTAACTTAACCAAAAACTCCATAAACACTTTGTTCATCATGTTCATAAAATAGGCAGGTGCGTTAGTCGACCAAATGACATAACGGTGTACTCATACAGCCCGTACACTGTGGTAAAAGCCGCCTTAGGTATATCCTGCTCTCGAATCTTCAACTGATGGTACCCTGATCGCAAATCGATCTTGGAAAACACCTTAGCTCCTTGCAATTGGTCAAACAAGTCATTGATCATCGGCAGCGGGTACTTGTTCTTAATGGTCACTTCATTCAATCCTCGATAATCAACAACCATTCTTAATGATCCATCCTTCTTCTCCACTAGAAGTATTGGTGATCCCCAAGGCGAAGAACTTGGGCGAATAAAACCTTTATCCAAGAACTCCTTAATTTGCTTCTTAATTTCCTCCAAATCTTGGGCTGGCATCCTATACGGTCTCTTAGATATCGCCCGAAGGTTCGCAATAGTTCAATCGAAACTCAATGTCTCTATCCGTGGCATGCCCGCAACTCTTCCGAAACACGTCTCGGGTAATCCCTTACCACCGGTACTTCCTCCCGCACAACTCCCGATAAGTAATTTACATGTGCTCTCCTCGGCTCATGCCGTGATACATACTTGATTCTCCTTCCTTCGGGTGGTAAGAAAATTGTCTTCTCGGCGCAATCGATGTTTCCTCCATACATCGACAACCAATCCATACCAAGAATTACATCCAATCCTTGGGATTCCAATATGATTAAATCCGTTGGGAAAACATGCCTCCCTATACTTAATGGCACTTGAAAACATCCTTGATCGGCCATATACTCCGCCTCCCGTGAGCTTACTAGCATGGGTGTCTTAAGAGTTTTAGTGGGTAGGCTAAACTTATCCGCAAATCCCCTTGATATGAATGAATGCGATGCACCAGTATCAAAAAGAACAACTGCAGTAAATGACTTAACCAAAAACTTACCTATTACTACATCTGGCTGAGCTTCAACCTCCTCCACGGTAACGTGGTTCACTTGTCCTTTGTTGAAAGGATTCGGCTTCTTTCCTGAGCTTCCATTGCCATTTCCATTCTGGCTTTCTGGACATTCGTTTGCATAATGCCCAGTCTTGCGGCATTTCAAGCAAGTTATGTGGCTCAGGTCTACCTTAGATGGTGTTGACGGGTTGGTGCGGTTTTGTCCATTGCTTCCTCCATTCCCGTTCCCATTTTTGGTGCCATTATGGTTGTGCGAGCTACCTCCTCCATGGGTATGCTGAAATTGTCCTCCTGGCTTCGGGGTAAAGCGAAGTTTCTGCTGAGCTCCAGAGTTATACTTCCCCTGTCCATACTTCCTCTTGCGATAGTCAATCTGCTGCTGCTTCCCTTCTATCATAAGCGCACGATCTACTAACTCCTGGTAGTTATTGAAGGTGGCTACCATCAACTGCATGCTCAACTCATCATTCAGTCCTTCTAGAAACTTCTCCGCTTAGTCGCATCAGTAGCAACGCTATCCGGGGCATAACGTGCTAGCTTACTGAAATCATCTACATACTGGCCAATTGTCCGTCCTCCTTGGCGCAAGTTGCGAAACTCACGCTTCTTCATGACCATAGCTCATGCTGAAACATGGGCAGTACGGAAAGCTTGCTGAAACTGATCCCATGTGACAGTGTCTACAGGGTAAGTGGCTGTAAAATTCTCCCACCATGCTGCTGCGGGTCCTTCAAGCTAGTGTGCGGCAAACTTCACCCTTTCTCCATCTGTACATCCTGCAGTGGTCAACTCCCTCCCTATCTTACGGAGCCAATCATCTGCAATAATCGGCTCGGTGCTCTCGGAAAACACCGGCGGATTCAGCCTTAAGAAACGGGTCAAATGGTCAACAGGTGGTGGTGGCGGTGGGTTGTTGTTGTTGTTGTTGTTGTTGTTGTTGCCTTGGTTCTGTACCAATGTTTGAATCAAGGCATTCTGCTGCTGAATCAACTGAGTGATCTCTGGCGGGAAAACAAATCCGGGGTCGCGTCTCGGAGGCATCTGAGGGTTTAAGAAAAGACGAGAATTTAGAATAGAATGAGGTCTAGAGAGAAACACTACCCATATGCACATGAGACAAATCACACAATATCACTCCAATCAATTCAAACAAGGGCATACAACGATCTATCTATCGTTACAAAGTGCTAAAACTAAAACTAATATAACATGGGGGTAATCTACTACTGTTATGGTGGTCAACTAGAAAAACTGCTCGATGAAGACTCCATGATATCTGCTCCACTTCATCTTCGTAATCATCATCACTAGGATCGAATCGGTGTCGCGATGATGATGTAGTTCTCGACGACAGTGCTATCTTCATCTTCTCCTCCGGTGCTGAATTTCCCATGAGTTCTTCAATCTTTTCCTTAAGATCGCCGCTTTGTCCCACTAGAGCTACAATCTCCTCCATGTAGTCCTTGCGAGTGGCCTTCGCCTCCTTCTAGTTCAATAATCTTGGCTTTTGCTGTCTTTAACTCCATCATGTCTGCGACATCCGGTTCTCTGGCGTCGAATGTGCTGGTTTAACTCCTGGATGAAAGCTGCAATGGATCGATCCTTCTTAGTGCCAACTATCTCCCATTGTTCATCTCGGCGTCCGCAAATCTGGTAGATAGTATCCTTGAGGTCTTCTTTATAAACTTCTCCAATGCGTCCCATGGTTATGTGAGCTGCCATGCTCTTTCCCAGACTCCAAGTTGGTGCATTGAAAACACACTCTATGGGCTCCGTGATTGGCACAAACGTCCTTCAGGGAACTTGAGCTTGAATCTTCCAGCGCTCTTCTTTGGGTAAAGTGGAATCGTAGGTCCCGGTGAAGCTTGGTAATCCAATGTTAAGGTACTTAGTGACTTCCTTCAGGTGTCGTCCAAAGGGCGTATCTTCATCCGGCTGGGTGAACTTGATCCTCGCTTCCGTCATCCTAAAAGAGTAGAAAGGATGAGGAGTCGGAAATGAGAAGAGAGAGTAGTGATCTAGGGCTTTAGCTTAATGGTCGTGTCTCTACACCAAGATGTGCTCGATACCATCTTTGTAGCAACCAGACCTCAAATATCGATCTCGTGCTCGATGTCATCCCCGGATCAAGAATGCCGACACCACACAAGACTCAAGGATTTATAACAGAGTAGCAATCACACACTTATTACAATCGAATGTCTCAAGAGAGAACTTAATAAAATAAATATGGCTTAAGGCCATCTAATACGATAACAAATGAAGGCTTGGAAGAATAAGCGAGTCCATCAACTCCAACGGCATCACCGAGTATAGAACCACGACCTAATGCACCTTACTGTCGTTCTAAAAGTCTCGCAACATGAAACGTTGCAGCCAGAAAACGGGCCAAGACATGGAATATGCTGGCAATGTAACACATAGAGAAAATGGAATGAATAGCCTATACTACATGCATATATGGCTGGTGGAAAGCTCTATGGTTACATTTTTGCATAAAGCCAATTTTTCCCTACCGCAAAGGAATAAATTTATTTAACTATCATGGTGGTTAGAAACATTGAGAATGGTTGACAAGATTCTCAATCCCAATTAAAATTACACATTAAAAACCCAACAAAATTAATTAGAAGTAACATGATGAGATTCACATGATATCCGGTACTAGATACTCAAGATGTCCATAATCGGGGACACGACTAACCATGATTAGTTTATACACTCTGCAGAGGTTTATGACTTTTCCCCACAAGACTCGATCGCCTCCGTTTGGTTTCTCGCACTACATGGTGTTTGAGAGACGGATGACCGAGACATAGTCTTTCAGAAGCACTAGCACCTTACTTGTGGGTAGACCGGTACACCTACTTTCCGCTACATCTGCTAGTCTACCCGTAAGAATTCGCACAACTTAATCAACTATGCCAGAGCCCATAATGGCTTGTGGCTGCACATGGAAGTTTCTAGTTTGAATAATCTCATGATCCCTTTGAGCCTGGGTGGCGGTCCGAAGAAAAACAGGCAAGTCCTGATAGAAACCAGGTGCCTCAATCCACCCAGATGTGTGTTTAAGTTGCCACCTTAAATAAACCATTAAATAACAATCTCACATCTGTCATGGATACACTCACCCAATCCACGTCTACTAGCATAGCATAGCATAATAAGCAAACGTAGAAGTAACTCCCAAGGGTTTGATAATAAAACAGGTAATAGGTACTACCTCAACTACTTCCCATCCCACAATTTAATTAGATCCTAATCATGCAAGTGTTTGAGGATAGATCTAATGCAATAAAAACTGGGTATGAGGGAGGTATGATCAAAGTGTTACTTGCCTTGTCGATGATCCGCAAACCTAGAGACTCAAGTAACAAAGCGGCGCACTCGGTATTCTATCGCAGACAAACAAACAAGCATACAATAAGTACTCATCTAATGCATAGGTAAAACTCAAATAGATCTAACCAGATAGTTCAACTTAAGAACTCCGGTTTGCAAAAAGAATCAAATCAAACGAAGCAACGAAAATCAAACGGCGGAAGAAAACAACTTCGTTCTATTAATCTGGATCTAAGTCAAATTTTACAGATGCAAAAACTTGTTTAAGTAGATTATTCGGAAAGAGGGTTTCGAGACGAAACTCCAGGCGCTTGAATCGCCTGATTCCGATAAACGAGCGAAAAGTTATAATAAAACGAAAATCGGATCTGGAATCGCGATCAGAAAAATCGCGGATTAAATCCGAGAAAAAGAAAAACGACAAACGGGTTAACGAACGGACGTTCGTTAATTAACCGAAACCGAAAAAAATAAAAAAATAAAAAAATAATAAAAAAATAAAAACTGAAGAAAACCGATCGTTTTTTTTTAAAACCGGCACGGAAATCGAGGCGGCGGCGAACCTCGGCGGCGCAGCTCGGCAATGGCGGCGATTGCAATGCACAGGGCGGCTAGGGTTTGGGCGCGCTGGGCTCGGGTGGGGGCTCATGGCTCGGGCGGCCGCTATTTATAAGCGTGCTCGAGCGGAGTCCCGCTGGCACGGCATGTAAAGGCGGTCGCTTTTTTAAATAATAACGCGCAGAAAAAAATTCAAAAGAAGTACTAAACGGACTCCAAAAATCCCCAAATAAAATTTCCCCGGCTTCTAAAATCAAGCCGGATTTAATGAACATTTATTTGGGGTCTAAATGCAATTTTGAAAAACGTGCATTTTTCCTAAATTCAAATAAAAGGGCGAAAAACTCCAAAATAAAATCTCATTTGATTTTATTATTAAATCTTCATTATTTCTTTATTTTGGGAAAGTCATTTTATTCCCTCTCTCATATTTTGGTAGTAGAAATAATTGAAGATAAAATAATTAAAATCAAATGATCCTATTTTCAAAATTTGAGAAAACTCAAATACGAAAATAACGAAAATCCCAACTCTCTCCGAGGGTCCTTGAGTTGTGTAGAATTTTCTAGGATCGAGCAAAATGCAAAGAAAATATGATATGCAGTGATGCTCTATGTATAACATTCCAAATTGAAAATTTGGGATGTTACACCAGGAGTTAGGTCAAAGGCTATAGTCCGGCTATCCGGACACCCCCTAATCCAGGACTCCCTCAGTAGCCCCTGAGCCAGGCTTCAATGACGACGAGTCCGGCGCGCATATTGTCTTCGGCATTGCAAGGCGGGTTCCTCCTCCGAATACTTCATAGAAGATTTTGAACACAAGGATAGTGTCCGGATCTGCAAAACAAGTTCCACACACCACCGTAGAGAGAATAATATTTACACAAGTTCAATCTGCTGACGTATTCCGTGGAGTGATATCACACCACGGCCAAGCCTTTATTCGAATCGTTTTTACTGTCCCACCTCAGCGCGTTTAGCGAGGCGGTTTCCTTGGCACATCTTGTCAAAGCAGAGATCGTGTCCCCTTATTCCGGGATTCTCATCAATACGGGCGTAGGTAACCCAATCGTGCCTGCTGGCACGCCTCTATCGGGCGAGTCCCGAACGGTCACGGGAGGGCTCGGTATTCAACCTCTTTATAAAGAGACCAAGGCCCCACTCCTTTTTCTCAATCTCCTTCAAATCCGCCCCTTGCTTCGAGTTCCAACACCCAAAGCTCCAAATTCAGGCGCTTCAGACCTTCGATGATGTCCGGCTCCGACCTCCAAGGCCGGTGGATGCCTTCCTCCGTCACGAAAGAAGACGTCCTAAAGCTAAGAGATGCCAGGTATCTAACCTGCAAAATCTTGCATAGGTTGCCTGCTCAAGGGCAGGTTATTCCCACTCCCAAGCCTGGTGAAAGCGTGGTGTTCGCGTCTCACTTCCTTCGGGGGCTAGGCTTCCCGACAGACCCCTTCGTGAGGGGGCTCATGTTTTATTACGGGCTGGAATTTCACGACTTGGATCCGGAGTCCATCCTCCACATCTCATCATTCATCGTCGTGTGTGAAGCCTTCCTCCGCATTACCCCTCACTTCGGTTTATGGCTCAAGACCTTCAAGGTGGAGCCGAAGATGATCAAGGGGCAACAGGCAGAGTGCGGAGGAGCTGTTATAAGCAAGAATGCTGATGCTCCATGGCCCGAGGGCTCTTTTCAAGAGGAGCTCAGCCTATGGCAACAAGAGTGGTTTTATATCACAGCTCCTGTGGGCACCAAATGGGTGGCGCCACCTGCCTTTCGCTGGGTCCTCCACCGCGTGGCGCCATGGGTCAATAAAGGGCTTGACTGGGGCTGCCCAAGGACGTGCCCTTGTTGCAGGCCGTATTCAAGACCTCCTAGAGAGAGAGATCAATCTGGTCGTAGTAGCGCAGTCATGCCGATTCTTCGTGATCCTGCCTCGCAAACATCACCCCTCCGCCTGTGGGAGTTCAATCCGAGGGACCACGAGCTCTCCAACATTTTATGGGCGCAACGCCTGTGGAGATGTACAAACTGCTCTTCGGATCACAAGCAATGTGTCCGGACTTGACCGAGGACGCAGGTCTGAGCTGCAATCGCCTGGATGCTCAAGTAAGTAGTCCGTGCCGGACACGCTATCCATATATTTATCATAAACTTGCCCTTAAAAGAGTTGTCCCTAAATAGGAGTGGATAGCGAAGCAAACTGATCAGTGTCCGCCCCCTCCCTGAGACCACGCCGGATCCCGTGTTAACCAAGATGCTGGAGGCTGTGCCTTTAGAAGAAGGCGAAGGGGGGAACAAGGAAGCTACTATCTCCGTGAAGGAGGTTATCAAGGAAGGGGGGATCGAGAATCCCTCCATCCAAGGGGAGAAGAGGACCGCCTCAAGATCCGGAGACCAAGGCCTCAAAGCTGGGAAGAAATCTCGCCAGAGGGTCTCTGCCGGAAGATGCCCCGCCGCATTATTTCCCCAAGGAGATCAGCCTCCAAATGAGCCGTAAGTAGAGAGGGAGTTTTTCCTAAAATAAGAGACATCCCTGTTTTATCTCTGAAGATGACCGAAATTTTACCTTGTAGTTCGGATCTCACCCTTCTCAGCAGAGCTCGTCTTCGGGGGATCTTCGTCCGGAGATGATGGAGAGCGGAACGCCTCCCCCTGCCGTACCGCCTAGCGAGGCGGGCGATCCCGAGGTGTCGCCGCAGAGGTTTCCTCGAATCCAGCAAGGGTGGAGGGCGGTCGAGGGCCCCCAGAGCCTCCGTGTCCGCCTTCAAAAGGCCATCGACGAGTCCGCACCTCCCGTGCGCGGTCGAGGAGTTGAAGGGTCTGCTCGGGCGAGTGTCTATCTCAGAGGATCACCGTGCATTGATGGGTACGGTGATTGAAAATATTTCGTCCGCGGAAATCGGGTTGTACGAGGCTGCCAGAAGTTTACTGACAGGTTTTGAGGTACGTGCAATGATGTACCTTTCGACGGTTCCACATATATAAGATGCGTCCTGTGTAGATAGTAGCCCCTGAGACTCGGTGCGTTTGTCAAAAATGGCAGCGTGCCGAGGATCATAATCCCAGGTTATAATATGTCGCCCTTCATATGTAGGTGGCGGGGCGTCCGGTGGCTAGCCGGACTGATGATTTTGCCGAACTAAAGCGGCAACTTGACATGGCGGATGCCGACATCGTGCTTGTCAAAAAGCGGCTTGACGAGTCACAAGGTATGCGGTTTCTCTGCGGACACCTGGGAAGGGAGCTTGATGCCCGTGCCTTGCAGCATGTATGCTTGATGCAGACGGTGCCGCTGCCATTGAGAACCTTCGGGCGGAGCTTGCCCGGGCCAAGGAGCAGGCCAGAAAAAGTGATGCGGCTGCCTTAAAGGCGGCCGAAGAGCTAAAAGCCGAACAGGCTGCTCACTGCCGAAGCAAAAAGGAAATGGCCGTGAAGTTGAAGAATGCTACCGACCGCTGCGAGCTTCTTGAAAAACAAGGTCGAGCGGAGCAAGAGGACCTGAAGAAGGCCACCACCGAGGCCAAGGATGCTCGCTCTGCGATGAGATCTATGAAGGAGGAGCTACGTCGGCCGGAGATATCGCGGCCGAAAGCCTTTTCGCTGCGGAGGAAGTTCACGGATCCTAAATATGCTCGGTTGGACCGGCTGTGGAGTAGTGAGGATGCTTATCTCGACTTGGCGGCGAAAAGCGGACGCGCCGAACACTTCGGAGATCAAAAGGATCACGAGATGAAGAGCTTTTTTGGTCGCAGTTCCGTAGTCCAGAGCGTCCACTTCCATTAACCGATCGTTTGGTCGAATGGGCGGAGCTGAATAGGTTATCCGTACTTGCCATGAAGAATGTCATGACTCATTTGTGGCCGAAAAGGCCCGAGCCGAAGAGTTATTTTGGCTTGGTGCAGCCGTTCCTTGGCGCGGTGCCGCACATCAAAGCAATGAGGCGGTCAGCATGCATAGAGGGTGCACGGATGGCTCTTGCCCGTGTCAAGACATACTGGGCGGAGATGAAGGCCACCGATGTTGCATCCCAAGATTCGGACGGAAGCCGAGTACCTGTCTAGCACTATTTTCAGGAAGTTCTGCAGGGCGCTCATTTAATAGAGACGCAATGCTCAAGGATATTATGTTCAATAACATGTATTATTGTGAAACAATGTTTCATGGAATATAAAAGCTTTTTTATACTTGTGCCTTCAAGAATTAAAAATACCTCCTGTGCGGCCGTTAATGTATATATGTATATAACCTGAAAGATGGAAGTCTTTGGCTTCAGCCCCCACGCATATAATGCGGGGGTGTTTGCAGAAAACGCATTTTCACACTTGATCCAACACCTTGGTCCTACAAAGGAGGTGATAGCGCAACAAACTAGGCAACCGGACTATAATGCTTTACCACTTTCACTTAGCCATAGGAGTTCGATAGTGGGGCTACTATATAGTCCCTAGGGGCACCACGCTCACCCGAATTCGGGGCGCGTATGTGTCTGGCTGGGAAACGGCCCTTCGTCAATGCGGAGGAATTCTAAAGATTCCAGCGGGTCATCGAGTGGTTGACCAGTCTCATGCTATATCATGACAGCTCGCCGGGCTTTCATCGAGGTGCTCCTCGCTGAACCGGGGCACAATCGCAGATAGTTCTCCGGTGCCGCATTAGCCGATAGAGCGGAACGTAAGGCAGCAAAACACGGAGCCGGGCAAACCCAACATTTGACCAAAGACATGATTCGAGCTGATGCATATAAGGCCTAACTCGAGACGCCGAACACTCCCTAAGGTATTCGGTCTTTATGAAAACGGGTCGAACAATCGCCCTTGGTAAAAGCCCTCGTGTCCGTGCACGCGAAATTCGACATGGCCTATGCCAAAACGCCAGCCTCCTCCTCGGTTATAGCAAGAAACCGGGGATGTATCAACAAGAGACAGTGAAAAAGGTTTACGAGGGTCTTAATCTGAAAAGAATCCTTGCAACGGGTCCTCTCCGCACGCCTGCTACCGTGTCTCAAGTGTCGTTTCCTGGACGGGTGTAGCACGGTGTTCATCTGTAAAAGAGAGGAACTTAGTTGAAAAAGATCGTGCGAAAATGTACGTTATATTAAATAAACAAAGTACAATTCAAAAAATGAACAAAATTGAGCTTTATTGTCTCTTGTTGTGGATGCGCGGAGCCCCTTGTACGGGGGTATGCGTCTAGCGAGCCCTTGTATGTTTACGCCGGACTCGTCCAGCCGTGTCCGGGGTCTGGACGACCTGTCTAAGTGCTTGTATTGGTGAAGCCGGTTTATTGTGGGGCTGTCAAGGCATCCGCACAATTTTCCGGACTCGAGGAACCCTCGATGTTTCCCTTTAATGAGATGATGCCGCGTGGACCGGGCATTTTAAGTGTAAGAGATGCATAATGCGGTATTGCGTTAAAGCGGGCGAAAGCTTCGCGTCCCAATAGTGCTTGATAGCTACTTGTAAATGGGGCGAGGTGGAAGGTTAACTTTTCGCGAAGTTGTCGGGTGAGCCGAACACAACTTCTAGCAGTAGAGAGCCCGTACAATGGGCATATGGGCCTGTCATTACCCCTTGAAAGGAAGTGTTGCTATGGCAAAATTTGGTTGGGTCTATCCCCATTTTGCGGATTGTGTCCTGGTATAGCAGGTTTAGATCACTGCCGTCGTCCATTAAGACTTGTGGAAATTGGAGTCCGCCGATTATCGGATCTAATATCAAGGCAGTCCAACCTGCGTTCCGTATACTTCTAGAGTAATCCCGATGGTCGAAGGTGATTGGTTTTAACAACCAGTGGCGGACTCCTCCGGGATAGGCCGTATGGCTGCACCTCTATGGGCGCCATTTATTTTTCCCTTTTGTCACGTGAAGTGAGTTCACTGTTTTGATTTCTTGTGGGAAATTCTTTTGTTTTCCGGTGCTCTGCTTTTGGGGTTCGTCATCGTCCTCGCTTGGTGTGTCGAGCCCCTTGTGTTCGGCGTTAAGTTTGTCGGACTGCTTGAAGACCCAACAATCTCTGTGGGTGTGGTTTGCAGGCTTCCCGGGAGTACTATGGATTTGGCATATCTTGTCCAAGATTTTGTTTAAGTTAGATAGCTCGTCCAGTTATCCTTAAGGGGCAGCTTTTTATGATTCTGCCGAGAACTTTTGAATCCGGCGTTGACTGTCGTGCTCTTCGGGCTGTTTCCCTTGGTCCGATGCTGGTCCTTGCTGCGTCGTGGTTTCCCGTTTCCATCCCTGACTTCGGATGTACTTGGGTCGCTGGTGCTGCATCTTGCTAGCCAGCTATCCTCTCCCGCGCAAAAGCGGGTCATGAGGCTTGTTAATGCGGCCATTGTTCTTGGCTTTACTTGGCCGAGGTGTCTGGCGAGCCATTCGTCTCGGACGTTGTGTTTGAAAGCTGCTAAGCTTCGGCGTCCGGACAGTCGACTATTTGGTTCTTTTTAGTAAGGAATCTGTTCCAAAATTTCCGGGCTGACTCTCCGGGTTGTTGAGATATGTGACTTAAATCGTCGGATCCTGGAGGTTGGACATAGGTCCCTTGAAAATTTTCCCAAAGGCATCCTCGAGCTCCTCCCAACTTCCAATGGTGTTTTCGGAAGGCTTTTAAGCCAATGCCGGGCTGGCCCTTTGAGCTTGAGGGTAAGTATTTTATGGCGTGAGATCATCTCCTCTAGCCATGTGTATATGGAGGATGTAATCCTCAATCCGCACCTGTGGTCTGTTGTTCCGTCAGATGCCTCTATGTTTACGGGCTTGAACTCACCGAAATTCATGATCCAAAGACCTCATCGGTGAAACATAGTGTGTCGGCACCCCTATATCTAGGTGTACCGTGATGTTCGGATACTTGATGTGTTGCATTGCTTGTCGGAGCTTGCTTTCTTGGCCCGTAGATAGATCTAACTGGGCCATCTTTTTGATGTGAATCCTTGTGCGGATCGCGTGCCGGCTTGTATTCGGCGTCGTTTGCCGCTCTCTGTTTGCCATGGGGTCGTCCATCCGACCGGGTGGCCTCTTTGTTTTTTTTATTGCGGGGGCTCCACGGCCTCCTCATCGAATTCAGGTAGTAGTTTTCGCTTGGGGTAGCTCTTCGTTCGGCGACTGTCGTCGTATTTGTCTGTGGTGTTGAGTACTTTGCTCCATCTGATTCTAAGTGCATCTTCCGCTGTTTGAGCTTCCGCTTCTGCTTTTTCAGGCTACGCGCAGTGGCGACGAGCCTTTTGTGGAGGTTCTTCTGCTCCAGCAACTTGTTCGGCGTGAGATCGTCCGGACTGTTATCTTCGCCGGGGACGGGTTGTTTATCCAGATTGTCCTGATCGGACGGTTGCTCGATAGCATGTTCTTCGTCCACCGGTTTGCCCTGCTCAATGGCTGGGTCTGTATGGCTGTTGTCTTTGTCGAGGCGGGACTTTGAGCTGCGATTACGTCGCCGTTTTGACTGCTTTTCGAGGGAATGATCCTTCAGAAGGCGTCCGTTGTTCCTCATCGCCGCCTTTAGGTGTATCCACCATGTATACATCGTGAGATGAGGTGGTTCTCGAGCGCCTCGTAGGCGCTGGTTCATGTTCTCCCTACATCGCCGCCCATACCGCCGATGTCTTGAGTCGAAGTCGAGCATGTCGGTTAAATCATCGACAGTGGCTACGAAGTGGGTGGTGGGTGGGCTTTGAATTTCTTCGTCGTCCGCATCCCAACCTTCCTGACCATAATCCGACCAGGGCTCTCCTGATAAAGAGAGAGAGACTTTAGTGAATTCAGGATGTCGCCAAAGGGCGAGTGCTGAAGGATGTCCGTGGCAGTGAATTCCATGATCGGCGCCCAATCGGATTTGATTAGCGGGGGCGCGGAAGGCTCGGAGTCCGGATAGGAGTCCGGCACCTTGGAGTTATGAGCTTCACAAAGGACGAGGTAAATGTACGGCTCAATCGCCGTAGAGATCGCAGCCCCCGAGGCGGTGTCCAACCAGCCGTCCTCGATCGGCGCAGTCGGCTCCGAGCTGAAAGTCGGAGCGGACACTGGTGCGGCCTCCAGGACACTGTTTGGCGGCAGCGCTAGATCATGCCCTCGTGATAAAGGCGGCACGCTTGGCGTGGCTCGAACCCGTCAAGATCAAGTCTCCGCGGACGCTACCGTAGTTCAAACTTCCAAATCTGACCTGGCGGCCAGGGCGAAGCTTTCGATCTCCTCCGGATGGCTGCTTAATTGGCCCGCAGCAAAGCCGCCGAATCGAAGATCTGTCCGGGAGAAAAGTCTCACCGAGCGCATCGTTGTTGATGATCGGAGGAGCCATCGGGCCTAAAGATGACGCACAGAGGAACTCTCATTGAAAGCACCAATGTCGGTGTCAAAACCGCGGATCTCGGTAGGGGTCCTGAATCTGGCGTCTAGGCGGATGGTAACAGGAGACAAGGGACACGATGTTTTTACCTGTGTTCGGGCCCTTTCGATGGAGGTAAAACCCTACTCCTGCTTGATTAATATTGATGATATGGGTAGTACAAGAGTAGATCTACCACGAGATCAAAGAGGCTAAACCCTAGAAGCTAGCCTATGGTATGATTGTTGTTCGTCCTACGGACTAAAACCCACCGGTTTATATAGGCACCGAATAGGGTTAGGGTTACACAGAGTCGGTTACAATGGTAGGAGATCTACATATCCGTATCGCCAAGCTTGCCTTCCACGCCAAGGAAAGTCCCATCTGGACACGGGACGAAGTCTTCAATATTGTATCTTCATAGTCCAAAGAGTCCGCCAAAGGCTATAGTCCGCTATCCGGACACCCCTAATCCAGACTCCTCAAGAGCCATCTCGCATTAAACGAGATCCGGATACAATGTTCATGCTCAAAGCTGGTACTAAATAACAATTATTGAGGTTTAAAACTAATCCCGTAGGTAAATGTAGAGGTAGCGTGTCGACGGCGATCACATCGACCTTGGAACCATTCCCGACGCCGCATCGTCACCTCGCCCTTCGCCAGCCTCCGCTTATTCCGCAGCTCCTGTTTTGAGTTACAAATATGAGCAACCGCACCGGTATCAAATACCCAGGAGCTATGAGCGCTGGTTAGGTACACATCAATAACATGTATATCACATATACCTTTGGTATTGCCAGCCTTCTTATCTACTAAGTACTTGGGGCAGTTTCGCTTCCAGTGACCGTTTCCCTTACAATAAAAGCACTCAATCTCAGGCTTGGGTCCATGCTTTGGCTTCTTCCCAAGAATCGCGATTTGGCGTGGAAACTCCTTGACGCCCTTCTTGAAGTTCTTCTTACCTTGCCTTTCTTGAACTTAGTGGTTTTATTCACCATCAACACTTGATGTTCCTTTTGATCTCCACCTCCGCTGATTTCAGCATTGAATATACCTCGAATGGTCTTTTCCATCCCCTGCATATTGAAGTTCATCACAAAGCTCTTGTAGCTAGGTAGGAGCGATCAAGGATTCTCAATCGATCGATCATCCGGGAGATTAACTCCCGGTGAGATAAGCGGTTGTGCAACCCGAGACATTTTGAGTATGTGCTCACGATGTAACTATTCTCCTCCATCTTACAATCAGAGAACTTGTCGGAGACTTCATATCTCTCGACCGGGCATGAGCTTGGAAAACCATTTTCAGCTCTTGAACATCTCATATGCTCCATGCTGCTCAAAACGCTTTTGGAGCCCCGGTTCTAAGTCGTAAAGCATGCCGCACCGAACTAGGGAGTAATCATCACTACGCGATCGCCAAAGCGCTCATAACGCCTTGAGTTGCTGGGAAAACAGGTGCTTCACCTAGCGGTGCATCAAGGACATATGCTTTGTTGGCAGCTATGAGGTTAATCCTCAGGTTACGGACCTAGTCTGTCTAGTTGCTGCCATCGTCTTTCAGCTTGGTTTTCTCTAGGAACGCGTTGAAGTTGAGGGCAACATTAGCATGGGCCATTTGATCTACAATACATATTGCAAAGTTTTAGACTATGTTCATGATAATTAAGTTCATCTAATCAAATTATTTAATGAACACCCACTCTGATAGACATCCCTCTAGTCATCTAAGTGATACATGATCCGAGTCAACTAGGCCGTGTCCGATCATCACGTGAGACGGACTAGTCATCATCGGTGAACATCTTCATGTTGAGCGTATCTTCTATACGACTCATGTTCGACCTTTCGGTCTTCCGTGTTCTGAGGCCATGTCTGTACATGCTAGGCTCGTCAAGTCAACCTAAGTGTATTGCGTGTGTAAATCTGGCTTACACCCATTGTATGCGAACGTTAGAACCTATCACACTCGATCATCACGTGGTGCTTCGGAACAACGGACCTTAGCAACGGTGCACAGTTAGGGGGAACACAAATCTTGATATTTTAATGAGGGATCATCTTATTTATGCTACGGTCGTTCTAAGCAAATAAGATGTAAAAACCTGATAAACATCACATGCAATCAAATAGTGACATGATATGGCCAATATCATTTTGCTCCTTTTGATCTCCATCTTCGGGGCGCCATGATCATCATCGTCACCGGCTTGACACCATGATCTCCATCATCTTGATCTGCATCATGGTGTCTTCATGAAGTTGTCTCGTCAACTATTACTTCTACTACTATGGCTAACGGTTTAGCAATAAAGTAAAGTAATTACATGACGTTTATGTTGACACGCAGGTCATAAATAAATTAAGACAACTCCTATGGCTCCTGCCGGTTGTCATACTCATCGACATGCAAGTCGTGATTCCTATTACAAGAACATGATCAATCTCATACATCACATATATCATTCATCACATATATCATTCATCACATCCTTTTGGCCATATCACATAACACGGCAAATGCTGCAAAAACAAGTTAGACGTCCTCTAATTGTTGTTGCAAATTTTTACGTGGCTGCTATAGGTTTCTTAGCAAGAACGTTTCTTACCTATGCCAAAACCACAATGTGATATGCCAATTTCTATTTACCCTTCATAAGGACCCTTTTCATTGAATCCGATCCGACTAAAGTAGGAGAGACAGACACCTGCTAGCCATGTTATGCAACTAGTACATGTCAGTCGGTGGAACCTGTCTCACGTAAGTGTACGTGTAAGGTCGGTCCGGGCCGCTTCATCCCACGATGCCGCCGGATCAAGATAAGACTAGTAACGACAAGTAAATTGACAAAATCGACGCCCACAACAACTTGTGTTCTACTCGTGCATAGAAACTACGCATAGACCTAGCTCTGATACCACTGTTGGGGATCGTAGTAGAAATTTAAAATTTTCTACGCATCACCAACATCAATCTATGGAGTCATCTAGCAACGAGAGAGAGAGGAGTGCATCTACGTACCCTTCTAGATCGCGAGCGGAAGCGTTCAAGAGAACAGGGTTGATGGAGTCGTACTCGTCGTGATCCAAATCACCGATGATTCTAGCGCAGAACGGACGGCACCTCCGCGTTCAACACACATACGGAGCGGAGACGTATCCTACTTCTTGATCCAGCAAGGGGGAAGGAGAAGTTGATGGAGATCGAGCAGCACGACGGCGTGGTGGTGGAAGCAGCGGGATTCCAGCAGGGCTTCGCCAAGCGCTACTAGAGGAGGAAGAGGTGTCACGGGAGGGAGAGGGAGGCGCCAGGGCTTAGGGAGGCTACCCTCCCTCCCCTCCACTATATATAGGGGCTAGGGGCGATGCCCCTGGAGATCCAATCTAGAGGGGAGGGGGCGGCTCGGGGGCGGCCTCTGGGGCAACGACCCCTTAGGGTTTCCAACCGGGCGCATGCCCCTGGGCAACCCTAGGCGCGTGGGCCCTTGGGTGGGCGCACCAGCCCACCAGGCTGGTTCCCACGCCACTTCAGCCCATGGGGCCCTCCGGATAGGTGGCCCCACTCAGGGACCCGGGACCCTTCCGGTGGTCCCAGACAATACCGTGACCTCAAACTCTCCCGTGGGTCAAACTGGACTTCCTATATATAAATCTTTACCTTCAACCATTCCGAACTCCTCGTGACGTCCGGATCTCATCCGGACTCAACAACTTTCGCTAACCGCATACTAATATCTCTACAACTCTAGCGCCACCGAACCTTATGTGTAGACCCTACGGGTTCGGGAGACACGTAGACATGACCAAGACAACTCTCCGGTCAATAACCAACAGCGGGATCTGGATACCCATGTTAGCTCCCACATGCTCCACGATAATCTCATCGGTTGAACCACGATGTCGAGGATTCAATCAATCCCGTATACAATTCCCTTTGTCTATCGGTACGATACTTGCCCGAGATTCGATCGTTGGTATATCGATACCTTGTTCAGTCTCGTTACGGCAAGTCTCTTTACTCGTTCCCGTAACACATCATCCCGTGAACAACTCCTTGATCACATTGAGCTCATTATGATGATGTCCTACCGAGTGGGCTCAGAGATACCTCTCCGTCATACGGAGTGACAAATCCCAGTCTCGATTCGTGCCAACCCAACAGATACTTTCGGGGACACCCGTAGTGTACCTTTATAGCCACCCAGTTACGTTGTGACGTTTGGCACACCCAAAGTACCCTTTACGGTATCCGGGAGTTGCACAATCTCATGGTCCAAGGAAAGGATACTTGACATTAGAAAAGCTTTAGCACACGAACTACACGATCTTGTGCTATGCTTAGGATTGGGTCTTGTCCATCACATCATTATCCTAATGATGTGATCCCGTTATCAATGACATCCTATGTCCATGGTTAGGAAACCATAACCATCTATTGATCAACGAGCTAGTCAACTAGAGGCTCACTAGGGACATGTTGTGGTCTATGTATTCACACATGTATTACGGTTTCCGTATAACACAATTATAGCATGAACAATAGACAATTATCATGAACAAGGAAATATAACAATAACCTTTTTATTATTGCCTCTAGGGCATATTTCCAACGCTACTTGGCATAATTTTAAATGCCATTCTCCTATTTGTCGTATGAATATTCAGATCCGAAAAATTCAAGATAAAAGTTAATATTGACATAAAAATAATAATACTTCAAGCATACTAACCAAGCAATTATGTCTTCTCAAAATAACAAGGTCAAAGAAAGTTATCCCTACAAAATCATATAGTCTGGCTATGCTCTATCTTCACCACAAAAAATACTTAAATCATGCACAACCCCGATGACAAGCCAAGCAATTGTTTCATACTTTTGACATTCTCAAACTTTTTCAATCTTCACGCAATACATGAGCGTGAGCCATGGATATAGCATTTATATGTGGAATAGAATGGTGGTTGTGGAGAAGACAAAAAGGGAGAAGATAGTCTCACATCAACTAGGCGTATCAACGGGCTATGAAGATGCCCATTAATAGATATCAATATGAGTGAGTAGGGATTGCCATGCAACGGATGCACTAGAGCTATAAGTATATGAAAGCTCAAAAAAGAAACTAAGTGGGTGTGCATCCAACTTGCTTGCTCATGAAGACCTAGGGCATTTTGAGGAAGCCCATCATTGGAATATACAAGCCAAGTTCTATAATGAAAAATTCCCACTAGTATATGAAAGTAATATCATAGGAGACTCTCTATCATGAAGATCATGGTGCTACTTTGAAGCACAAGTGTGGAAAAAGGATAGTAGCATTATCCCTTCTCTCTTTTTCTCTCATTTCATTTTTTTCTTTGGGCTTTTTTTTTTCTTTTGGCCTCTTTTTTTTCGTCCGGAGTCTCATCCCGACTTGTGGGGGAATCATAGTCTCCATCATCCTTTCCTCACTTGGGACAATGCTCTAATAATGATGATCATCACACTTTTATTTACTTTACAACTCAATACTTAGAACAAAAATATGACTCTATGTGAATGCCTCCGGCGGTGTACCGAGATATGCAATGAATCAAGAGCGACATGTATGAAAGAATTATAAAGGTGGCTTTGCCACAAATACGATGTCAACTACATGATCATGCAAAGCAATATGACAATGATGAAGCAAGTCATAATAAACGGAATGGTGGTAATTTGCATGGCAATATATCTCAGAATGGCTATGGGAATGCCATGGTAGGTAGGTATGGTGGCTGCTTTGAGGAAGGTTTATGGTGGGTGTACGATACCGGCAAAAGCTGCGCGGTAATAGAGAGGCTAGCAATGGTGGAAGGATGAAAGTGCGTATAATCCATGGACTCAACATTAGTCGTAAAGAACTCATATACTTGTTGCAAAAATCTACAAGTTATCAAATCAAAGTATTACGCGCATGCTCCTAGGGGAATAGATTGGTAGGAAAAGACCATCGCTCGTCCCCGACCGCCACTCATAAGGAAGACAATAAATAAATAAATCATGCTTCGACTTCATCACATAACGGTTCACCATACGTGCATGCTACAGGAATCACAAACTTTAACACAAGAATTTCTCAAATTCATAAACACTCAACTAGCATGACTCTAATATCACCATCTTCATATCTCAAAACAATTATCAAGTATCAAACTTCTCATAGTATTCAACACACTCATAAGAATTTTTTTACTAATCTTAGATGCCTAGCATATTTTTACGATTAAAGCAAGTTACCATGCTGTTTTGTAGGACTCTCAAAATAATATAAGTGAGAACATAAGTTTCTATAAAACAAACCCACCGCCGTGCTCTAAAAGTTATAAGTGAAGCACTAGAGCAAAAACTATATAGCTCAAAAGATATAAGTGAAGCACATAGAGTATTCTAATAAATTCCGAATCATGTGTGTTTCTCTCAAAAAGGTGTGTATAGCAAGTATGATTGTGGTAAACTAAAAATCAAAGACTCAAATCATACAAGACGCTCCAAGCAAAACACATATCATGTGGTGA
The DNA here is from genome assembly GCA_021605205.1 of Aegilops longissima. NCBI lineage: Eukaryota > Viridiplantae > Streptophyta > Magnoliopsida > Poales > Poaceae > Aegilops > Aegilops longissima. The sequence goes on from CM038677.1 coordinate 679,620,268, forward strand.
ATAAAAATATAGCTCCAAGTAAAGTTACCGATGGACGAAGACGAAAGAGGGGATGCCTTCCGGGGCATCCCCAAGCTTTGGCTTTTTGGTGTCCTTGGATTATCTTGGGGTGCCATAGGAATCCCCAAGCTTAGGCTCTTGCCACTCCTTGTTCCGTAATCCGTCAAATCTCTCAAAACTTGAAAACTTCACAACACAAAACTCAACAGAAAATCTCATAAGCTCCGTTAGCGAAAGAAAACAAAACACCACTTCAAGGTACTGTATTGAACTCATTCTTTATTTATAATGGTGTTAAACGTACTACATTCCAACTTCTCTATGGTTTATAAACTCTTTTACTAGACATAGATTCATTAAAATAAGCAAACAACACACGAAAAACAGAATCTGTCAAAAACAGAATAGTCTATAGTAATCTGTAACTAACGCAAACTTATGAAACTCAAAAAATTCTACCAAAATAGTAAGACCTATACAATTTGTTTATTGCTCTGCTGCAATTGGAATTAGTAATTTATCACGTTCTGGTGAATTTAAACAATTGTTTTCGTGAACAGAAAGTTTCTAGAATTTTCAGCAAGATCAAATAATTACTATCCAAGAAGATCCTATAGGTTTAACTTGGCACAAACACTAATTAAAACATAAAAACAAATCTAACCAGAGGCTAGATCAAATATTTATTCCTAAACATAAGCAAAAAGAAAAAATCTAAAATAAAATTGGGTTGCCTCCCAACAAGCGTTATCGTTTAACGCCCCTAGCTAGGCATAAAAACAAGGATAGATCTAGGTATTGCCATCTTTGGTAGGCAATCCATAAGTAGCTTGCATAATAGATTCATATGGTAATTTTATTTTCTTTCTAGGAAAGTGTTCCATACCTTTCCTTAATGGAAATTGGAATCTAATATTCCCTTCCTTCATATCAATAATTACACCAATCGTTCTAAGGAAAGATCTTCCAAGAATAATAGGACATGAAAGATTGCAATCTATGTCAAGAACAATAAAATCTATGGGCACATAGTTCCTATTTGCAACAATAAGAACATCATTAATTCTTCCCATAGGTTTCTTAATAGTGGAATCCGCAAGGTGCAAATTTAAAGAACAATCATCCAATTCACAGAATCCTAGCAAATCACACAAGGTTTTTGGAATCGTGGAAACACTAGCACCCAAATCACACAAAGCATAGCTTTCATGATATTTAATTTTAATTTTAATAGTAGGTTCCCACTCATCATAAAGTTTTCTAGGGATAGAAAGTTCCAACTCAAGTTTTTCTTCATAGGATTGCATCAAAGCATCAACGATATGTTTAGTAAAAGCTTTATTTTGACTATTAGCATGAGGAGAATTTAGCATGGATTGCAACAAGGAAATACAATCTATCAAAGAGAAATTATCATAATTAAATTCCTTGAAATCCAAAATAGTGGTTTCATTAATATCTATATTTTTTACTTCTTCAATCCCACTTCTACCAATTTTAGCATCAAGATCTAAAAACTCCAATTTTTTGGAACGCCTTCTAGGTAAGGGTAACTCATATTCAGTCCCATCATTATCAAGATTCATATAGCAAAACAAAGATTTAATAGGAGAAACATCAATAACTTTTAGATCTTCATCTTTATTATCATGGAAACTAGAAGAACACACTTTTATAAAGCAATTTTCTTAGCACGCATCCTAGCGGTTCTTTCTTTGCACTCATCAACGGAAATTCTCATGGCCTTGAGAGACTCATTGATATCATGCTTAGGTGGAATAGATCTAAGTTTCAAAGAATCAACATCAAGAGAAATTCTATCAACGTTCCTAGCCAAATCATCAACTTTAAGCAATTTTTCTTCAAGCAAAGCATTGAAATTCTTTTGAGAGATCATAAATTCTTTCACACTATTCTCAAATTCAGAGGGCATATTATTAAAATTTCCATAAGAATTGTTGTAGGAATTACCATAATTATTAGAGGAATTACTAGGGAATGGCCTAGGATTAAAGTTTCCTCTATACACGTTGTTAGCAAAATTATTCCTACCAACAAAATTCACATCCATAGATTCATTATTATTCTCAATCAAGGTAGACAAAGGCACATCATTAGGATCAGAGGGAACACTTTTATTAGCAAATAATTTCATAAGTTCATCCATCTTTCCACTCAAAATATTAATTTCTTCTATCGCATGCACCTTTTTACTAGTTGATCTTTCGGTGTGCCATTGAGAATAATTAACCATAATATTATCTAGGAGTTTAGTAGCTTCTCCTAAAGTGATTTCCATAAAAGTGCCTCCCGTGGCCGAATCTAAAAGATTTCTAGAAGCAAAATTCAATCCGGCATAGAAATTTTGTATGATCATCCATAAATTCAAACCATGAGTGGGGCAATTGCGAATCATTAATTTCATTCTTTCCCAAGATTGGGCAACATGTTCATGATAAAGTTGTTTAAAATTCATAATATCATTCCTAAGAGAGATGATCTTAGCGGGAGGAAAATACTTAGAGATAAAAGCATCTTTGCACTTATTCCAAGAATCAATACTATTTTTAGGCAAAGACGAAAACTAAGCTTTAGCACGATCTCTAAGAGAAAAAGGAAATAGCTTCAATTTAACAATATCATTGTCCACATCTTTCTTCTTTTGCACATCACACAAATCAACGAAGCTATTTAGATGGGTAGCGGCATCTTCACTAGGAAGGCCGGCGAAATGATCCTTCATAACAAGATTCAACAAAGCAGCATTGATTTCACAAGATTCAATATCGGTAAGAGGAGCAATAGGAGTGCTAAGAACATCATTGTTGTCTGTATTGGTAAAGTCACATAATTTAGTATTATCTTGAGCCATCGTGACAAGCAAGCAATCCAACACACGAGCAAACAAGAAGCACGAAAAAGAGGCGAACGGAAAAGAGAGGGCGAATAAAATGGCATGGGTGAAGTGGGGGAGAGGAAAACGAGAGGCAAATGGCAAATAATGTAATGCGAGGGAGATAGGTTTGTGATGGGTACTTGGTATGTTTTGACTTGTGCGTAGACTCCTCGGCAACGGCGCCAGAAATCCTTCTTGCTACCTCTTGAGCACCGCGTTGGTTTTCCCTTGAAGAGGAAAGGGTGATGTAGCAAAGTAGCGTAAGTATTTCCATCAGTTTTTGAGAACCAAGGTATCAATCCAGTAGGAGACCATGCGCGAGTCCCACGCACCTACACAAACAAACAAGAACCTCGCAACCAACGCAATAAAGGGGTTGTCAATCCCTTGACGGTCACTTACGAGAGTGAAATCTGATAGATATGATAAGATAATATTTTTTGTATTTTTATGATAAAGATGCAAAGTAAAAGAAAGCAAAAATAAACTGTGCCAGAAATAGCTTGTTGATGGGAGATTAATATGATGGAAAATAGACCCGGGGGCCATAGGTTTCACTAGTGGCTTCTCTCAAGAGCATAAGTATTATGGTGGGTGAACAAATTACTGTCAAGCAATTGATAGAATTGAGCATAGTTATGAGAATATCTAGGTATGATCATGTATATAGGCATCATGTCCGTGACAAGTAGACCGACTCCTGCCTGCATCTACTACTATTACTCCACACATCGACCGACTCCTGCCTGCATCTAGAGTATTAAGTTCATGAAGAACAGAGTAACGCATTAAGAAATATGACATGATGTAGAGGAATAAACTCATGCAATATGATGTAAACTCCATCTTTTTATCCTTTATGGCAACAATACAATACGTGCCTTGCTGCCCCTGTTGTCACTGGGAAAGGACACCGCAAGATTGAACCCAAAGCTAAGCACTTCTCCCATTGCAAGAAATATCAATCTAGTAGGCCAAACCAAACTGATAATTCGAAGAGACTTGCAAAGATAACCAATCATACATAAAAGAATTCAGAGGAGATTCAAATATTGTTCATAGATAATCTTGATCATAAACCCACAATTCATCAGATCTTGACAAACACACCGCAAAAGAATATTACATCGAATAGATCTCCAAGAAGATCGAGGAGAACATGGTATTGAGATCCAAAGAGAGAGAAGAAGCCATCTAGCTAATAACTATGGACCCGAAGGTCTGAACTAAACTACTCACACATCATCAGAGATGCTATGGTGCTGATGTAGAAGCCCTCCGTGATCAATGCCCCCTCCGACGGAGCACCGGAAAAGGCCCCAAGATGGGATCTCACAGGTACAGAAGGTTGCGGCGGTGGAATTAGGGGTTTGGCTCCGTATCTGGTAGTTTGGGGGTACGTAGGTATATATAGGAGGAAGAAGTACGTCGGTGGAGCAACATGGGCCCCACGAGGGTGGAGGGCGCGCCTAGGGGGGCAGGCGCGCTCCCTACCTCGTGCTCTCCTGGTTGCTTTCTTGATTTAGGGTCCAAGTCCTATGGATCAAGTTTGTTCCAAAAATCACGTTCCCGAAGGTTTCATTCCGTTTGGACTCCGTTTGATATTCTTTTTCTGCAAGACACTAAAATAGGAAAAAAAACAACAATTCTGGGCTGGGCCTCCGGTTAATAGGGTAGTCCCAAAAATAATATAAAAGTGTATAATAAAGCCCATTAACATCCAAAACAGAATATAATATAGCATGGAACAATCAAAAATTATAGATACGTTGGAGACGTATCATGGCCCTAATGGCTTCTTGGGGAGCATTGTACCTCCACACGCTCCAAACAGAGATTAGCATCCGCAAGGGTGTGAACTTCGGGATACATCGTCGTCTCCGCGTGCGTCGGTTATTTCTTACCCGAGCCCTTTACTTATGCACTTTACTTTGTGATAGTCATATTGTTTCTTGTCATATATCTTGCTATTGCTTAGTAGTTTATCTTGCTTAGCATAAGTTGTTGGTGCACATAGGTGAGCCTAGTTGTCGTAGGTTTTGTGCTTGAAAAATTAACCGCTAGGTTTATTCTGCATTTGTTCAAGCCTAAACCGTAATTATTTTAAAGCGCCTATTCACCCCCCCCCCTCTAGGCGACATCCACGATCTTTCACCAGTGCCAGTTTCTGTTTTTTCCTTGTTTTTTAGTTTTACAGAAAAGGAATATCAAACGGGGTCCAAATGAGTTGAAAATTTACGATGATTTTTTATGGACCAGAAGAAGCCCTCGAAGCAAAAGAGTTCTGCCAGAAGAGTCTCGAGCCAACCACAAGGTTCGAGGGCGCTCCCTACCCCCCGGGCACGTCCTCCGTCCTTGTCGTTGACTCGTGGACCCCCCCTGACGTGAAACCGATGCAAAAAATTCCTATAGATACAGAAACCCCCGAAAAGAAACCTAGATCGGGAGTTCCGCCGCCGCAAGCCTCTGTAGCCACCAAAAACCAATCGGGACCATGTTCTGGCACCCTGCTGGAGGGGGAAATCATCACCGGTGGCCATCTTCATCATCCCGGCGCTCTCCATTACGAGGAGGGAGTAGTTCACCCTCGGGGCTGAGGGTATGTACCAGTAGCTATCTGTTTGATCTCTCTCTCTCTCTCTCTCTCTCTCTGGTGTTCTTGATTTGTCACGATCTTGATGTACCGCGAGCTTTACTATTATAACTGAATTATATGGTGTTTCTCCCCCTCTACGTTCTTGTAATGGATTGAGTTTTCCCTTTGAAGTTATCTTATCGGATTGAGTCTTTAAATATTTTAGAACACTTGATGTATGTCTTGCATGTGCTTATCTGTGGTGACAATGGGATATTCACATGATCCACTTGATGTATGTTTTTTGGTGATCAACTTGCGGGTTTTGTGACCTTGTGAACTTATGCATAGGGGTTGGCACACGTTTTTGTCTTGACTCTCTGGTTGAAACTTTGGGGCAGTCTTTGAAGTTCTTTGTGTTGGTTTGAATAGATGAATCTGAGATTGTGTGATGCATGTCGTATAATCAAACCCGTGGATACTTGTGGTGACATTGGAGTATCTAGGTGACATTAGGGTTTTGGTTGATGTGTGTTTTAAGGTGTTATTTTAGTACGAACTCTAGGGCTGTTTGTGACACTTACAGGAACAACCCAATAGATCAATCAGAAAGGATAACTTTGAGGTGGTTACGTACCCTACAACAATCTCTTTGTTTGTTCTCCGCTATTAGTGACTTTGGAGTGACTCTTTGTTGCACGTTGAGGGATTGTTATATGATCTAATTATGTTATCATTGTTGAGAGAACTTGCACTAGTGAAAGTATGAACCCTAGGCCTTGTTTCCAAGCATTGCAATACCGTTTTCGCGCACTTTTGTCATTAATTACCTTGTTTTTTTTTATATTTTCAGATTACAAAAACCTATATCTATGTAACATCCCAAATTTTCAATTTGGAATGTTATACATAGATCATTCATGCATATCATATTTTATTGCATCTTTGTTCCACAATCCTCGAAATCCTAAGCAACTCAAGGACCCTCGGAGAGAGTTGGGGATTTTCCGGTTTTCATATTTGATTTTTATCAAATAGTGAAAACGAGGATTTTTGATTTTAAATATTTTTCTCTCCGAAAAATATTTCATAATAAAATAAATGAGGGGAGATAATAGGACTTCTCCAAATCAATTGAAATATTGGAGGAAAAATGTTAAAATCATTAGCTCGATTTTATTTGGATTTTATTTGCATTAGAAAAATTGTACGTTTTCAAAATTGCATTTTAGGGCCAAGAAAATGTTCATCTCGTTCTAAATATTTCATTTAGACGGTGAAAATTTGTTTTGGCATTTTCAGATTTTTTATTTATTTTTCTAGGATTTTCCTAAGTCTCGGCGGAATTTATTAAAAAACACGCTGCTTTTAGACCTGACCGGGCCGAGGCTCAGCCAGTCGGGCCAACCGCCGCCGCCGCCAGGTCCGAGGCGGACACCGCCTCCGCCGCCGCCGCTTGCCCCTCCCTAAGCCGCCCACCCCCCCTCTTTAAATACTGGAGCCCCCACACACCACCACCCACCACCGCTCCGGAGCCCGAGCCGAGCCGAGCCCGAGCCCCCGCCGCCGCTCGCCTTGAGTCGCCGCCGCCTTCCTTCGCCGCCGCCGCCTCCTGCCGCCAGCCCGAGCCCGAGCGAGCCGAGCGAGGTACCTGGCCCGCCGCCTTTCCAAAGAAAACCTGTTTTTTTGAAAACCCTAAGTTTTCATTTTTTATAGATCGGTTTATTTCTCCGGTTTATTATTTAGCGAGCGTTCGCTCGTTCGTTCGTTTTAACGAACGCGTTCTTCATTTAGGTTCAGATAACGAACGTTCGTTCGTTAAGCTGTTCGTCATTTTTCTTTTTCTCGGATTTATTCCTCGATTTTTCTGATCGCGATTTCTGATCCGATTTTCGATCTAGTATAAATTTTCGCTCGTTTATCAGAATCAGGCGATTCAAACGCCTAGAGTTTCGTCTCGAAACCCTCTTTCCGAATAATCAAGTCAAACAAGTTTTTGCCTCTGTAAAATTTGACCCTAGTTCAGATTAGTAAACGGATCTTGTTTCTTTCGCCGCTTGAGTTTCGCTGTCCGCTTGGTTTGATTCTTTTTGCGAACCGGAGTTCTTAAGTTGAACTTTCTGGTCAGCCTCTTTTAGTTGAAGTTTTGCTTGTGCATCTTTGCTTGTTGCTTATGTATGTTATTGTTTGCTTGCGATAGAATTCCCGGAGTGCGAAGCGTGTTACTACGAGTCTCTAGGATTCGCGGATCGTCAGCAAGGCAAGTAACACTTTGATCATACTCTTTTCATACCCAGTTTTGAAGCTTTAGTTGCTATGCTATGCTCGTAGACGTGGTTTGGGTTTGAGTGAATCAATGACAGATGTGAGATTGTTAATTAATGGTTTAATTTAAGGTGGCAACTTCAATACACATCTGGGTGGATTGAGGCACCTGGGGAACCCAAGTTGTGCTTTTATTTTTGGAAATCCGGGGTACCGTGTGATCTTCCTATGGACCGCCACCCGGCTCAAAGGGAACTGAGATTATTCATGCTAGAAACTTCCGTGTGCAGCCACAAGCTACTATGGGATCTAGCATAGTTGAGTAAGTTACGTGAAGCTCTTGAAGAGGTAGATCAGCGGTAGTGGGTTTTGTAGGTTTGGTATGGTCTACCAGAGTAGAGAGTTAATGTTTACGAAGACTATGTCTCGCCATCCGTTTCTCAAACACCATGTAGTGCGAGAAATCAACGGAGGCGATCGAGTCTTGTGGGGAAAAGTGCGCAAACCTCTGCAGAGTGTACAATCTAATCATGGTTAGCCGTGTCCCCGGTTATGGACAATTTCGAGTATCTAGTACTTGAGTTATCACATGTATCTCATCACTCTTAATTAATATTGTTGGGTTGTTAACTACTTTAATTGGGATTGAGTTGGGGTTATACCTTCTTAATGTTTCAACCACCATGATAGTTAAATAAAAAAATCTATTCCTTTGTTGTAGGGAAAAATTGGCTTTTCGCAAAACTATAACCATAGAGCTTTCCACCAGCCAAATATGCATGTAGTGATAGCATTATCTGTTCCTGCTCTATTGTGTTATTGCCAGCATATTCCATGTGCTGACCCGTTCCCGGGCTGCAACGTATTATGTTGCAGACTTTTCAGACGAGGAGTAAGGTTCGATAGGTCGTTTTCGTGCAGCTCAGCTATGCCGTTGGAGTTGATGGACTCACTTTATATTCCAAGCCTTCCGCTGTTATCGCATTAGATGGCCTTAAGCCATATTATTGTAATAAGTTCTCTTTTGAGACATTCGATGTAATAAGAGTGTGATTGCTACTCTGTTATAAATCCTCCGAGTACTGTGTGTGTCAGCATTACTGATCCAGGGATGACACTGGAACACAGAGACTTGACCATCTGAGGACTGGTCGCTACAATCTACCATCCATATTGCACTTGTATCACCGTCTCTTCGACGAATGTGGCACCCCGGCTCAGAGCAACCGGTTTACCATGTGATGCCAACCCAGAGATCATGTCTTCTGGCAACACACAACATCTTGGTACAGAAATCACCGCTTTATTGAAACTAGCGGAAGCATAGTGTGACATTACAACAAGTTGCGAGGCCAAGCGGCACACTCGGTGCGGCTGAACAATATGTACATTATTTAGTAGACATAAAGGGGCCTTGAACACGACATCTACACGGTAGTGGAACAACGATGTAGCGGGACTCCATAGCACAGGGACACCGATGTGGACACGGTCTAGACACGACAGCTCTCCGATCCAGTTAGGCTTTCCTGAAATCTTGCATAACACGCCAGGTCAGTGCATTGAATGTACTTGCAAGCTCACAACAAACAGAACCATAATGACAAACAACATCATGGCATTTAATCAAGTTAAATGCAAACAACAACATGCTACTCATGCAACGAAACCAAACTTGTGCATCAAGTCACACGGACTCCCTTACCAACCGGTTGCCTCGCAACCGAACAATGCTCACGACAAAGAACGAACAGAACCATACTTGGTCCAACTGGTTATCTCGTAACCAAACCATGATCGCTTCCGGATCACAAATAAAACCACAACAGTCAGCCTCACTGACTTCATCATCATCTAACCTGTGCAATGCAAGTTGATCAGTGTGCAAGTTTCCTTAATAACAGTTGGTCCATGGTGTGACTTACTTACGAACTGGGCCCTTATCAGCAGGCGCGGCTATCGATAGATTAATACACTCTGCAGAGGTAGCGCACTTTACCCACACCACAGAATCCATGGCCTCACCCTCCCATTTGGGTGGACCAACGGCATTCTGACAGAACTCTCCCATTGCCATGACACTCTTACGGCCACTCCGACCAACTCCCCACTGGGATTAGTCCTGGGTGACCCAGCCTACCAAAGGCAAAACTACCACCGTCGTGGCAAACAAACAGTCCCAAACGGGGACACGGTACCATAACAACAACAGGTTCACAAGGTTATGTCTGCTTACCGGGCCAGGGTAACGCACGCCCATAACCTTCCCTCTTTGGAGGCACCCACAAAAGGCATGCCAACGGACGACTACCGGCCTCCCCACAAAGGCAAGTGTTATCGCACTCGTCAGCCCGATTCAGTGGCACCATGACCCGGCCGACTTTTATGTTCAAGTTCAATTACCATCAAGTTTAGCTTGAAATAAAAATTCTCGAGTCAAGATTATGCCATGCTTATGCAACCATATATCATGCATCACAAATTGCTACCTCTCGAGCATGCGTTGGTTTTCCCTTGAAGAGGAAAGGGTGATGCAGCAAAGTAGCGTAAGTATTTCCCTCAGTTTTTGAGAACCAAGGTATCAATCCAGTAGGAGGTCACATGCAAATCGCCTCGTACCTACACAAACAAATAAGAACCTTGAACCAACGCGATAAAGGGGTTGTCTATCCCTTCACGGCCACTTGCAAAAGTGAGATCTGACAGAGATAATAAGATAAATATTTTTGGTATTTTTATGATATAGATTGGAAAGTAAAGATTACAAAATAAAGGAAGCAAATATAGTAAATTGATAGGAAAGTAATATGATGGAAGATAGACCCAGGGGCCATAGGTTTCACTAGTGGATTCTCTCAAGATAGCATAATTTACGGTGGGTGAACAAATTACTGTCGAGCAATTGATAGAAAAGCGAATAATTATGAGAATATCTAGGCATGATCATGTATATAGGCATCACGCCCGTGACAAGTAGACCGAAATGATTCTGCATCTACTAATATTACTCCACACATCGACCGCTATCCAGCATGCATCTAGAGTATTAAGTTCATAAGAACAGAGTAAAGCATTAGGCAAGATGACATGATGTAGCGGGATAAACTCAAGCAATATGATATAAACCCCATCTTTTTATCCTCGATGGCAACAATACAATACGTGCCTTGCTGCCCCTGCTGTCACTGGGAAAGGACACCGCAAGATTGAACCCAAAGCTAAGCACTTCTCCCATTGTAAGAAAGATCGATCTAGTAGGCCAAACTACACCAATAATTCGAAGAGACTTGCAAATATAACAAATCATACATATAAGAATTCAAAGAAGAACCAAATATTGTTCATAGATAATCTTGATCATAAACCCACAATTCATTGGATCTCGATAAACACACTGCAAAAAGAATTACATCGAATAGATCTCCAAGAGAATCGAGGTGAACTTTGTATTGAGATCCAAAGAGAGAGAAGAAGCCATCTAGCTAATAACTATGGACCCCGAAGGTCTGTGGTAAACTACTCACACATCATCGGAGAGGCTAATGGTGTTTATGTAGAAGCCCTCCATGATCGATTCCCCCTTTGGCGGAGCGCCGGAAAAGGCTCCAAGATGGGATCTCACGGGTACAGAAGTTTGCGGCGATGGAAATAGGGTTTCGTGGTGCTCTCGGATGTTTTCGGGGTATATGAGAATATATATAGGCGAAATAAGTAGGTCGGTGGAGCCACGAGGGGCCCATGAGGGTGGGGGCGCACCCTCCTGCCTCGTGGCCTCCTCGTTTCTTTCTTGACGTCCACTCCAAGTCTCCTGGATTGCGTTTGTTCCAAAAATAACTCTCCCAAAGGTTTCATTCCGTTTGGACTCCGTTTGATATTCCTTTTATGCGAAACACTGAAATAGGCAAGGAACATCAATTTGCACTGGGCCTTGGGTTAATAGGTTAGTCCAAAAAATAATATAAAAGTGTATAATAAAGCCCATTAAACATCCAAAATAGATAACATAATAGCATGGAACAATCAAAAATTATAGATACGTTGGAGACGTATCACAAATCACAACAGACCAACTTCGTTCCAAGTTCTACTTGCACAAACTTAACTTTCAACATTTTTGGTCCTTTCTTACTTGTTATTTAAACTCATCACTTTGGTTAGCTTAATCAACTAAAACTTTTCTTAGCAAGAATATAGCAAAATAAGGCCGATAATCATATCACAATAGTCATGTCAAACTTACTTAGATCAACTACTCCATCTATTCTTCACTAGTGCAAGCATTCACTTCTGTTAACTAAGCCCTTTGACCATGACAAACTAAATAACACAAGCATAATTGATTTTAATACTATATGCAATGAATAATATATATATATATATATATATATATATATATTCAAGTAGAAAATCATGAATATTGCAAAGACACCATGATAATGTTGTTGTGGCTTGCCATAGTGCAGAGGAGCTTCATGCTCCTCCTGGATGCCTTCGAGACAAGCTTCACCTTCTGAAAATAATTCAAATGACAAAAAGAAAATATCAAGAACACTTCTAAAAATCACCAGAAATTCTAGGCAGCAAGGGAAAATCCCATCTTGGGTGTGCTGCTAGAGTTTTCCAGTAAGAACAGAATGCAAAAAGAATCAACTCATTTGGACTTGTAGAATAAGAGTTAGAGCTGGTCAAAGTTTTGGTCAAATTTAAACTAAATTTGAATTAAAAAGAAAATCCAGGGGGTGATGTCGAAGGCGTAAAACGCCCGGGCGCCACCACTCATACCGCTTCGGGCGCGGCCTGAGTGGCTGACATCGGGCCTCGCTGGACAGGTCAGAGGGGGAGGGGGAAGAGACAGGGAACGACAAGGCTCCGCCGGAGCGCACACTGGCGAGGAGGGCTCCTTGGCCCGATCCAAAGGGATAGGATTGGAGAGGAGGTTGAGTCGCACGTGCCCGTACCCGTAGTGTAGCTAGAGGTGACCAGACGGGGTCGGAACTGAGCTCTCCATCGGCGGCAGTGGGCGGGGCTCGTCGGAGTTGGCGATTCCGGCGAGGCAAGGCCGGTCCAGCCGCTCCAACGGCACCAGCTCACACCAGTGGACCACCACAAACACGCCCGAGGAGTCGGTGGAGCACGAGCGGCTCTGGAGAGGGAGGGAGCCTAGGACGGGGATCACCGGCGAGCTCGGGACGGGGGCGACGGCCAGAGGCCTGCTCGGTCGGGTTGTGGCTTCCTACGGGGTCATGGTGATGTGGTGGTGGTGAGTGAGGAGGGAAACAAGCTCGAGAGGTACTATATATAGGCGAGGCCGAGGCGGGGATCGAGAGCTCGCCGGAGCTCTCTGGAGCGTCGCCCGGCGACGAATGGCGTCAGTGAGAGAGAGGGGGAAGACGCCGGGGATCACGCGAAGGTTGTAGACGAGCAGCGACGAGCACAGGAGCGCGGTGCGCGACGAGCACAGGGGCACAGGCGCACTGTTGCCTTGTCCGCGCCATGCCCATGCTCGCTGCGGCGAGCTCTGGCGTCGGCGAGCGCCAGGGTGCAGTTATGGAGGTTCAAATGAAGATGGGGGCGCGGTTTGGCAAGGTGCGACGGTCGGGGCAGCGAGCACGCGTGCAACAGAGGCGCTGGCGCAACACAGAGCACGTCGACCGCATGCCAACCCCCTTGGACGAACGTGGTCACCGCGTGAACTTTGGCATCAGGCTGAGCTAAGCGCAAACACCATGTCTGACAGCTAGTCCTTAGTGGTTTTGGTCGTTTTGCATAGTTGGCTTGGTCACAGGTGCACTGTGGGAGTGGCACTCTTCCTGGCAAGTTTCTGGGCAGAAACTTGTGAGCTTGACTGTGGTCAAACCAGAGAGGGTTTAGGGCTGATTTTTGGTGATTAGTAGTTTCTTAGAAGGGTAATGAGGCTCAAGAAAAACCAGCCTCATTGGATGAAGGAAAATGGTACTTGCTGTAGAAAGTGATCATTCTGTCCAAAACAGAAATGGTTTTCTGTAAAAATATTACAAAAAGTTATGCAATATTTTTGCTCAGGAAGGTGCCCTAGGGTTCAAAGAATATTTGGGAATTTTCTCAAATTTTTGTGGGCAAAGAAAATGAGGGTTTCTTTGGAACATACTTCTCTAAAATGATTTTCAGGGAAGAAAATGAATATTTTCACCCAAGCATTGGTTGAAGGTACTTGGGGTTACCGTCTGATGTTGGAAGATCAAAGAACGTATCCTTTAAGTACATAAAAGACCAGATATGGTTCAAAGTTCAGGGGTGGGTGGAGAAGTGCATGGCAGCCGTCGGAAAAGAAGTGTTGCTCAAGTCCGTGGCACAAGCAATCCCAATCTTTTCAATGCCATGTTTTCTTCTCCCATGTGGATTATGTAATCAGACCAATACACTGTTAAGAAAGTTTTTTTGGGGCAACAACGGGGAAAGAAAAACTGCATGAGTCTCATGGGAAATTTTGACCATGCCAAAATATCTCGGAGGATTGTGGTTCAGAGATACCCAAATGTTCAATTTGGCCATGTTGGCAAAACAATCATGGCGCGTTTTACAGGAGCAGGGATCACTCAACACAAGAATATTAAAAGTTGTGTATTTCCAGATAAGGAGTTTTTTGGAGGCGGAATTAGGAACTCACCCATCTCAAATTTGGCGTACCATTTGTGAAGGAACACAGATCCTGAAGCAGGGACTTGTACACATGATAGGCAATGGAGAGAACACTAGTATATGGAACCAAAACTGGATCGCAAGAGATAATTTGCTGAGTGCGCTGCCACCGTGATCAATGAGCCCACCAGAATGTGTGTCTAAGCCTATCATTTCTGTTGAGAAATGGTGGGACAAGAAAACGATTTTGGAGTACATGCAGGCTATTGATGGAAACGCAATTCTTAATATACCTCTGAGTGCTTATAGTATTGATGATTCCTGGGCATGGCATTACGAGAAAACCGGGAGTTTTACTGTGCGATCTACATACCGGCTAATTGTGGAGATGAAGAAAAGGAGAAAGGACTGGCTTGAACACCGAGCAGGCAGTTCTGATATTGAGGGTACCCAGCGTCAATGGTGCAAGCTTTGGAAGGTAAATATCCCTTCAAACCTGAGGCCTTTTGCATGACGTCTCGCTCGAAATTCAATTCAACCAAAGCCCTTCGACATCATTGGAACATGGCAGCCACGCTGGTGTGCCTGATATGTAATGCTCATGAAGATACCTGGAAGCATGCCGTAGTTGAGTGCAATATGGCGAAGAGCATGTGGTCTCTAATTGATGAGGAGTTAGATGAGCATCTACTCGTGTGTAGTCTGAGTGACGCATGACTGTGGTTAGTAGAACTACAAGGATCTATGGGACATGAATCCTTCGTGAAAACCTTGGTGACATTGTGGTCGATCTGGTGGGAAAGACACAAGGCGATACATGAATGCATCTTTCAGCCACTAGGTTGAGCATTAACATGAACATCATCATTAACATTGTCACTAGGTTCATGTTCATCACCAGATTGTGTTTCAGCATCAGAAATAGAAATATCATTGGGATTCTCAAGTGTTTCTACAATAGGTTCACTAGAACCATGCAAAGTCCTATCATTTATCTTTTTATTCCTTTTAGAAGGACTAGGTGCATCAACATTAGTTCTCCGAGAATCTTGCTCAATTCTCTTGGGGTGGCCTTCAGGATACAAAGGTTCCTGAGTCATTTTACCAGTTCTAGTGTTTACTATTCAATTCATCAAGCAAATCACTTTGAGCCTTAAGTACGTGTTCTGCTTGAGTGGTAACCATAGAAGCATATTTACTAATGAGTTTAAGTTCACATTTAACTCTAGCCATATAATCGCTCAAGCGCCCAATCATGTAAGAATTACTCTTTAATTCTCTACCAACATAAGCGTTGAAATTTTCTTGTCTAGCCATAAATTCATTAAATTCATCTAAACACTGGCTAGGAAACTTAGTAGACGGGATTTCAACCTTATCATATCTACAGAGAGAATTTACCTTTACTACCTATGTCGGGTTATCAAGACCATGTGTTTCTTCAATAGGTGGTATATTAAGACCATGTATTTCTTCAACAGGAGGTAAATTCTTAACATCTTCAGCTTTAATACCTTTCTCTTTCATTGATTTCTTTGCCTCTTGCATATCTTCAGGACTGAGAAATAGAACTCCCCTTTTCTTCGGAGTTGGTTTTGGAATAGGCTTAGGAGTTGGCTCAGGAAGTGTCCAATTATTTTCATTAGTCAACATATTATTCAATAGCAATTCAGCTTGATCGATTGTTCTTTCCCAGAAAACACAACCACCACAACTATCCAAGTGGTCCTTGGAAGCATCGGTTAGTCCATTATAAAAGATATCAAGTATTTCATTTTTCTTAAGAGGATGATCAGGCAAAGCATTAAGTAATTGGAGAAGCCTCCCCCAAGCTTGTGGGAGACTCCCTTCTTCAATTTGCACAAAATTTTATATTTCCCTTAAAGCAGCTTGCTTCTTATGAGCGGGGAAATACTAAGCAGAGAAGTAATAAATCATATCCTGGGGACTACGCACACAACCAGGATCAGGAGAATTAAACCAAGTTTTAGCATCACCCTTTAATGAGAACGGAAATATCTTAAGGATATAATAGTAACGAGATTTCTCATCATTAGTGAACAGGGTGGCTATATCATTCAATTTAGTAAGATGTGCCACAACAGTTTCAAATTCATAGCCATAAAAAGGATCAGATTCAAACAAAGTAATTATCTCAGGATCGACAGAGAATACATAATCCTTATCAGTAACAAAGATAGGTGAAGTAGCAAAAGCAGGGTCATATTTCAATCTAGCATTCAGAGTTTTCTGTTTAAGTTTAGCTAATAACTTCTTACCATCAGATCTATCATTGCAAGCAAGAAAATCTCTAGCAGTTTCTTCATCCATAACATACCCCTCAGGAACAACAGGCAATTCATATTTAGGGGGAGAACCTTCATCATCACTATCTTCAATAATATCAGTTTCAATAATTTCATTCTCTCTAGCCCTAGCAAGTTGTTCATCAAGAAATTCACCTAGTGTCACAGTAGTATCAAGCATAGAAGTAGTTTCATAATAAGTATCTTGCATATCTGAAGTGGCATCATCAATAACATGCGACATATTAGAATGAATAGCAGGAGCCGGTTTAGGTGTCGCAAGCTTACTCAAAACAGAAGGTGAATCAAGTGTAGAGCTAGATGGCAGTTCCTTACCTCCCCTCGTAGTTGAGGGATAAATTTTTGTTTTCTCTTCTTTCAATTTCCTCATAGTGACCAGCAGATATAAATCCCAAGTGACTCAAAGAATGGAGCTATGCTCCTGAACAACGGTGCGGAAAATAGTCTTGATAACCCACAAGTATAGGGGATCGCATAGCAGTTTTCGAGGGTAGAGTATTCAACCCAAATTTATTGATTCGACACAAGGGGAGCCAAAGAATATTCTCAAGTATTAGCAGTTGAGTTGTCAATTCAACCACACCTGGATAACTTAGTATCTGCAGAAAGTATTTAGTAGCAAAGTAGTATGGAAGTAACTGTAACAGTGATAAAAGTAGCAGTAGAAGTTTTCTAGCAATTGTAACAGTGGCAACGGTAAAGTAAATAAGCAAAGCACAATATGTGAAAAGCTCATAGGCATTGGATCGGTGATGGAGAATTATGTCAGATGCGATTCCTCATGTAATAGTTATAACATAGGGTGACACAGAACTAGCTCCAATTCATCAATGTAATGTAGGCATGTATTCGGAATATAGTCATACGTGCTTATGGAAAAGAACTTGCATGATATCTTTTGTCCTACCCTCCCGTGGCAGCGGGGTCCTAATGGAAACTAAGGGATATTAAGGCCTCCTTTTAATAGAGTACCGGACCAAAGCATTAAAACTTAGTGAATACATGAACTCCTCAAACTACGGTCATCACCGAGAAGTATCCTGATTATTGTCACTTCGGGGTTGTTGGATCATAACACGTAATAGGTGACTATAGACTTACAAGATAGGATCAAGAACTCACATATATTCATGAAAAAATAATAGGTTCAGATCTGAAATCATGGCACTCGGGCCCTAGTGACAAGCATTAAGCATAGCAAAGTCATAGCAACATCAATCTCAGAACATAATGGATACTAGGGATCAAACCCTAACAAAACTAACTCGAGTACATGGTAAATCTCATCCAACCCATCACCATCCAGCAAGCCTACGATGGAATTACTCATGCACGGCGGTGAGCATCATGAAATTGGTGATGGAGAATGGGTGATGATGACGACGGCAACGAATCCCCCTCTTCGGAGCCCCGAACGGACTCCAGATCAGCCCTCTCGAGAGAGATTAGGGCTTGGCGGCGGCTCCGTATCATAAAACGCGATGAATCTTTATCTCTGATTTTTTTTCTCCGTGAAAGAAAATATTAGTTTGAGTCGAGGTCGGTGGACATCCAGGGGGGCCACGAGGCAGGGGGCAGGCCCAGGGGGGCAGGCGCGCCTCCCACCCTCGTGGACAAGGTGTGGGCCCCCTGGCCTTGATTCTTTCGCCAATATTTTTTACATTTTCCAAAAATAATCTCCGTTGATTTTCAGGTCATTCCGAGAACTTTTGTTTCTGCACAAAAATAATACCATGGCAATTCTGTTGAAAACAGCGTCAGTCCGGGTTAGCTTCATTCAATTCATGCAAGTTAGAGTCCAAAACAAGGGCAAAAGTGTTTGGGAAAGTAGATACGACGGAGACGTATCAACTCCCCCAAACTTAAACCTTTACTTGCCCTCAAGCAATTCAGTTGATAAACTGAAAGTGATAAAGAAAAACTTTTACAAACTCTGTTTGCTCTTGTTGTTGCAAATATGTAAAGCCAACATTGAAGTTTTCAGCAAAGATTATGTACTAACCATATTCACAATAACATTTAGGTCTCATGCTTAGTCATATCAATGGCACAATCAACTAGCGAGCAATAATAATAAATCTCGGATGACAACACTTCCTCAAAACAATCATAATATGATATAACAAGATGGTATCTCGCTAGCCCTTCCTGAGACCGCAAAACATAAATGCAGAGCACCTTTAAAGATCAAGGACTGACTAAACATTGTAATTCATGGTAAAAGAGATCCAGTCATAGTCATACCCAATATAAACTAATAGTAATGCATGCAAATGACAGTGGTGCTCTCTAGCGGGTGCTTTTTAATAAGAGGGTGATGAATCAACATAAAAGTAAATAGATAGGCCCTTCGCAAAGGGAAGCAGGGATTTGTAGAGGTGCCAGAGCTCAATTTTGAAATAGAGATAAAATATATTTTGAGCGGCATACTTTCATTGTCAACATAACAACCGAGAGATCTCTATATCTCCCATGCTACACACATTATAGGCGGTTCCCAAACAGAATGGTAAACTTTATACTCCCCGTCCACCAACAAGCATCAATCCATGGCTTGCCCGAAACAACGAGTGCCTCCAACTAACAAGAGTCCCAGGGGAGTTTTGTTTGCAATTATTTGATTTGATTTGCATAAAGCATGGGACTGGGCATACCGGTGACCAGCCATTTTCTCGTGAGTGAGGAGCGGAGTCCACTCCTCTTGAGAATAACCCGCCTAGCATGGAAGATACATACAACCCTAGTTGATACATGAGCTATTCGAGCATACACAACAGAATTTTATTTGAAGGTTTAGAGTTTGGCACATACAAATTTACTTGGAATGGTAGGTAGATACCTCATATAGGAAGGTATGGTGGACTCATCTAGAATAACTTTGGGGTTTATGGAAGTGGATGCACAAGCAGTATTCCCGCTTAGTACAAGTGAAGGCTAGAAAAAGACTGGGAAGCGACCAACTGAGAGAGCGACAACAGTCATGAACATGCATTAAAATTAATCAACACCAAGTGAAAGCATGAGTAGGATATAATCCACCATGAACATAAATATCATGAAGGTTATGTTGATTTTGTTTCAACTACATGCGTGAACATGTGCCAAGTCAAGCCACTCAAATCAGTCAAAGGAGGATACCACCCTATCATACCACATCACAACCATTTTAATAGCATGTTGGCACACAAGGTAAACCATTATAAACTCCTAGCAAATTAAGCATGACATAAGCAACTATAATCTCTAATTGTCATTGCAAACACGTTTATTCATAATAGGCTAAATCAGGAACGATGAACTAATCATATTTAAGGGAGAAGACAAGGTAATATGGGCTCTTGGTTAAATCAACAATTATGCATATAAGAGACACTAAACATTTTCATTATGGTCTTCTCCTGTCGACCCCCAAAGAAAAGAAAAGAAATAAAACTATTTACACGGGAAGCTCCCAACAAGCAAAAGAAGAACGAGAAATATTTTTGGGTTTTCTTTTAATTATCACTACTACAAGCATGAAAAGTAAACTAACTAAAAGCTACAACTAATTTTTTTGGTTTTTATTAAGGTTTTTAAAAATCACAAGAAGAAGAATAGAAAAGAAAATAACTAGCATGGATATTACAATGAAAAAGTACGAGCACCGACAACTAGCATGAGTGTGTGAATATAAATGTAATGTCGGTGAGAAATACGTACTCCCCCAAGCTTAGGCTTTTGGCCTAAGTTGGTCTATGGCCATGGCTGATATCCGAAGTTGTAGTTGGGGTCGTACTGAGATGCAGCAGCCATTGCCTCCTGAGCTGCAGCATGGCTGCGAGTTGCCTCCGTCCTCCTCCCGTACTTATCTGCCTCCTCCCTGGTAATAACATATCTTCCTTTTGCCTGATAATCAAAGAAGGCAGGAGCATGGAGAGTAATATGGACAGCGCGACGTCTGTCAAAGATTAGTCGATACTGGAGAGACTGTTCGTTCCTCTCAAGAAAACGATGATGAACCGTGGCATTATAATCTAAGTAAACAGGAGGCAACTCAACATCATACTCACGTATGGGTATCTCAAGAAAATTAGCTAGACGGGTTGCATAAATTCCTCCAAAGAAATCTCCATTAATTCTATTATTATGCAACCTACGTGCGACAATGGATCCTAAATTATAATGTTTGTCTCCTAATACAGCACTCCTGAGAACACTGAGGTCAGGGACACACATGTGACATGCTTCATCCTTACCATTTATGCACCTACCTATGAAGAGAGCGAAATAATGTATAGCAGGAAAATGAATGCTCCCTATGGTAGCTTGTGTTATATCTCTAGACTCCCCCACAGCTATACTAGCAAGAAAATCTCTAAATTCAGATTTGCGAGGCTCACTAGTGCTACCTTATTGTGGAAGTTTGCAAGCAGTGTTAAAATCCTCTAAGTCCATAGTATAAGAATTTTCATAAAGATCAAACAGGACAGTTTGAGAATTGCGTGATGATGAAAATTCAAACCTTCTCACAAAGGAATTAGTGAGATAGTGGTACTGACGACACTTATCTACCTCGAAGCTCTGAAGGTCGGCGTTACGCACATATGCGTCAAATTCCTCCTTGATTCCTGCTCGAACCATAAAGTCCTCTGACGTCCATTCCCAAGCCCGCACTTGAGCTTCTCTTGGTGGTTCATCGTCTGCATCGCGTATTGCGAGCCTGGGTCCTTGCTTCCTTGAAGAACCACCTTGGTACATTTTCCTAAACATATTTCTTCCTATGAAAAATCTCTGAAAATTTTAGTAATTCAAAATAAAGGTGAACCAAACTCAATAAGATTGATAGCAACTACCCCTACAAGTTCCTAGAGACTATATCATGCATTAGAACTACTTGGGACCATAAAAATTTGACATGCAAGCTCAAGAACATGGTCACCTAGGCAGAAATTTTTTGCAATGAATAAAGCACTAGAACAAAAACTAATTGGACCATTGGAGGAGTCACATACCAAGGAACGATCCCCCAAAGCAGTTTTGTAAGTGGAGCTTTGAGCAAGGAGATCGAAAATCGCAGCAAAATGAGCTAGAACTCATGCTTGAGCTGGTTGGTGATTTTTTTGGGAGGAAAAAGGAGTGTGTGGTAGCTGGAATAAGTGGAGGGGAGCCACCGTGGGCCCACGAGGCTGGGGAGCGTGCCCTGTAGGGGTGGGCGCGCCCTGGACCCTCATGGCCAGGTGCTTGCTCCCCCTGATGTGTTCTAAGTGCCAAATATTCTCAAATATTTCAGAAAAAAATCATATTAATTGGAAGGGGCATTTGGAGAAATTTTATTTTCGAGGTATTTTTTATTGCATGGATAATTCAGAAAACAGGCAGGAAATACTATTTTTGCTTTATTTATTCTAAATAACAGAAAGTAAAAAGAGGGTACAGAAGGTTGTGCTTTCTAACTTCATCCATCTCATGAGGAATCTACTAACAAGGTTGGTCAAGTCTTGTTAACAAACTCATTCCGAATAACATGGAACCTGAGAAATTTCCAATAACACTAGGTTACCTCAACGAGGATATGAACATCCCCAATAATAAGAAGAGATAATTAGATTTATGCCCCTAGTTGTGTCCCACTCGTCTGTTTTACCCCTAATTTCCAAAAGTCACCGGTTCTGTCCAAGTCACTTTGCTCCTCTTACGCTTTTGCCCTTTGACCATTTGAGTGTCAGTTTGAAAACTTCATAATTAAATCATACTAAATCAGAAAAATGCAAATAAGATACCAAAAAGTTCAGAAAAACATCACCTATATGTCAGTGTCAGTTTCATTCATGAAAAAAGTGTTGGAAAGTGCACATCTGAGTTTTAGCTCTTTTGATACCACCATGAATAGTAAAATCTAAAAAAATTCAGAAAAATATGGTGGCAAAGAACGACAAATGTTCTAAGTGCTTGCCAAGTTTCATCAGGGAACGACATTCGTGGAAGTCGTGGCAAAAAAGTAATCTATTTTGGAGTGCTGATTGTTTTGTTTGCCGGGGCACCCACGAATGTCATTCCCTGATGAAACTTGGCAAGTACTTGCAACATTTGTCATTCTTTCCCACCAAATATTTTTTTGAATTTTTTGAATTTTTCTAGATTTTACTATTCATGGTGGTAGCATAAGAGCTAAAACTCGGATGGGCACTTTCAAACACCTTTTTCATGAATGCAAATGACACTAACATATAGGTGATGTTTTTTCGAACATTTTGGTATCTTATTTGCATTTTTCTGATTTAGTATGAATTAGTTATGAAGTTTTCAAACTGACGGTCAAACGGTCAAAGGGGAAAAGCATAAGAGGAGCGAAGTGACTTGGACAGAAGCGGTGACTTTTCGAAATTAGGGGTAAAACAGCCGAGTGGGACACAACTAGGGGCATAAATCTAATTATCCCTAATAAGAATATCATATTTCTTCTTGACAGTAGGAAGAGGAAATTTAAAACCTTCAATAATAATCGATGGAATTTTTTCAATAGAATTGATGCTATGGACTTGAGGTTGTTTCCTCGGAAAGTGTACCATATGCTCATTACCATTAACATGAAAAGTGACATTGCCTTTGTTGCAATCAATAACGGATCCTGCAGTATTCAAAAAGGGTGTACAAAGGATAATTGATATACTATAGTCCTCAGGAATATGAAGAATAACAAAGTCCGTTAAAATAGTAACATTTGCAACCACAACAGGCACATCCTCACAAATACCGACGGGTATAGCAGTTGATTTATCAGCCATTTGCAAAGATATTTCAGTAGGTGTCAACTTATTCAATTCAAGTCTATGATATAAAGAGAGAGGCATAACACTAACACCGGCTCCAAGATCACATAAAGCAGTTTTAACATAGTTTCTTTTAATAGAGCATGGTATAGTTGGTACTCCTGGATCACCAAGTTTCTTAGGTATTCCACCTTTAAAAGTATAATTAGCAAGCATGGTGGAAATTTCAGCTTCCGGTATCTTTCTTTTATTTGTAACAATATCTTTCATCTACTTAGCATAAGGATTCATTTTAAGCATATCAGTCAAACGCATACGTAAAAAGATAGGTCTAATCATTTTAGCAAAGCACTCAAAATCCTCATCATCCTTTTTCTTGGATGGTTTAGGAGGAAAGGGCATGGGTTTCTGAACCCATGGCTCTCTTTCTTTACCGTGCTTCCTAGCAACAAAATCTCTCTTGTCATAACGTTGATTCTTTGATTGTGGGTTATCAAGATCAACAACAGGTTCAATCTCTACATCATTTTTATTACTAGGTTGAGCATCAACATGAACATCATCATTAACATTATCACTAGGTTCATGTTCATTACCAAATTGTGTTTCTACATCAGAAATAGAAATATCATTGGGATTCTCAGGTGTTTCTACAATAGGTTCGCTAGAAGCATGCAAAGTCCTATCATTTTTCTTTTTCTTCTTCTTAGAAGAACTAGGTGCATCTAAATTATTTCTCTGAGAATCTTACTCAATTCTCTTAGGGTGGCCTTTAGGATACAAAGGTTCCCGAGTCATTCTACCAGTTCTAGTAGCCACTCTAACAGCATAATCATGTTTATTATTCAATTCATCTAGTAAATCACTTTGAGCCTTAAGTACTTGTTCTGCTTGAGTGGTAACCATGGAAGCATATTTAGTAATGAGTCTAAGTTCACCTTTAACTCTAGACATATAATCACTCAAGCGTCCAATCATGTAAGAACTACTTTTCAATTGTCTACCAACATAAGCATTGAAGTTTTCTTGTTTAACAATAAAATTATCAAACTCATCTAAGCATTGGCTAGCAGACTTATAATGAGGAATATCACCTTCGTCAAATCTATAAAGAGAATTTACATTTACTAACTGAGTCGGGTTATCAAGACCACGTATTTCTTCAACAGGCGGTAAATTAAGACCATGTATTTCTTCAATAGGAGGTAAATTCTTAACATCTTTAGCTTTAATGCCTTTCTCTTTCATTGATTTCTTTGCCTCTTGCATATCTTCAGGATTGAGAAATAGAACTCCCCTTTTCTTCGGAGTTGGTTTAGAAATAGGCTCAGGAATTGGCTCAGGAAGTGTCCAATTATTTTCATTAGTCAACATATTATTCAATAGCAATTCAGCTTGATCGTCTATTCTTTCCCTGAAAACACAACCAGCACAACTATCCAAGTGGTCCTTGGAAGCATCGGTTAGTCCATTATAAAAGATATCAAGTATTTCATTTTTTCTTAAGAGGATGATCAAGCAAAGCATTAAGTAATTGGAGAAGCCTCCCCCAAGCTTGTGGGAGACTCTCTTCTTCAAGTTGCACAAAATTATATATTTCCCTTAAAGCAGCTTGTTTCTTATGAGCGGGGAAATATTTAGCAGACATGTAATAAATCATATCCTGGGGACTACGCACACAACCAGGATCAAGAGAATTAAACCAAGTTTTCGCATCAGCCTTTAATGAGAACGGAAATATCTTGAGGATATAATAGTAGCAAGATTTCTCATCATTAGTGAACAGAGTGGCTATATCATTCAATTTAGTAAGATGTGCCACAACAGTTTCAGATTCGTAGCCATAAAAAGGATCAGATTCAACCAAAGTAATTATCTCAGGATCGACAGAGAATTCATAATCCTTATCAGTAACAAAGATAGGTGAAGTAGCAAAAGCAGGGTCATATTTCATTCTAGCATTCAGAGTTTTCTGTATAAGTTTAGCTAATAACTTCTTAAGATCAGATCTATCATTGCAAGCAAGAAAATCTCTAGCAGTTTCTTCATCCATAACATACCCCTCAGGAACAATAGGCAATTCATATTTAGGGGGAGAACCTTCATCATCACTATCTTCAATAATATCAATTCCAATAATTTCATTCTCTCTAGCCCTAGCAAGTTGTTCGTCAAGAAATTCACCTAGTGGCACAGTAGTATCAAGCATAGAAGTAGTTTCATCATAAGTATCTTGCATAGCATAAGTGGCATCATCAATAACATGCGACATATCAGAATGAATAGCAGAAGCCGGTTTAGGTGTCGCAAGCTTACTCAAAATAGAAGGTGAATCAAGTGTAGAGCTAGATGGCAGTTCCTTACCTCCCCTCGTAGTTGAGGGGTAAATCTTTGTTTTCTCGTCTTTCAAGTTCCTCATAGTGACCAGCAGATATAAATCCCAAGTGACTCAAAGAATAGAGCTATTTGATAACCCACAAGTGTAGGGGATCGCAACAGTTTCGAGGGTAGAGTATTCAACCCAAATTTATTGATTCGACGCAAGGGGAGCCAAAAATATTCTCAAGTATTAGTAGTTGAGTTGTCAGTTCAACCACACCTGGATAACTTAGTATCTGCAGTTGAGTATCTGACGCCCCCGATTCAATCGTACACTAATCATACGCAGATGTGTACGATCAAGGTCAGGGACTCACGGGAAGATATCACAACACAATTCTGGACACAAATAAAATAATACAAGCTTTATATTACAAGCCAGGGGCCTCGAGGGCTCGAATACAAGCTCGATAGCACAAGAGTCAGCGGAAGCAACAATATCTGAGTACAGACATAAGTTAAACAACTTTACCTCAAGAAGGCTAGCACAAACGAAGCAACGATCGAAGAGGCAAGGCCTCCTGCCTGGGACCTCCTAACTACTCCTGGTCGTCGGCGGGCTCCACGTAGTAGTAGGCACCCTCGGGGTAGTAGTCGTAGTCAACGGGGGTGGCATCTGGCTCCTGGGATCCACCATCTGGTTGCATCAACCAGAAAGAAGAAAGAAGGGGGAAAAGGGGGAGCAAAGCAACCGTGAGTACTCATCCAAAGTACTCGCAAGCATCAGATCTATACTAAGTATGCATTGGTATCAAATGGAAGGGCTATATCTGTGGACTGAACTGCAGAATGCCAGAATAGAGGGGAAGGCCTAGCCTATCGAATACTAGCGTCTTCAAGCAGCTCCAAGCATCTTGCAGCATGTAGGAGAGTAAAGAATAGCAGTTTAATTAACAAGCATGTTGTAACAATAAGGCCCAGAGATCCTTCCTCGACTCCATGCGAGAAAGAAATCCCGGGGCCACATATCCATCACATATCAAGTAACCATTTCTAGTTGTATAAGATCAGGATACAAGTCTGAACGTCCATTACCGTGGACGCGGTATTCGAATATATATCTTCCCTGTAGGGGTGCACCATGTTACCCAACACGCTCGATCACTCTGGCCGGACACACTTTTCTGGGTCAATGCCTGGCCTCGAAAGATCAACACGTAGCAGCCCTACCTAGGCTCAGCAGAGAGGTCCCCCGGTCTACATCCTAAGCGCTCCGGGGTCTTGGGCCCATCGCCCGCAAACTCCGGTCGTTATGGCAGGGGTGGATACCAGCACCGCCTCGGATGGCCAGCATGATCTGACCGTGCCGCACTGCTGAACTAGACGTCTGACAAAGCTTCGGCTGATACCACGACGTCGAGGCCCATAACTATTCTCGCGTGGTGGTTGGTGCATAAAGGCCAAAGGCCAATTCAGAACAAATACCAAAACATGTTAGTGCATTAATAATTAAAGTAGTGACGGCTGCCGGGACAAGTCCGGAGCTATCACCCCTCCTGGGTGATACTGCTAAACAGCCAGCCGCCACTATCACATCGCACGGGTGCTCTCCGGGCCCGCCCGGCTTCCACAACGGTCTCAAGTGAATTCAAGGTAACTGTTTGTCCAAACATCAAGGGGAAAACCCGAGGAATCACCCCCGGTGGATTCCACTCAATGTAATCATCAAGGTGAACGTAAGAGGTACCATCCTCGAGGTTCACACTTGAGGTGTTGAACGACAGAGCCGTATCGGGAATGGTGAAAGAGGAAATCACCCTCGATGACCACGACTGAATAGCTACACTACAGAATTATCCTCAGGGGTGCGTTATGAGGATCACCCTCGGCACTCGATAGTAGCTCTGCAGAGTCGAGCAACTAAAGGGCGTGATGTGATGTGAGGTGTCGGGGCTCGTCGTCGATCACGTTGATCGAGTCGTCGATGATGAAGCAGGGGCAACAAGGACAAGGTGGGGGTCACTGATGGATCACTATCCAACCTATACTAAGCAGTTTAGGATAAGGAGGTAGGTAACAATAGCAGGTACAAAAGCAGGCTATGCAATAGAATAGGAGCAATCAAGTACAGTAGCAAAATCTAATGCAAGCATGAGAGAATGGAATGAGCGATATCGGGATGATCAAAGGGAGGGCTTGCCTGGAAGCTCCGCTGAAAGGGAAGAAGGGGTCGTCGTCGACGTAGTCGATCACAGTGGCATCAGCAACGGTCTCGGGGTCTACCGGAGAAGAAGAGGGGGAGGAAACAGTAAATACAGAGCAAACAGATGTATGGCATGAAAATAAGCAGCACTAGGTGTGTTCTAATGCGGTGATACACGATGCCGGCGAAGGGTGATAACATCCGGAAAGTTTTCCCGGAGTTAGGCATTTTCGGACAGACGAACCGGAGGGAAAAAGTTCGATGTTCGATATGCTATGGGCATGTGATAGATGAACGGAGAACGTATTCCGATTCGTCTCGTCGATCTGAGCAACTTTCATGTATAAAACTTTTTCATCCGAGTTACGGTTTATTTTCTATGATTTTCTAAAATTTTAACAATATTCTAAAATTAATATTAATTCGAAAATAAATAATAAATTGCTACGTGCACCTAACTCGGCGTACACAAAAGTGTACCAGAGGCTGACATGCGGGTCCTGGGGGTCCCAGTTGACCAGTCAATGTTTGACTAGTCAACAGGGGGGTGGGGGCCCCTGTCATACTCATAGCTAACTAATTACATATTAGGCAGTTTAATTAGCAGACTAATTAATCTTAACTAGTGTTTAAACATGATTAATTAATTAATTATATTTATTAACTATTTATTTATTTATTTATTTAAAAACTCTTTTTTAAATGACAAGGGCGTGGGGCCCCTGGGCAGTGGCCCAGAGCCACCGGGCGGTTATCGGGCGCGGGTGCCCGTCGGGGCTTAACCCGTAGCGAGGGACGAGCCCTGTGGTGCCGGCGGATGGGGGCATGGCGGGATGCACGCTGGCGTCGAGGGGGGAGGCGTCGGGGCGGCAAGCAGGAGGCGGGGGCGGAGCGGCGAGCTACGGGCGTAAGCGGGCGCGACGGCCAGGGGTATGGCCAGGCAAGGTCGCACGAGGAAGGCAGCAGGGGAGTGGTTGGGGCGAGGCGGGCACGCACACGGACGACGCGGGAGCGAGGTTCACGACGCGGCGACGGTGGTGCTCAGAATCGGCGCTCCGACGCCCATTTGACGCGCGGCTGGTGGGGATCGGACGCAGGGAGCACTGCGCGTCGACCGGTGCTAGTGGTCGCAGCAGGGGAGGTCGCGGGCTCGGCATCGACAACGACGGCGGCCGGAGCGGGAGCTAGACGAGCCTGTCGCTATTGCGGGAGAGCGAGCGAGCCAGTGGGCTCGTTGGACTCGTACGAGACCCAGGAGCACGGTGCACGGCTTGAGCGCGAGCGGTGCGTGCGGTGGCTACGACGGCGATGCTAGCGACGGCGAGGAGCTCAACATTGATGGTGTCGGCAGCTACGGGCAGGGAAACAGAGGGTGAACGGAGGGGTTATGACCGCACGCTCACCGCGGAGCTCAAGAAAGGCTCGTCGAGGTCACGGAGCAGCAGAGGGCGCCGGAATCGACGGTGGCGCCGCGGTGCCCGGAGGTGGAAGAAGACCTTCCGCTTGACTCGGCGCGTTCTGGCTCGATCCATGGACGTAGACGAAGAAGTGGACGGCGACGGAGAAGATGGACGAGGTCTCAGGCGCGGGGGAGCTTGGTTGGCACGAGGACGAGGTCGGCCATGGCGGTGGCGGCATGGGCTTCTTCCAGATCGACGAGAGGGTGAGAGGAAGGGGCGAAGTGGGATAAGCAGGGGCGGTAGGGTTTTGGGGGAGGGCTTCGAGTAGATACAGGAGGGCTCGGTGGATGGGCGCCACGGCATCGCCCTCGGCCATGGAGGCCATCACCGGCATCCACGCGTCCCTGTGAACAGGGAGGGGTGCAGGGGGACAGGTTGGGCCGACCTTTAGTTAGGTGGGCTAACGAGCCCATTAGCTTAGGTCCTCCTCCTCCTTTTCATTTCTTTCATAATTTTCTTTTATAGTTTCTGTTTTAATTTCTTTTCCAATAGCAAATGACCTTTAAGAAAAATGAGAATTGGCCCACAATTCGAGATGCAATTATTTACAATGCCACAAAATGTTTGGACTTTAGTTAAAGTAGTTTGCTATTCCAGGATTATAAAAGGCATTTATAATATTGTTTAAGCCGTTGTTCTAACTACTTTTGAGCACTTAAACATTTTAAGAAACTTTGGTTTCTTCACTAATAATACTTATGATTTATTTGCCACAGTTTGCACATTTTGCTTTTGACATTTGAAAACTTTTATTTTTGACTTTGTTTTAAATTTGAATTTGAGCCGTTTTTGGATCAACGAGTGCCTAACAACAGCAATCGTGGTGACGTGGCTTCATTAGCAGATGATTACTGTAGCTTAATTATCCGGGTGTCACATAGTGAATACATGAACTGCTCAAACTACGGTCATCACCGAGAAGTATCCTGATTATTGTCACTTCGGGGTTGTCGGAGCATAACACGTAATAGGTGACTATAGACTTGCAAGATAGGATCAAGAACTCACATATATTCATGAAAACATAATAGATTCAGATCTGAAATCATGGCACTCGGGCCCTAGTGACAAGCATTAAGCATAGCAAAGTCATAGCAACATCAATCTCAGAACATAATGGATAGTAGGGATCAAACCCTAACAAAACTAACTCGATTACATGGTAAATCTCATCCAATCCATCACCGTCCACCAAGCCTACGATGGAATTACTCACGCATGACTGTGAGCATCATGAAATTGGTGATGGAGGATGGTTGATGATGACGACGGCGATGAATCCCCCTCACCGGAGCCCTGAACGGACTTCAGATCAGCCCTCCCGAGAGAGATTAGGGCTTGACAGCGGCTCCGTTGTAACACCCCGGATGTAACTTTCCATATTTGTAACTCCAACTCTTGCCATTTTCGGCATTGTGATATGATATTCCCTCCGTGGTTGGGTTTTTCTTCATTTTTGCATTTTGTCCATGTCATGCATTTCATATCATGTCATCATGTGCATCGCATTCGCATACGTGTTCGTCTCATGCATCCGAGCATTTTCCCCGTTGTCCGTTTTGCAATCCGGCACTCCTATGTTCCCCGGCGCCCCCTTCTACATTTTTCCGTGAGCGGGTACTAAATTTTCTCAGAATGGACCGAGGTTTGTCAAGTGGCCTTGGTACACCACTGGTAGACCACCTGTCAAGTTTCGTGCCATTTGGAGCTCGTTTGGTACTCCAACGGTTAACCGCACTCTCGCAAAGGCCTCTTTTAAGTTGCAGCCCAACACCCCTCCAAAACAGCCCAATAACCCATCTAAGTCACTTCCATGCTCTCCGTCGTTGGATCACGATCGTGTGGCGAAAAACCGCACCTCATTTGGAGCTTCCTAGCTCCTTCTACCTATAAAACACCCCTCCCGAAATCACGGATCAATTCCTACCCTAACCCTAGTCTCCCCGCTCCCTTCGCGCCGCCGGACGAAATCCGGACGGCGGACACGTCCGCCAGCGCCACCGGACGAATCGTGGCTGCCACGTGCCGGGCGGTCCCCACCGCCGCCCGACCCATGAGGTCCGTGCGAGGCCCTCCCGCCCAGCCAGCGCCCGCGCCCGGCGACCTCCGTCCGCCGCCGCCTCGGCGCCGGCCACCGCCACCAGCGCCCCCGTCCCGGCGCCGGCGTGTCCGCCGCCGAACCCGCCTCGGCCTCCGCCGCCTCGGCCCCAAGCCCGACCCGCCCGCCGCCGTCACCCGTCGCCCGGCCTCTCCTCCCTCCTTCTCCGGCGAGCCGCCGCCGGCGAACCCCGATTCACGCGCCCCGGATCCAGATCCGGTCTCGGTTGACCTCTCCCCGCGATTTTCGTCCAAGTCATTTTCTGTGATAATTTTTGTTGCATCTTCATCGCATCACATCTTCGCACCCGTAGCTCCGTTTCATGCGTGTAATATGTCAAATTGTTCGCCTCGACGAGTACATCATTTCAGATCAATGCATCATTTTCATTTGAGCTCATCTTGATGCCCGAAATGCTGTTGGAAGAGTGCTATGTGATGTTAGTTTCAGATTCTTATCAGAACATGCACTTTTGTCATTTTTGCCATGATTGATGTGTGCATCTTATGATCTTGAGTCCTACATGTGTTTTGTAATATGCCATGCCATCTTTACAGGGGTGTATGCCATGTATTTTTGTGATCTCTGTAGTGACTAGCACAAGCATGCAAACTAGGCTTCGTGATGTTGCTGATTTCAGCCCCTGTTCTGCTGATATTTTTATGCCATGTAAATTTGATGCTACCGAGAGATCCATGCATATTTTGAGATACTTCAGTAAGGATGTTTTGAACATATAGTTATTCTCTATCCATCCATGCCCTTATTTGCAATTATGGAGTGCCATAGCTTGAGTCAATCGAGCTCTACTTTTGCTACAAAATGTTTCCTGGCAGATTGTTTACATGTTATTCAATTTTGCCAAGGTTGTTGTAGTTGATCCGTGTATGCTATGATGTTGTTCTTGCCATGTATAGCTTCTATGCCATGTCTTCTTGATGGATGTATGCTTAGTTTATCATGTAATGCTCTGTAGTGAGTGCATCGAGCTCGCGAAGATGCCTACATAATTCTGTCAATGTCATGCCCTGTTTGCTGAATCTGTTAACGAAACTTGCTATATTGACATGGGTGTTATTACATTTTCTGATCCCTTTTGGCTCATGGTCAGTAAGGGACTTTTGTTCTATGCTTTGAGTAGATTCATGCCATGCCTTGTTTTGCTATTATAAGTTCCTGTAGCATGTTGTTTGCTTGCTCTGAACATTGCTTCCTGATGCTGATTCTGCCATGTTCAGTTTTTCACTAAGTCTGTGAAGCTGATATATTTTGCACTTTTGCCATGCTTGTTTGGACCTTTTATGGTGTGATTTAGCCGTAGCTCAGTGTTCATCTTTTGTCAAGCATCTTGAGTAGATCACTGCCATATGCTTTGTTGGTACGTTTGGGTGCAGTAGCTTAATTTCTTGTTACTTGCTATGTGGTATCATGCTGTTAATGGCAGATTTGTGCCATTCTTGTTTTGCTTGTCATTTGCAAACCGTGCATCCGATTCGGTGATCTTTATATCGATTTCAACGAAATCATCTCACCTTTCAGCGGCATACTTGGTTTGCCAAGTTGATGCCTGATTCATCATTTTACTTCGAACACGATATGCATTGCATCTCACATCTCGCATATCATGCCATGTATTGCATCATGTTGTTTGTGCATCGCCTGTGATTTATTGTGGTTCCATTGTTTGTGTTCTTGCTTTGGGTAGAGCCGGAGGCGAGTGCGTGAGCGAGGAACCTGTTGAGAACGCTTACGAGGATCAAGCTTTCGACAACTCGAGAACTTTGCGCAAGATGACCATACCCTCGAAATCACTTCTATCTTTGCTTGCTAGATGCTCGCTCTTTTGCTATGCCTATGCTACGATGCCTATCACTTGCTATATCATGCCACCCATATTGCCATGTCAAACCTCTAATCATCCTTCCCTAGCAAACCGTTGTTTGGCTATGTTACCGCTTTGCTCAGCCCCTCTTATAGCGTTGCTAGTTGCAGGTGAAGATGAAGTTTGTTCCTTGTTGGAACATGGAGATGTTGTTCCTTGTTGGAACATGTTTACTTGTTGGGATATCACAATATCTATTGCTTAATTAATGCATCTATATACTTGGTAAAGGGTGGAAGACTCGGCCTTATGCCTGGTGTTTTGTTCCACTCTTGCCGTCCTAGTTTCCGCCATACCGGTGTTATGTTCCTTGATTTCGCGTTCCTTACGGTTGGGTGATTTATGGGACCCCTTGACAGTTCGCTTTGAATAAGACTCCTCCAAAAAGGCCCAACATTGGTTTTACCATTTGCCACCTAAGCCTTTTTCCCCGGGTTTTCGCGAGCCCGAGGGTCATCTTTATTACCCCGGGCGGTGCTTCTTCGAGTGTTGGTCGAACCGAGCCGCTTCTTGGGCCACCTCGGGAAACTCGAAGCTGGTTTTACTCGTAGCATGTCTCATCCGGATGTGCCACGAGAACGAGATATGTGCAGCTCCTATCGGGATTTGTCGGCACAATCGGGCGGCTTTGCTGGTCTTGTTTTATTACTTGTCGAAATGTCTTGTAGTCCGGGATTCCGAGATCGATCGGGTCTTCCGGTAGAAGGAATATCCTTCTTTGACCATGAGAGCTTATAATGGGCTAAGTTGGGACACCCTGCAGGTATTATCTTTCAAAGCCGTGCCCGCGTTATGAGGCAGATGGGAATTTGTTAATGTCCGGTTGTAGAAAACCCGAAGTTGACCTTAATTAAAACACATCAACAAGGTGTAACCGTGATGGTCTCTTCTCGGAGTCCGGGAAGTGAACACGTGTTGGAGTTATGTTTGGCGTAAGTAGTTTCAGGATCACTTCTTGATCGCTACTAGCTTCACGACCGTGCCTTGCTTCTCTTCTCGCTCTCTTTTGCGAGTGTAGCCACCATATATGCTAGTCGCTGCTGCAGCTCCACCTCACAACTCTGTCCTTCCTATAAGCTTAAATAGTCTTGATCTCGCGGGTGAGAGATTGCTGAGTCCCGTGACTCACAGATTCTACCAAAACAGTTGCAGGTACCGACGATGCGGTCAGGATGACACAACCGAGCTCAAGTGGGAGTTCGACGAGGAACGTGGTCGTTACTATGTGTCTTTTCCGATGATCGATGAGTGGAGTCCAGTTGGGATGATCGGGGATCTGTAGCATTTGCGGTAGTCTTCTTTTATTTTGGTTCCGTAGTCGGACCTTGAGTGTAATCTGGATGATGGATGTTTATTTATGTATTGTGTGAAGTGGCGATTGTAAGCCAACTATGTATCTCTTTCCCTTATGTATTACATGGGTTGTGTGAAGATTACCTCACTTGCGACATTGCTTTCAATGCGGTTATGCCTCTAAGTCGTGCTTCGACACGTGGGAGATATAGCCGCATCGAGGGCGTTACATCCGTATCGTAAAACGCGATGAAACCTTCTCTCTGGGTTTTTTCTCCGTGAAAGCAAATTTATGGAGTTGGAGTTGAGGTCGGTGGACATCCAGGGGGCCCACGAGGCAGGGGGCGCGCCCGGGGAGGGGGGGGGGGGCAGGCGCGCCTCCCACCCTCGTGGACAGGGTGTGGGCCCCCTGGTCTTTCGCCAGTATTTTTATATTTTTCAAAAATAATCTCCGTTGATTTTCAGGTCATTCCGAGAACTTTTGTTTCTGCACAAAAATAACACCATGACAATTCTGCTGAAAATATTGTCAGTCCGGGTTTGTTTCATTCAATTCATGCAAGTTAGAGTACAAAACAAGGGCAAAAGTGTTTGGAAAAGTAAATACGACGGAGACGTATCACCCTCTGCCACAGAAATGTAGACATGACTGAATCTAAAATTCTGCAATCAATGGCGTGCAACGAGGGGCTGTGTTTAGCTGCAAATTTGGCGTGCCAGAGACTAGTTTTATCAACGGACTGTGATGCGGCAGTTAACCATGTGAAAGGAAGTTACAAGGGTCGTTCGGGAGTGATTATTGATGAAATCAAAAGAAAGATTTAGAGCTTTATGGCGGTGCAAATCATACATGAGAACCGGCACTGAATTTTGAGGCACACAGTCTGTCCAAGGCAGCTTTGTCTTTAGATGTTGGTAGGCACTTATGGCTCTCTAATAGGCCAGGTGTTATTTGTATTCCGCCGAACATTATGTTTAAATAAAATGCTTTCCAATTCTAAAAAGAACATATAAGGTGAGTTGTTCCACACAATAGTAAGAGCTCGAGAAGAAGTCATATACACGCACTTTTCCTCCGTCGTCTGCCTCATGTTTTGTGATCAAGCCGAGCCATGCTAGGATCTATGCGACGTGTGTGCGATGCCTTCTTTTTAGCACGCAAGAAAGAAATCAAAACATTTTTTTTTGCTAGTGGAAGATGAAACTGAACTGTCGTGGACTGTTTCTCTCCCCCTCCCTAGTGACACAATGCTTCTCTTCCTCTTCTGAGTGGTCAGTTGCAACTCGCCTATAAGAGGTCACCACTTCGTCCCAAAGCTTCACACTGCCTACCTCTTCCCATCTCTCTTCTCCACGTGCACCGAGACAGCAGGCCTCCGAAACCCCGTCTCTTGTTATTCTGTAACTGCTGGATTCTTCTCTGCTGTGGTTGCACATGACTACTTTCCCAACAACGACTATCTCATCACCAAAATGTCGCTACCTGGTGATGGTAATGCGACTGTGAATGCCTCTTCATCCACCATGTTGTATGTGTTCGTATCCCTTTGGGTTAGGGATCGCGTCTAGATTATTAGTACTATCAATTGGTTTGAACATGTCGATATCATAATATTTGCTTGATTAAGCTTATTATGTTTGTGATGAATTATCTACGCATTTCACGATGAAATGATACGAAAAATTGTCAAATATCCAACATAGATAATTTAGACACTCCATTGAAGTACTTTTATGACAAATTATTTTGACGATCTAGACAATTTTATCAGCAAAATGATACACAAACTATTGAAGATATTCCAAGATATCAGAAAGACGACTAGGCAGCAGGACAGCAGCAGAAGGGAGGAAACTTTTGGAAACTTTTAAGGCGACAGCAGGAGAGCATTGCATCTCGCACAGTGGCGCAGCACAGCTCCGGCTTTGCGCAGCACAGCTGCACAGGCACAGCTGCCTGCGCAGACGCTCCCTCTGCCACCCCATTAATGCCGACCCCATCCCCTTCCCACCCCCACTCCTCCTTCCTTCACTTCCCCTTCCTTCCCTTCCTTTTGCCCCCCTACCTTCCAACCATCCAAGAAAACCCCAACCCACAACCCAAGAACACGACAAGAAGCCGGGGTACTTCCGCACCAAAATCTGCATACGGACAGATTAGTTTGGGTTAACTCTCCCAGCGAGTCCTTGGCGGCGGCCATGGAGAGGGAAGGGGCGGCCAAGGTCGAGAGGAAGGCCGGGAGAGGGGGCGATGGTAGAACCGCCGGTAGTAATGGCGGCGGCGGCGGGGGCGGCGGCAGTGGCGGGAATGGGAGGTGGAAGTGGAGCGGAGTTTGTGGTAGCGGTGGCGGCGGCGGCGGCGGCCACAGACAGTACCCGATCATCCAGGCCTACCCGGCGCTCCTCCCCCTTCCTATAAACTCCGGCCGCGCGCATAATAACGGTGCGGTCGCGCTGCCCCTGCCGCCGCCTGTGCTGCTGTACCTGCAGCAGCCGCCGCCGCTGCACCTGCTCCCCGCGGCCGCCACGTGCTACGGGAAACCCATGGCCGGCGCGGGGCAGAGGGGGCCAATGTGGACGCACCGGCCATCCAAGAAGCCGCCGCCGCCCCCGCACGCCGTCACCGCCGCGCTTCTGCCGCTCCCGCAGGGTAAAAGGCGCCTTTTTCTCGGTTACTTCCCGCATCTTTGTTTTTGTATTTTCTACTAGTAGTTCATATATAATACCTGGGTGGTGGTGTTCCCCCCCACCTAAATATATTACTCAATGTGAGCTAGTTTTTACTTGCAGCTATTTTTTTAATGGGTGATGATGATACATAGTTTGATGTGAAGTGGTGTCTGCTAGTTGTATAGTCAGGGATTAATGGCTTGCCATACGAAGGTAATGCAGTACAGTGTTTTCGGATCAATGCTACAGGGATGTATAGTTAGTCAAATGAAATCTTATGAAGCTTGTGATTTCATGGATTTGTACTTTTATGCTTGTCTTCTGTCCCTTTTGTGCCATATATATTTGGATTAATCTGCATTCCTTCAGAAGGTGGGACGCAATTTTGACAGCCTGAGCCGAGACACAGCCAAGGTGCTATTTGTGGTACTGTGGATGACACCTTTTTCTCTTGAAAGTTAGACCCCTTTCCACTCCTCATGAATGGGGCATGGTTATCTTTTGGGACAATCTGTTGGTAAAAAAAATGTTCCATTACCTCTTCTTCCTTTTTGTTGGTACAGTCATGTACCATTATCTTGGTGCTTGTGCTACTGCTACCTATTTGCTTCATAGTTGCACTTGTTATAGATATTGGTCTTATCATTCTCTTGCTTTTACTTGGGAAGTTCTCTTCCTGTAACCACTACTAGTACATATGATTAGATTCTCTGGTTCCTTACATGTCAGTATCAATGTACTAGCAGATGCCAAGACGCTTCCGCACAAAAAGTTCTCCATACATGAGAAGAAGGCATCTGATGTCGGAATGGATCATGCAAACGGCCATCATAGGCCCTCAAGCAATCACCAAAGAAGTCCCATTGCGCAGAGACCGGACAATGGGGGGATCGAGGGGGCTGTGATTCCTCTTTCTGCAAATTATTTCCTTGTGCGGTTCAATCCAGATCAAAAGATTTTCCAGTATGATATTGACATTACCCCGCATCCATCGAAGGAAACAGCAAGAATGATCAAGAACAAGCTTGTTCAAGAAAATTCAAGCGTTCTCTCCGGTGCGCTGCCGGCCTTTGATGGCCGCAGGGACCTTTATAGTGCTATTGAGTTTCAGGAGAACAAGGCCGAGTTCTTCGTCAATCTCCCAGTTGCATCAGCACGATGTCCAGTAGATAAAAAGAATGGTCACATGCTTGACAAACAGAATTTTAAAGTTTTCAAGGTGAACATTCGATTGGTTTCGAAGTTAAGTGGTGAGGACTTGAATAAGTATCTGACCGAAGACAAGGATGGTATTT
Source organism: Aegilops longissima (assembly GCA_021605205.1). Lineage (NCBI taxonomy): Eukaryota > Viridiplantae > Streptophyta > Magnoliopsida > Poales > Poaceae > Aegilops > Aegilops longissima. Next base: position 679,658,918 of record CM038677.1, read on the forward strand.
CACTCCCTCAAGATTACCTCCATGCGCTGGAAGTCATCTTGCGAGAAGGTGCTATGGAAAGTTCCGTTCTAGTAGGCCGGTCTTTGTACCCACGCTCTATGGGAGAAGCAAGGGAGATTGGTGGTGGGGCTGTTGGATTAAGAGGTTTCTTTCAGAGCCTGAGACCAACCAAGCAAGGTCTCGCCCTTAATGTTGACCTCTCACTCACAGCATTCCACGAGAGCACCGGCATGATTGTGTACTTGCAGAAGCGCTTTGACTTCTTGAAGGACCTTTCGCATCAAAAAACTAGGGCTTTGTCAGAAGAGGAGCGGAGAGAGGTGGAGAAAGCTTTGAAGAACATTCAGGTTCGTGTATGCCATCGTGAGACTGACCAAAGGTACCATGTGCATAGCTTGACCAAGGAGACAACCGAAAACCTCAAGTTTCGAGATCGAAGTGCCAAAGATCTTATGGTGGTGGATTACTTCAAGGAGCAATACAACCATGATATACAGTTCAGGAACATGCCATGCTTGCAGATTGGTAGGAGCAAACCATGTTATGTGCCAATGGAGCTTTGTGTAGTTTGTGAGGGTCAGAAGTTTCTTGGCAAGCTCTCAGATGAACAAACCTCCAAGGTTCTCAGAATGGGGTGCCAAAGACCAAGTGAAAGGAAGGGAATCATAAAGGGCATTGTCGAAGAAGAATTTGGTGCTGGAAGGTATGGTTCATCATACTTCTCTTATAATAGTTTTGCAGCAGCACTTGTGAACTATAGAAGTGTCTTTTGTTTTAAGAAACAAAAAACTCTATAACTCTGTCATGCAGATTTAATCATAGCTACCTTACTCTTCTTGCAGTAATTCTTACGCCGACCAGTTCAATCTCCAAGTGTCAAAGGACATGACACAACTCTCTGGGAGGGTTCTCTTGCCACCAAGGCTCAAGTTTGGTAGTGGAGGGCGCATTACGGATATGACGCCACACCGGTTTGATCGTCAATGGAGTTTGCTGGACAGCCATGTTACTGATGGCTCCAAGATTAAAAACTGGGCCTTGATAAGCTTTGGTGGTACCCCGGAGCAGCACTCCTACATTCCAAAGTTTGTCAACCAGCTATCAAGTCGGTGCGAGCAGCTTGGGATTCTTCTAAACAAGAAACCCGTCATCAGCCCATTGTTTGAGCGGATTCAACTTCTCAATAATCCTGGCATTTTGGAGAGTAAACTAGGGAAAATTCAGGAAGCTGCAGCAGGCAACCTGCAACTACTAATCTGTGTCATGGAACGGAGGCACCGTGGCTATGCTGACCTGAAACGGATTGCTGAAACGTCCATTGGTGTAGTGACACAGTGTTGCCTTTATCCCAACTTAAGCAAGCTGACCGTGCAGTTCGTGGCCAATTTAGCCCTAAAGATGAATGCTAAGCTTGGGGGCTGCAATGTTTCCCTCTATAACAGCTTGCCATGTCAAATTCCTAGGATATTTTCAGATGAGGAGCCAGTGATGTTCATGGGTGCTGATGTCACACACCCTCACCCACTCGACGACTCGAGCCCATCGGTGGTCGCCGTAGTTGCAAGCATGAATTGGCCTGCGGCAAACAAGTACATCTCGAGGATGAGGTCGCAAACGCACCGGAAAGAAATAATCGAACACCTGGATGTGATGACTGGTGAACTGCTTGAAGAGTTCCGGAAAGAAGTTGGCAAGCTCCCTGGTAGAATCATATTCTTCCGGGACGGTGTGAGCGAGACGCAGTTTGACAAGGTCCTCAAGGAGGAGATGCATGCCCTGCGAGTGGCCTGTTTGAGGTACCCAGGCTACAAGCCCCTGACCACGTTCGTCGTGGTTCAGAAGAGGCACCACACCAGGCTCTTCCACAGGGAGAAGAACGGCGGCTCCACACACTATTCCGATCAGAACATACCGCCGGGGACGGTGGTCGACACGGTGATCACGCACCCGAGGGAATTCGACTTCTACCTGTGCAGCCACTGGGGCACCAAGGGGACGAGCCGTCCAACTCATTACCACGTCCTGCTGGATGAGAACAGGTTCCAGTCAGACGAGGTGCAGCAGCTGATACACAATCTCTGCTACACTTTTGTGCGGTGCACCAGGCCGGTGTCCCTTGTGCCCCCGGCGTACTATGCGCACCTCGCCGCGTACAGGGGCAGGCTGTACCTTGAGAGGTCGGATTCGGTGGCCACCAGCTGCACGACTCTGTACAGATCCACTCCATTGCAGACGACGCCCCTGCCTAAGCTCAGTGACAGTGTGAAAAGGCTCATGTTCTACTGCTGATGCTCTGCCTTGGATCCCATGTATTTTGCATATTTTCTTCTTCTGCAGTGTATTCTGCATCTGCCCGAATTTATCTAGGAAACATGTATAGTGTGTCCTTAGACAATGATCATGCGCATGGCAGCAGCATCCTACAGTGGTTGGATGTTGGTGCTTGGTTGCATTATGCAAAATTCGGATACCAAACTGCTTGCATTCCTGGAGACGTACCACCTATGCTGCTATGGTGGGGCTTTGCCTTTTGTACAGCCTGGATGGAGAAATTGGTCCCTTTTCTTTTACACTAAAATCCCTTCTTTATTCATTCATAGGCAGAGTTAGGGCATCTTCAACTCTGGCCCCCAAAATCGGATACCTTATCTGTCCGCGAACTAGTTCACGAACAGTGATACGGGAGCCGGCCATTCAACCATGCATGCATACATTTCAAACCGCATTTCAACAAACCGGATGAATTTTGTCGAACACGGCGGAATTCAGCATAGCTTAAACATAATTTACATAAAATGGCCGATATTTTGTATGTTTTACTAAACCAAGTCTGCAACACTCAAAGTAATTATAGAAAATAGTATAATTGATCCATGCAAATATCTCTATTACAACAATAGTTCAAATTCAATGAGATAACCAAATGTTCAACAAGTTTTTTGAAATCATCTATTCCAAATTCAACGATACTAGAGCCGGTGCCAGCACATGTTGTCCCACACAAACTGCCCCTTGAGTTTCATCCAACAACGTATGTGCGTGGATGGCATGCGCTCGGTCCTGTAGTATGTCATGGTGAAAGCACAAGTGCTCCCTGGGTGATTTTGGTAATTAATGTCAACATATCTCTTGTTGGACTAATGTTTTCATCTAGTATGTTTCAGATAAGTTCAACAATGGAGTGGCGTGGACTAGAGGATGTGGAACCCCTTCAAGATGATAAAGACAAAAGATTGGCTCAACCTCAAAGCTCAGGACTCTACATTTTCTATTTTAGTGATCCAAGATCACATTGAGTCCATAGGAAAGCCAATACTATTAAAAGGGGATGAGGTGTTGCTTAATGGCTTACTTGCTCAAAGTGCTTAGTGATATGCTCCAAAGCCTTCAACCAGTTTCTCATATCCACATATGTCCCAAACCAAAAGTCAAATTCGGCCCCACCGAAATTTCCTATCCGGCGCCACCGAGTTCACTTGACATAGCCACTGCCAGAAACCCTAGTCAATTCGGTCTCACCGATGAGATCTCGGTCTCACCGAGATGGGCTTGCCAACTCTTTGTTGCCTATTGCAGTAATTTTGGTCTCACCGAAAATCCTAACATTCACATTTTGAACTAAATCGGTATGACCGAGTTTTCTGATTCTGTCCCATCGAGTTTGGTGATTTATGTGTAATGGTTAGATTTTGTGTGGAGGCTATATATACCCCTCCACCCACTCTTCATTCGTGGAGAGAGCCATCAGAACATGCCTACACTTCCAGCATACATTTTCTGAGAGAGAACCACCTACACTTGTGTTGAGGTCAAGATATTCCATTCCAATCACATAAATCTTGATCTCTAGCCTTCCCCAAGTTGCTTTCCACTCAAACCCTCTTTCCACCAAATCCAATCCTATGAGAGAGAGCTGAGTGTTGGGGAGACTATCATTTGAAGCACAAGAGCAAGGAGTTCATCATCAACACACCATCTATTACCTTTTGGAGAGTGGTGTCTCCTAGATTGGTTAGGTGTCACTTGGGAGCCTCCGTCAAGATTGTGGAGTTGAACCAAGGAGTTTGTACGGGCAAGGAGATCGCCTACTTCGTGAAGATCTACCTTAGTGAGGCAAGTCCTTCGTGGGCGATGGCCATGGTGGAATAGACAAGGTTGCTTCTTCGTGGACCCTTCGTGGGTGGAGCCCTCCGTGGACTCGCTCAACCATTACCCTTCGTGGGTTGAAGTCTCCATCAACGTGGATGTACGATAGCACCACCTATCGGAACCACGCCAAAAATCTCCGTGTCTCCAATTGCGTTTGCATACTCAAATCCCATCTCTTTGCATTCTTGCAACTTGCATGATTTACTTTCCGCTGCTCATATACTCTTGTCATGCTTGCTTGATATGTATTGTGAATGTTTAAACTTGTGCTAAAACTCCACTTCCACTTAAAGAAATTAAAAACTGCAACTTTTCTTACTAAGAGTCTATTCACCCCCCTCTAGACACCTCTTCTCGATCCTTTCACATGGCAACACGTGCATGCTATATAGCGTGTACATCAACATTAAGTGAATGAACAAATTAATCAACATGTAGACTAACAGGAAGCAACACTTACGATGTCGATGGTTGACGAGCCCAATGGCCACCTTGTCTCAACTTGGTGAATCACACTGCAAAACTTCATGACGGAATTGCAGATGGTGTACCACCGATGCGTTAGGGACTTCACATTGTGTGCATGGATGACATGCATGTTGTAGGGCACGAAGTTCTTTCACCCATGAAACAAAGCATGCAAATTTTTCCAAAAGGTCGGGCTCTCGTTCATGCCTACAAAGTCCTCATAAACGGCCAACCACGCATCACACAACAATTCATCCTCGTACACAAGTACCCTGCCATCCTGATTCTCTAGAAAACGATAAGTTCCAAAAAAAAGCTCAATGGCATTTGATTGATCACCTGCCGAGAGCGGTGTCCGCCATGGATGGCGTTGGTAGGGATGTAGAGGGATTCCTGGGTGGACAACGACGTAGTCCAAGGTCGGCAGTCTCGTGGGTGTGGTCTGTGGACGTCCGAAGATGCCTGAGCGGCGGCCAGAGAGGTACAACAACGACGATGGATAACGACGGTGCAGATGAAAGGAAGGGGGAGCAGGGGTGGACTGGAAGAAAACGGGACCATGAGGGGGATTTCAGTGGGCCTGGGGTGTCAGAGTCCTACGTGGCTGGCGTCCGGACTCCCGCAAAGCCCCCCTCCCCACACCCCGAGTTTGCCTCCAGTATACCGGAAAAAGTACATCCAGACTGGCATGCAGATGGATACCAGACCAGTTGGACGACAAAACATGTTCAGACCGTGCGGTCCGGATGGATGCGAGCGGTTTGAGGGTTCGCAATGGAGATGCCTTTACATCATTAATAAGAAAAGGGGTCATGACCACAAGGGCATCATCCACCCACACATTAGGGCTACAAAATCCACCCGCACACTAGGACTGCAAAGCCTGGTTTGCCTAGAACATGAGACTCCTACGGCATCATCCACCCACATACATGGGAGTGCTGGCGGGTGCAACTATCAAACCGTTCGTTCTTGAGTTGTTGATTGGAATACTACTTCTGGTGTGAAAACTCCTATCCTAGCATTTATGGCCGTGCTCAACAATGACAAACTTGTGTTATTACCTTGTTGAAATATTGTCTATTTGTTGTGCTTTTCTTCATGACTGGTCTTGATAATTAGGATTAAAATCTTTGTCCATGCCATATTCGGCCGGACGCAGCATGTGAGTATGTTTATCCCTTCTTGAAGGCATTGTTGTGAAAGAAGTCCTCTTAATCATATGTTTTTATTTCATATGTTGTAATGATTTGGTCGTGGTTGTGTTTTTTTGTAGTTTTCTTAATAATTAATAATAATTTTTATGTGCATTATAATGATGTAGAAATCGTGAGAGAACTCCTATCGACGCAAAAGATCGCTACACCACATGATTGACTTTGATTTGGTGGCGCTTCTCGAGTACCCGTCTCAAGCTTCGGGGTAAAAACCTTAGGTATGATCTAGCAATGTCGATGTTTCTATGTTGCTGCCTTGTTGAAGGCATTGCTCAGATATGTGCGGACTTGTTCTTCAGGGAGAAAACCTAGATTCTAGCCTTTGGTGGTTGGATCCGATGACCACAACGCTTGAGCGTCGTTCCCTTTCCTGAAGGTGTTACTTTTGAAGAACCTCATTGTCCATGTGATGTTAAGAGATGGTTGGTGCGAATATGGTTGTTGTTGTTGTTGTTGTTTGTCGATTGTTGTTTTGATCTCTTCGGTTTCTTTTTCTATTTTTCATTGCTTAGGCATAGCTTCGGTCTTGCATGACTTTGCTCTTTGTCGGCATGTTTTTGTGTGTATGTTGGTGTTGGTTGTGCATGTCCTAGTTATGCAGAGGTCGGGTGCATGCTCATTGTGTTTTTATCCACTTGATGCTTCATTTTGAGCCAATAAAGTCCACCATTCATAAAAAATGTTGCATGTTACCGACGACATTGTCAGAGTTGATCACCACTCTATTGGATCTAATGGATTGTGCTAAGTCCATGCCCTATCTCAAAGCTAATGCTTCTGTTGGGAATACATAAACGCATAACTCAATCTCCTTGCTGGAATTGATCTCAGGTTGTTAACCGAGAGAAAACAGGGAGACAAAGTTTCCTCCCCTAACGACTGTGCTGTCATCGGAGGCACCCGTAACTAACTTTGGTTTCAGTCCCTGGTCCACCTAGTGCCACATATATAAAGGAGGTCATGCCCCTCCGGGGTAAGCAGAGACAAGTACGGGTATAACCCCCAACTCCTAACAACTGATCTTAAAGAAAAGTATGGATAACCCCTAACTCCTAACAACTGATCTTAAAAGGGCGATAGGTGGGCTCAATGTTGGAAATATGCCCTAGAGGCAATAATATTGTATTATTAGATTTCCATTTTCATAATTAAGAGTTTATGTTTCATGCTATAACTGTTATGACCCTGGAATATGCAATTCAGAACTCATAAGCACGTGTGAAATGATAAACAGTATAATGTGGGTTCCCGATCTTGCCTCCAAGAATGGCTCAAGTGTTGGTTCTGATCATGTTTTTCGGATCTCAGGATATCGTTAAGTGTAACTTAGTCCTGAAACAACATTGAGAGTATGACATTATAAGAACGATTACAAATCGACCCAAATCTTGTTTGTTATACTTTGAGATAATATCGTCTATAATCAATTGTTATAACATAGAGTGTTAGTAGGTGTTTTAGGTCCTTAGATCATGAGAGTATCTTAGTCACTTCCTACCGTACAGTGGAATTTGGAGTTACTCAAATGTCATCTGTAACTAGGTGATCATAACGACAACTTACGGGTTCATCGAAAAGTTTAACAAGAGACTGGATAGCTCGAGAGTGGGATTTGCTCATCCGATAATTGGGAGATATTAGGGCCCTCTCGATGTGACAATATCCATCATCGTCTAGCCAGATACAGGTGACTATGTTACGAAGACGCCAGAACATTTCAACGAGAAAGCAGAACAATACTGGCAATGGGATCGACGATATAGTGAGCATGCATATGACTCAGGAGGATACCAATGCACCCCCTATATTGTAAAGTATCGTGAAGCAAAGGGAACATCACATGATAACCAAAGGTTCACTTGAATGTCATTTGTGTAATAATAGGGATCGATATGGACGTCCACGGTCCCGCCATCGGTCATTGAATGAAGGGGTTTCGTTCCTGCCTATGAATTATCAAACCTATGAGGTCGCAAGCTTAAGGTAATCATGATCTAGTGAGTGTTAGTAGGACAAGAGTATCAAGGATTTATTTGTGGAATTGTTTCATTAATATTTGGAATACGTTTCTGGGTCACCGGAAGGGTTTTGGAGTTTATCGGGCAATACCTTGCCGCTAAATAATATATAGGTGGAAAAATGTTTCTGGTGATGTTAAATCATATATATAAGGGCATAGTAATTATTAGAATGCTTTTATATTAAATTAAATATCAACGTGCCTTAAAAGGCCTACAGGTGGAAGGCAACTTGGGCCACAAGGGCCCAAGTGGGGAGGTGCCCCCTTTTCCCTATAGGGGAGGACGAATCCTAGTGGTGTGTGTGGGGGGTACCCCTCCTTCCCTCCTTAGCCGGTGCAAGGGGAGGGGAGTCCTCCCCTCCTCTTGGCAGCCCCTCCTCCCCTCTAACCTATATATACATGAGGTGTTGGCCGAGGGAGTCCTGGATTAGGGGGTATCCGAACAGCCGGACTATATACATCGTCCGGACTATTGAAGCGTGAAGATACAAGACTCAAGACTTCGACCCGTATCTGGATAGGACTTTCCTTGGCATGGAAGGCAAGCTTGGCGATCCTGATATTATATTTCTTTCCTTGTAACCGACTCCATGTAAACCCTAGCCCTCTCCGGTGTCTATATAAACTGGAGAGGTTGGTCCTTAGAAGGCGGATCACAATTATAATCATACCATCATAGGCTAGCTTCTAGGGTTTAGCCTCTACGATCTCGTGGTAGATCTACTCTTGTACTACCCATATCTTCAATATTAATCAAGCAGGAAGTAGGGTTTTACCTCCATCGAGAGGGCCCGAACCTGGGTAAACATCTGTGTCCCTTGCTTCCTGTTACCATCAGCCTAGACACACAGATCGGGACACCCTACCCGAGATCCGCCGGTTTTGACACCGACATTGGTGCTTCCATTGAGAGTTCCTCTGTGTCGTCGCTGCAAGGCTCGATGGCTCGTCTCATTGTCATGGACAACATTACCGCGGGGGGAGCTCTGGCTATAGGCCAAACTCTCCGACTAGGCGGCTTCGTCATGGCCGCCCCATCGGTCAAGTCATACCACGATGACCTCTCGGTCATCACGCATAAACTTCACATCAATTCGAACTCGCCGAACAGATGGATTCGATAGAGCTCTCTTCTCTTAATGAGCTCTTGGATCGCATCGCCGCTTTGGGAGTCGCAACGGACTATGACCGGATCGAGCTTAAACCTGACCAAAGGGACATTAAATCCCCGCCGGCCACCCATGAGATAGCGGTATCGGAGGAACCACACAAGGAGTATCCCTCTATTTTGAGGACAAATTATGTCCGGATCGCCGAGCTCCCAGAGCCGGACACCCGCCCGGGGGAGGATATGACCCGGGTCCCGGACTTAGAACCAGGCACGGGACCGGAAAAATTGGGCGGCGTCCCGAATCCCGAGCTGTTGAACTCGGAAGCTTCCATGCCCCGGGGTGCTAGATCGGATCAGAATCTGGATTCAGCTATAACCACCCACGCGGACTTAAATCGTCTCTCCCATATCAGGCAAGATCCCCAGGAGAAAGTACATCATTACTAGGCCAGATTCCTCCTTGCGCTAAACAAGGTCGAGGACTGCCACGAGGAGGACGTAGTCTCGCTCTTCTGCAATAACTGCACTGATAAAGGAATCCTTAATGCTATAAGTCGCCGTGACATAGTACGCTTTGCGGACTTAGCAATCATAGTACAAAAGTACTGTGCGATGGAAAGCGTCTGGAAAACTCAAGCTGAATTTTGGGACAGTCCGGCTTCCACCAAAACCTTTGTCCGAACTAAACGGGCGAACTCTCGTGAGTCAGCCAATCCAATCCCCAAGAAACCAAAGCCCACCCCAGGGCGGGGAACCATATTGGAAAAATGGCTCAATGGGCCATGTAAACTCCACGGCACTCCGGACACAGCACCAACTCATAGCCTTAGGGCATGTTGGATACTCCGGCAGGTTGCAAAAAGTGGCGAGGATCTTCTTACAGAACAACATCCCGCCAACGAGCACAATACGGTACTAGCAGTCTTCGAGACTAACAGTAGGCGCAAGCGAGCTCATCGAAGCTCCACGGAAATTTGCCATATGGCCAAAATAAACCCCTGGAACGACACTGCTATAACTTTTAATGCCAGTGATGAACCTCGATCCCGGACTGTCCAGGCACCAGCCACTCTGGTTCTTAGCCCAATCGTGGATGGCTTTCGGCTCACTAAAGTGCTCATGGATGGCGGAAGCGGATTAAACTTGATCTATGAAGAGACACTCAGCAAGATGGAAATTGACAAAGGCCGCATTGAACAAAGCGGCACAACCTTCAGGGGAATTATCCCTAGTCGGGAAGCGCGGTGTGCAGGAAAAATCACACTTGACGTGGTATTCGGCACCCTGGAGAATTATAGGTTCGAAGAAATCACATTCCAAGTGGCCCCTTTTAGCAGCGGATACCACGCCCTCTTAGGGCGGAACGCGTTTGCAAGCTTTCAAGCTATACCCCATTGTGGGTACATGAAGCTTAAAATGCCCGGGCCCAATGGAATCATCACTCTAGTCAGTGATCCGGACGTCGCACTTCGCGCCGAAAACAAAACCGCAACACTAGCCCTGGAGGCATTATCTGAGGCCCTAGCAGCTGAAGAATTAACAACACCGCGGGCCACCGTGGATAGGGACGACGTGATACTCGACAAGCGACCCAAGTCCACCTCATTTAAACCCGCAGACGAGATAGTCAAATTCCAAGTCCATCCAACGGACCCAACGAAGACGGCTTCCGTCGGGATACAGCTGAGCCCCGCGATGGACACCGCACTGCAAGACTTCTTACGCGAGAATTGGGACATCTTCGCCTGGCACCCATCGAACATGCCAGGCATCCCACGCAGATTGGCCGAACACAGCCTCAATATACTAAAAGGATACAAACCGGTGAAGCAGACTCTAAGATGGTTTTCAGAGCCCAAACGACAGGCCATGGGAGAAGAGCTAGCCAAACTACTTGAGGCCGGATTCATCAGAGATATCAAGCATCCAGATTGGCTGGCAAACCTGGTAATGGTACCAAAGAAGGACAAATCCTTGCGCCTATGTGTCGACTTTAAAGACCTCAACAAGGCTTGCCCCAAGTATCCCTTTCCCCTCCCTCGCATCGATCAAATCATTGATGCCATAGCAGGACACGACTCACTGTGTTTCCTCAACGCATACTCTGGATACCATCAAATAAAGATGGAAGAGTCTGACCAAGCTGCAACAGCTTTCATAACGCCATATGGCCCTTTTTGCTTCAACACTATGCCTTTCGGCTCAAGAACGCCAAGAACCTACCAACGCATGATTCAAACATGCCTGGAAAAGCAAATCGGTAAAACAGTGGAGGCATACGTGGATGACGTGGTCATAAAAACAAGACATGTCAAAACCCTAATAGATGACTTGAGGCTTACATTCGACAATCTCCGGACATACGACATCAAGCTGAACCAGGAAAAATGCGTTTTCGGCGTCCCCTCAGGGAAACTACTTGGCTTCATCGTTTCCAACAGAGGAATTGAAGCGAATCCGGCAAAAATCCGAGCCCTGTCACAGTTGGCTATACCAACAGACCTCAAGCACATCCAAAAACTAGCCGGATGCGTGGCTGCTCTAAGCCACTTTATCTCCAGGTTAGGAGAAAAGGCATTACCTCTTTACCGCCTTCTTTGGCGCATCGAACACTTTGTGTGGACGGATGCAGCCGCGGCTGGACTAGATGAAATAAAGACCTTATTGGCGAGAATCCAAGACTAACAAAGACCGAATCTTGGATTTAACCTATGCTATCGCACATAGCTGCAACGCATCAAGTTATGCGAAGTGCTCGTCGTTGAACGAGAGGTCGACGATACAAATTCCCGCTCCGAAGCGGTTTACTACGTATCCACGGTCCTAACCCCATGCAAATCCCGATACCCACACTATCAAAAAATAGCATACGTAGTTTTCATGGCATCCCGGAAGCTACGACACTACTTTCAAGAGTGTTCGATTACGGTGGCCTCCGAAGTACCACTCAACGACATAATAAATAACCGCGATGCTACGGGCCGGATTGCCAAATGGGCCATTGAGCTCCTTCCGTTCGACATAACATACAAACCACGACGGGCCATCAAGTCGCAAGTATTAGCTGACTTCGCCGCCGAATGGATAGAAGCCGAACTCCCTAAAGAGTACGACGCATACTCAAACTGGATCATGCACTTCGACGGCTCTAAAATGCTGGCCGGATTGGGAGCAGGTGTAGTCCTTACGTCTCCCATCGGAGACACGGTCCAATACATCCTCCAAATATTATACACAGACTCCAACAATGCAGCTGAATACGAGGCTCTGTTGCACGGTCTTCGGATGGCAGTCTCTATGGGCATTCAACGCCTAGAAGTGCGCGGGGATTCAAACCTCGCAATATCACAAATAAATGGAGATTTTGATGCCAAGGACCCGAAAATGGCGGCCTACCGTAATGCCGTCCTCAAGATGTCAGCTCGGTTCGAGGGGCTCGAATTCCACCATGTGGCTCGAGAAAACAATCAAGCGGCGGATGTCCTCACTCGCATCGGTGCTAAACGCGACCCTGTTCCACCTAACATATTCTTGGAACGGCTGTTCAAGCCATCCATAGTATGGGAACGGGAGTCCGGCAATACTAGCACGGATCCGAATACACCCCCAGATTCTGAACTATCAGACATAGTCGGAGGTTCTACCACCGAAATAATGTCCTCGGCCCACGAAATCATGGCTGTAGTCGCCCCGTGGACCGAGCCTTTCTTGGCCTACCTAAATAGGCAGGAGCTCCCCGAAGACCAAAATGAAGCACGTTGCATTGTCCGGCGCTCTAAAGCTTACAAAGTCTACGAAGGGGAATTCTACAAGAAAAGCGCTACCGGAGTACTCCAAAGATGCATCTCCGAAGAGGAAGGGTGGAAGCTCTTGGTTGAAAGCCATGCCGGACTGGGCAGGCACCACGCCGCGGCTCAAGCACTAGTCAGCAAGGCCTTCCGTACAGGTTTCTACTGGCCGACGGCCCGAGCAGACGCACAGGACCTTGTCCAACATTGCGTTGGTTGCCAGCTCTTTGCCAATCAGAGTCATATGCCCCCTATCGCTCTCCAAACAATACCCATAACTTGGCCCTTTGCGGTCTGCGGGTTGGATATGGTCGGACCTCTTAAAGGGGGAAGCCATAAGAAAAAAATACTTATTGGTCATGGTGGACAAATTCACCAAATGGATAGAAGCCAAACCAGTCAGAACGGCTGAATCCGGACCAATAATAGACTTCATATCCGGGGTCGTACACCGATACGGTGTCCCCCACAACTCATCACTGATAATGGCTCAAATTTCACAGCCGACGAAGTGAAAACTTGGTGCGCCAAAATGGGCATTAAGCTTGATTACGCTTCCGTCTACCATCCCCAAACAAACGGCCAGGTAGAGCGGGCAAATGGTCTCATCATGATCGGCATCAAACCCAGACTAGTGTGATCCTTGACAGAGTCGGATACGCACTGGGTCGAGGAGCTCGACTCCGTACTCTGGGGGCTGCGGACCACGCCGAATCGCACCACCGGATATACACCATTCTTTATGGTGTACGACACGGAAGCAGTATTACCTTGCGACATAATACATGATTCGCCACGCGTACGCATGTACGAAGAGAAGGAAGCCGAGTTAGATCGGCAGGATAACTTGGACGCCCTGGAGGAGGAGCGCGACGTCCCAAAAGCCCGCTGCGCATTCTATCAGCAGCAGGCTCGACGATTTCAAAGCAGAGAAGTGCGGGCCAAAACTTACAATATTGGCGAGCTCGTTCTACGCCTACCGGAGAAGAAGAAGGACAAGCTCAAACCTATGTGGGAGGGTCCCTTCGTCATTGACAAAGTTCTCACCGGAGGAGCATACCGCTTACGTAATGGATCCGATAACAGACTCGAGCCGAACCCATGGAACGCGGCCAGACTCCGGAGATTCTACGCCTAACGCCGAACTCAATGTTCGTCTCCTAACCCCTCCTTTTTAGTTATGCTCCATCCCTTTTTCCTTTCTCGAACATTTTTCTCTTCACACAAAGTATTCAATACAGTGCGGATTCCCGGATCACTCCGGCCGCACTAGGTGTGTAAGCAATACCTGGGGGCTTCCTATACGGAAGCTAAAAATAATTACTCACATGGCTTTCTGCCCATCACATATGCATTTTGTTTCCATATGTGCCTTTTATTCACCATTATATGCATCGATATGACTTAAGATGTGGCCAAGCTGGGTTGCCTGGCTCTTGTGTTTATGCTCTACGTTCTTGTTAATTCGGCTAGGGCATAAGGGGAGCACCTCTGCGATTGTTACTGCCGGTTCAGACGGATGTGTACCTCAGACTGGGTGAAGCCGAAAGCTAGTTTCCTTAAGAGAATATTCGGTCGGTGAACAAAAGATGTATTCGTTTATTATAACATAAATCCCCAGAAGTCTTGTATCTTGCGCCATCGTTCGCAGTCCGGACATGTGCATTGTCGCATGCGTACCCAGGGAAAGGAACCCCTAACGGAACTATTCTCCGTGGAAGATGTTTCTTACTATCCATGTAATATAACATAACTGGTTGGGTACTTGTCGGTTCAAGCACTTATGACCCCTACGCCTTGTTTCCACGCATACCCCGGTTTTGTATAATTGAGTGGGTATTCGGACACACCCCGGACTGTAGGATCCGGGGGCTGAAGAAAAAAAGGTCCGCCATGACAAATGATTTTAACCCGGCTAGGGGCTAATTATGTCCATTAAATTACGCAGTCACTTGGATTGACTATATTCCTCCTCTATACCATCCAACAGGCTATATAGCTTACAATCCTGTTGAGAATACTTAGCGGCCAACGCTACCTGGTCATATACCAGACTCACGGGAATTTCTTGCCCATCGGGCCCCGCCGGTCCAACTTCGGCCATATGGTTCGGGTCTAGCTTGGTGTAGCGCGTCTTCACCATAGCCCAGGCTTCTCTTGCGCCTTGCCAGCAAGCGGACACCTTCCACAGTCGGAAGCGTCGCCGTGCTCCTTGAAGCATATCCACAAGCTCCCCCATGCCATTTGGCAGCAAGCTTGATGGCCAAAAAGCCTGAGCAACACCCTGCATCACTTGCCGAGCTCGCTCGTGCGATTCTGAAAAGGTCTTGCAGTAAATCACTTGCAGATGAGGGCACCTCCTCCTCAGGGCGACCCGTTAACATTCCTGCAAGCAAAATTCTTTCAATATACTTCCTCGCCGAACTATACTACAGTTCGTCTAGGCACTTACTGTAAATGCCATGTCGAAGCCTTTTGTTCTCCTTCACGGAGTCCGCCAGTTGAGCGCGGAGATCTTTTAACTCCATGTCCAGCTGGACTTTGGCATCTTGAAGATTGTTCTTCTGCTGCCTAACTCGCGTAAGAATGCGCTCGCCAGCCTCCAGCTGCCTTTTGAGATGCGATGCGTGCTCTCTTACGCCCTCCGGATTCACCCCGGGATTGTTTGCAGAATTTTCTGTTAGACTTGTCATATCAGCCATTTACTAACTGGTGCATCTTCGTACAATTGCGACAACTATTACCAGATGAGGGCTTTTGGGATTCCTCTAACTTGGCAACTGCGGCCCTCAGTTCGGCCTTGCACTCCTCCAGCTCCTGAGACAATTGCTCATTCTTATCTACAAGGACATGTGCATAAATTGATCCTTAAAACAGTTGTTCCAACTGTTTCAAGTCTCAGGGGCTACTGCTACACATGCTTATCAAATTTTCTTACCTGTATATCTTTGGTATGCTGGTCCGTCGCTCGGGCAAGCCCGCCTTGAGCAGCTTGGATGTATGCGTCTCCCGAATTGAAGGCGTTAAATGCCTCTTCGGAAAAGATGTTGTTCTGAAGTACGTCCCGTCGACGCCGGTGATTCATGGCGCTCTCTACTTCGGAATTCGTGGCTGAGAGCATATCCACATTCTCTGTTGGAGAACTATGCGGCATCGGCCCCGCTCCCGCCTCCGCTCTCGAAGCCGGTTCTGGAATCCGGCTGGTGGAGGCATGGTTGGGAGGATCCCCGGATATAGTCCGGCTGCTCCTCTTCCTGCCAGGACACAAAGGGTGATGTCATACTTCAAAATACCATAATCATAGCACAAGTTTTTGCCTTACCTCTGTAGCGGCGAGTCGACCCTTACCGCCTTCCTCTTGAGCCTGCCCGATCCGGATGCCCTTGGCCGACGAGTCCCTAGGGTCTCGGCCCCACGCTCCGACCATCGTCTCAGCAAAAACACGACACTTCAAGGGTAAGGCATGCCATCTGAAGGGAGTCCTCTTTGGAGGATAGGGTTTTTCGACTTGGCTTACGCGCGACGTAGGAAGCGGTCCGGGATAGTCGGCAGTAATGGCCACTGAGGCGCCATCGCAGCTCGCTTGATAAAATATCCCGTTGACGAGCTCCACGGTAATATCCGGATCTTCTTCGAGACCTAGATCTAGGGCCCTTCCGGGGTCCTCTGGCTGCGGGGAGGGGCTGGAGATTCCTTCTACGGCCCTCCTCAGTTCCTGCTCGGGAATATCGAGGTAGATGATCTTAGCGAAGAACGCCACAATGAGTGACGTAGGGAAAGGAATGACAACTTACCCAGTTCGGAGGGTTGTACATGGAGAATCCATCTCACGGTTTGACGTGAAGGAATTCCTCCTCTTCGCCTTTGTATAAATCGGACAATATCCTTGCCAGAGCACTGGCGGAGTCCGGACCCTTACGGCCACAGCTGGTGGCATCATCTTCCCCGTTGAAGCGCCACATGGGCTTCCCCTGATATTGAAGTGGTTGCACTCCCCATATTATGCATATTGCCATAACCTCGACTATCGTCAGTCCGGAGTTGGCCAGTAACTTTATCCTGCTCATCAGGTAATCTATTTCCCTGGTATCCTCCTCTTGGGGGCCTCGGGGGTGCCAGCTTAGACGTGCCCTTGGCGGGGCGTTACTGAACTGGGGGAGACCTGTCCGGACTGGATCCGGAAGGGGAACGTCGTCAATGTAGAACCACTTTGAAGGCTAGTTCTCTGGTGCCTTCTTGGGAGTGCCGGAAAGGTATCCGGTCTCGGCAATGCGTCCTACTTCGGCCCCACCCACCTGACATAGGGATTCTCCCTGGTTGCGGGGGACAAGGCAAAACAACTTCTTCCATAACTCGAAGTGAGGCTCGCAGCCTAAAAACAGCTCGCAAAGGGCAACATACCCTGCTATATGTAGAATAGAGGCAGGGGTGAAGTTGTATAACTGGAGGCCGTAGAACTCCAGGAGCCCGCAAAGGAACGGGTGGATAGGAAACCCGACGCCCCTCAGCAGATGCGGGATGAGGCATATCCGCTCCTCCGGAGACGGATTGGGAGATCTCTCCGCTTGCTCCCCGCCATTATAGGTGGCTATTCCGGCTTGGACAGGGACCATGAATGCTGGTGGAAGAAACCCTTGGGTTTGTAACTCAATCAAGCGGCTATGGGGAACTGAACACTCTTCCCAGTCCCCCGGCTTGGAGCGAGGAGAGCGAGCAGAGGAGCTCTGACGACCGGCCATGTTGGAATGGTTTTTCCGGAGCGCTCTGTTGGATGCTTGCTCAAGGGGGAAGAGTGAGGTTTGGATCTGAGAATCCCCGTCTCTTCGAATAGGCCGTCGGCCCAAAAGATTGAGGGTGGCAAATGCGAAAAATACCTCGGCTCCTCGCATTCGCTTGACACGTGGAGATGGTCATTATTGAGGCACTGAAGCCAAGGAGTACAACATTGATGGAGTTCTGGACACTATTCGTCGTAACAGGTACTTTGGAGTATTCGGAGATGGAACCCCCCCTGCAATGCCGAAGACAAGACTACACGCAGGACTCGTCGTCATTGAAGCCTGGTTCAGGGGCTACTGAGGGAGTCCTGGATTAGGGGGTATCCGGACAGCCGGACTATATACATCGTCCGGACTATTGAAGCGTGAAAATACAAGACTCAAGACTTCGACCCGTGTCCGGATAGGACTTTCCTTGGCATGGAAGGCAAGCTTGGCGATCCGGATATTATATTTTCTTCCTTGTAACCGACTCCATGTAAACACTAGCCCTCTCCGGTGTCTATATAAACCGGAGAGGTTGGTCCTTAGAAGGCCGATCACAATTACAATCATACCATCATAGGCTAGCTTCTAGGGTTTAGCCTCTATGATCTCGTGGTAGATCTACTCTTGTACTACCCATATCTTCAATATTAATCAAGCAGGAAGTAGGGTTTTACCTCCATCGAGAGGGCCCGAACCTGGGTAAACATCTGTGTCCCTTGCTTCCTGTTACCATCAGCCTAGACGCACAGATCGGGACCCCCTACCTGAGGTCCGCCGGTTTTGAGACCGACATTGGCCCTTTTCTACACACAAGTTTTGGAGCCTCCTCTAGTTTCTAGTACTAGTTGGTCCTAGTTGACTAATTAGAGCTTGACATAGTTCCTCTAATCCTCAAAATTAGAAGCCCCGTGTGGTTCTAATCTCCTCCCTCTAATTCTCCGGCAACGATTAGCTCTGGACGACAACGCGTTGTCAGATCATGAAAACCATACTCTTGCAGCCAAGTAGAGAGGTCGTGCTTTCGGTCTTCCATACGAGGGCAGTTGCGGCATCGTCATCAACGGTTCAAGGGACACCAAGTATGATCTACACCAACTCATCTACTTCTGTTGCACTTCAGATTCGGTAACATCGTTGATCCAAACCCTATATGCATCTTCATATTGTTCCTGGGTGTTTGTAGGGCGATTTTTTTTGCTTTCTACGATGTTTCCCAACACTCAGGAGGTTGTTTCTACTGCAAAACGCCACAAGGCCAATGTTAGCGGCGCCCCTACTGCTGGCTACAAGTTCTTGCTCCTACCCTTCTTCCCCGATCATCACCATGTTGCTAAAGAACGCAAGGTGTGGCCATGGCCCATGGGCTACACAAGGGGTGCAACAAGCAGGCACAAGGCTATGTACCCATAAGAAACCCCCAATCCCTTTTTGCCATATGTACATTAGGTGTTCTAATGCTAGACTTAAGATCATGTGACGTTTATCCCTAAAGGTTGTTTCTAACATTGGTATCAGAGCATGTTAATGCCTAGATTAGATCCCTAATCAAGTTTAATGGTAATCTCCTTAATTTGATAATAAATGGTCAAGTTCTACCGTTGTATGTTTAATATTATTGTCCACTCTTAGAGTTAATTATCAGGATTAGGAGATAATTGCTTTGGGTTAAGGTTGAATTTGCTACGGGTTGGTGCTAATTGCACAATTATGATGTTTATTCAATTGGAGTAATTAAGCCAAGTTTTTGCATTATGTTAATATATGTAATTAGCACTGTCAGCCAGGCTTAGCAATTAGACGGAGAAAAATTGGTGAAATTAAAGAAATCCTAAATTTTCGCCGATTCGACCGCCGATTCCATAGAATTTGAACCCTAGAAATGAAATTATTGAATCAGAATCCCAAAAGAAGAAATTGAGAGGGAAAGTGCAAGGGCTCACTTATGGTCGCGTCATGTCTTCTTTCCTCCGGGATCTGCATAGAAGCCACCATGCGAGCTTGTCAGGACCCGATCGTAAGTCACACCGATCTAGCATGTAACACATCATATCACTTTGCGGACTCACGCACGGTATTCCCATGGTTGCGGCCTTACCTAGGTCGGGACCATTTGCGCCTTTTGGCTCACGTATATGATTGTGTCGCTAGCATCCATATGACAGAGAACCCGGGCTTACATGACTAGTCGTAAACCCAAGGTGGCACAAACTTAGAGGGATAGGCATACATGACCCAGCAATGCACGTGTCGATCAGCAACCAGTGTAACCGAGTCGTAGCGAGGCTACAAAGGACTCCGGTAAACACCGCATGACCTTCCCCCGTAAGGACAGACACAAGAGCAAAGAAGGACACATGCCGGTCAACCCATGTGTTCTGGAGCAGTAACGGACTACCATGGCTCAGTGGAAGCACTAGGATACATTTCCCCATAAGGAAGGCTACCAAGAATAAACAACTAGGTGTCAGATCCCACACATACCAAGCATTTCAATAACATACACACAATATGCTCGATATGTGTAGATACAACATGGCATCACAACATAACTCTATGACTCAAGTATTTATTTAAAAGGCTCTGAGGAGCCATACATAGTATGATATTACAAACATGGGTCTCATGACCCAACATACAAAGTCATACAAGCAACAAGCACATACGGAAGCTTATCCTGACTGAGTACAGATAGCTGGTAAGAAAGAGAGCTAGAAAGCCTGTCTATCTACAAGACCCTCCATAGGAACCAGACCTCTATCTGGGATTCCCAAGCTAATCGGACAACATCGAACTCATCGCAGGAATCTAAAGTGAGACTGAAGTCTCCTCTGCAAAAACATAAATTAAGCAAACGTGTGTGCAAATGTACTCAGCAAGACTTACATCAGAACTATCTACATATGCATCAGTATCAACAAAGGGGAGTGTGGAGTTTAACTACAGCAAGCCAGCTTTGACTCAGTGGCTATCCTGTACTACGACTACTGGAATTTGCTTTGAGGTGGGAAAGCATACACGAGTCCACATATTCACCATATCAATACATCACTTCACCATATCAATACATCACTATGGATCCGCTCCCATCTCCCTACAAGAAGGCCATCCATAGCACTCACGCTTATCTTGTGCATTTTAGAGTAACCACTTCAACTTGTCTATGAACAATGTAAGCTTTCCAAGTAGTCCATATCCGTGGACGTCACTATTCGAATAGATCATTAAAACCCTGCTTGGGTGTACTTCTTCACACATGTTTCCACCACTTAATGTTGATATGTCTCCATCATGTCTACTTTTCCAAACTCTGTTGTCCTTGTTTTGGACTCTAATTTGCATGATTTGAATTGAACTAACCTGAACTGACGTTGTTTTCAGCAGAATTGCTATGGCGTAATTTTTGTGCAGAAATCAAAATTCTCGGATTGACCTGAAAATTTACGGAGAATTTTTGCGGAATATATAAAAAATACTGGCGCAAGAATTAACCAGAGGGGGGCCACACTACTGCAGGATGCTGCTAACGCGACACTACGATCAGAGACCCTTCGAGAAATTGTGTGTGATGCAATAATCGCAAACGGTGTTGTATGAAAACCGTCTGAAATGATGCAAAACGTTTGCGATGAATGATACATCAAACACGGTTCAGATTATAGTTGCGTGTGCGGTGATGGGAATAAGGTTGATCTGTACGAACTGTTTGCGATGAGAAAGAACAACAGAAACGGGCAGCCAGATCAAGGTGTGTGCGATATACGGCATACAGTTCACTCCGATGAACTATTTGCGATGAGTGAGGTGAACACAAACAATTCGGCGTAACAAGATGTGTGTGATACCCAGCAAACAGATCGATAATCAGAATTGTGTGCGGTCATTATAGACAGCCCATACGGTCTTTTTTTGTGAATTGTGTGCTCGTCAGGGCACACAGTTCAACAAACCAACCTGTTGGCGATAATGTAGAATATCTCTGTCGAATACATATTACTAACCGTCTACAATGAGATTGACAGGATAAACAGAGATATATACAGTCTGCTTAATTTAGTCCTTCTTCTTCTTGTTGGATGGCCCCGCGACATCGTCTTGGCGAGGACGCTTCTTGTCGCTGACCGTTGGCTTTTTATCGCTGCCGCCATCGTCATCGTAGTTGCCGTCGTCGTCCTCCTCCTCCTTGTTCGACCATTCCTCCTCATCATCATCTTCGTCCTCCGATAGCTCCTCATCCGTCTGCTTGTCGTCTGATGACTCCGGAGGCGGCGTCCCTTCCATGAACCGGATATAATCGAGGTCTGGGCTCGACGCCGGACTAATGGAAGACAAGCGGGATGATTCCGATGTTGACCTATCATCGGGCGCCAGACTGCTGGCTGAACTGTCATCCTCACTATCGCTCGACATGGCTGCAGAGTGTGTGCTAGTGTATAGCGCGGCTTGCCGGGGATGATGAAGATGGTGGACACTTAAGCGGGGTATGCAGAGAAGAGGAACTGCCAATTGAAGCAGGGATTGAAGCGGGGGTTGACGTATTATCTAACCGTTGATATAATCAACCACAATTATTTGTACCCAGTCGCTCCAAATTCCCAGGGTTGTGCATGACTCCTATTGGCTATTTGGTTGGTTTCCTTTTTCAGGACAAAAACAAGGAACGGGTTTTGGGATTATGCACCGGTACCGGTACGAACGGAGTAGGACAATTGGCAAGCAATACATTGAGCTCTTCTTATTGATAAAGCTAGTAATAATCAAACTAGAAAGGAAAAGAAAAAAGACAAAGAAAAATATCTGCACGAATCTTCGCGTAACATCAATGGCATTGGACCTAGATGTGCATTACTTAGAGCACATCTAGATGTGCTTTAGCAATACTGTCAAACAAAACCCCTAATCATCATTACAAACAGCGCATAGAACATGGCTAATGCGACAACCACAACTACACATGCTAGTTCCTTCTTGTCTCTTGCTTTCATCTGTTGCCTGTGATTGATTCTTTATTGCTTCATCGTACTGATTGTACATTCCAGATCAGCCAGTTTCTTCTTCAGCTTTACGTTATCTTCTGCGAGCTTGGTGATAACACTCCGAGCCGTGCCATGCCATTCTTCATCCAGCCAGTTAACAAAGGCACAAGCCTCATATCCCTGCCAATGTTAAATAGTATTCTGGATGAGCGGTGGCATTAACTGAAGTAAAATGATGAACTTAATTAGCACTAACCTCTGAGGGGAAACTAAGAAACCGCCTGCCAATGTCGAATCCTCCGCATACATCGCCGAAGGGAGTGTGCCCGTGCACACAACTCAGCTTTTGGTACTTCTCGGTGGCGTAAAACTCGGAGTCGAACTCGTGTTGCGGGAGTCTGGAGTCAAGCTCCGGATCCGGCGGTAGATCGCTTTCCAGGGGGGGGGGGGTCATTCAGGACGGATTTAGCAAGGATCTATACTTTGGACATGCTAAAAATGATCGGGATAGATTGGAACCTGACAGGACGATTCGGATCTGTAGTACACCTGCCTTCTGATGACCTTAGGCAAGTGCTCGGCGGCGACCGCCGTCGTGGCGGCCATACGAGCAGGAGCAGCCGCACCGAAACCATCAGCACCACTCGTCCGCATTTCCCCAATGTCAACGCCACGCGAGGGAATTTGGAGGCTATGTAGGGATTTGGGGGAAATGGGGAAATTGTGGAGATAAGCTAACGGTCGGGAACTACTAATGGCACTATATATATGTTGTATACGACACACTGTTTGTACATGTCATTTGTGTTAGGTATTACAACGTCACACACGATGTTCG
The DNA here is from genome assembly GCA_021605205.1 of Aegilops longissima. NCBI lineage: Eukaryota > Viridiplantae > Streptophyta > Magnoliopsida > Poales > Poaceae > Aegilops > Aegilops longissima. Next base: position 679,682,248 of record CM038677.1, read on the forward strand.
CACCAAACCGTGTGAGAAGACAACGTAGGTTAGACACGGTTGTTGTTACATAACCTTATGCGATGTACTACCCTATCCATATAATTGAGTTACGGTGAGCTACCGTGTAAACAGCCGCTCCGCGGATACCCGTAAAAAAACAGCCGCTCTGCATATAGAGATGGCGGCGGCGGCCTAGGCAGCGGCTACCGGAGAAGAGGTCAATCCTCGGTCGGTGGGCGGTGGCGGCGTCATAGGAGGTCAATCCTTGGTCTGCGCCGGGAGATATGAGGAGCTCAACCATCAAGGTCAGCGGCAGCATGATTCGAGCGCATCCATCGCGGTCAATGGAGGGATAGTGGAGGTCGAACTTCAGGCGGCAGCCGCACTAAGCTTTGCTCCTCGACCCTGCTGTCTCGACGTGCCGCCGCATCGTGCTTGTCTGTCTGCTGGGTGGAGGTCGCTGCACGGCTAATTAATTAAGGTATTCTTTTCATGAGTGGCTTAATTAAGGTATTCAATTCTTAAGTGTAGTGTTGTACTAGTACTCTGCGTGTAAATTGACTGGCCATTAATTTTTGTCATTGCACGTCTGGATAACAACATGGAGCGCCCTCAGTAATAATTAAAATAAAACCTTGTGATTTATGCACGCATCTCTAGGCATCAGTTAATCCGTGTATTAATGTTTTTATTTTGTTTTTAATTACCATTCGTCTGCTGCAGATGGAACGATCTCGATGGATGAAGAATCGGAAACCGCAGATTTTATCAGTGGCGTGACAGAGTTCATGAATTTGGCTGAAAGTACAAAGAGGAGAATTGGTGATGCGGATTACATCTTGTGTCCATGTACTGATTGTGCCAATACAGAGTCACATGAAGTTGCAGATGTCCAGATGCACTTAGTCTCTAGGGGATTCATGGATGGATTTACATGTTGGACCAGACACGGTGAAGAGGAGGTCATGGATGAAGATACCTAGGGCAGCGAGATGCCAAACCCCGATCAATGTCACATGGATGTTGAATCTAACATCGGGCAGAGGCGTCAAGCTACAAATGGAACACCGGAAAGCCGAAACGCCCACTGGAAAACCAAGACGTCCACGCAGATGACGACGATCTTGATATGCTAGATTTTGCTGCTATGATTGCAGATTTCGAGGGCCCAGAAAAGGATATGGTTGGGTACAAGGATCTGCCAACCATTGATGCAGACTCCAAGAAAGAATTGTATCTGGGTTGCAAAAAGAAATATTCCAGGTTGAGTGCCACCCTGACGCTTCTCAGATTTAAAGTAGCAAACGGTCTATCAAACAAGGGCTTCACAGAGATCTTAGGTATTTTCTAAGATATTCTTCCGGAAGATAATGTGCTCCCCAGAAGCACGAATGAAGCGAAGAAAATTGTTTGCCCATTGGAACTTGAAGTACAGAAGATACACGCTTGTGTGAATGATTGTATATTGTACCGTGGTGAGTACAAAGATTTTCGTGCATGTCCCACATGCAAGCATGCATGATACAAGCGCAGGAGAGCAAAGGACAAGTATAAATTGGACAACAAGATCAAGATAGGAAGCCTGTTCAAGGTTGTTTGGTACTTGCCTTTAATTCCAAGGTTGAGGCGTTTGTTTGCAAACCCTAGAGAGGCAAAGAGGTTGCGGTGGCATCATGATGAGCGAATTATGATAGGTTTATGAGGCACCCAAAGATGGGGCTCGATGGGAATTAATCGACAACAAGTTTGAAAAATTTGCCAAGGATCCTAGAAGTATAAGGCTCGGGAGTGTAATTGATGGGATGAATCCTTTTGGCGATATGAGCACCAATCACAAAGACATGGTCGGTACTTACGTGCATATATAACCTAGCTCCTTGGTTGTGTATGAAGAAAAATACATTATGATGTCAATGATTATCCAAGGCCCGAAGCAACCTGGAAATGACATCGACATTTACTTTCAGCTACTGGTAGAAGAACTGCTGACAATGTGGATAGATGCGCCTGCTGTAAAATGTTATGATGCTTACAGAAAAGAGATTTTTGATCTACATGCGATGCTGGTGCGCACCATTCAAGATATGTCGGCATTAGGTAACACATCGGGGCAGAAAACAAGGGGAGATGTAGGGTGTGTCACATGCATGGATAGGACAGCTAGCAGAAGACTTCCCAACTCGTGCAAAACAATGTATTTGCATCATCGTATGTTCTTATGGAAAAATCACCCATACCGAAAGATGAAAGCTGAATTTGATGGTACGACAGAGGCAGCTGAGGGCCCAAGACCCTATGAAGGGGAGGTGGTCCACAACATGGCTAAAAAAATTAATGTTATGCTTGGCAAGAACCACCCTCTGACGGTGAAACTAACACCCAAGGATCAAGTGTTTAAGAAGAAATCGGTGTTCTGGAAATTACCTTACTTGGAGATTCTACGTGTACGTCACTGCATCGATGCCATGCACGTAGAGAAGAACGTATGTGAAAGCATCCTTGGTACTTTGCTCAAGATTAAAGGTAAAAGAAAGGATGGTGATGGTTCACGGCTCGATATCTTTGCTGATCAATCACAACGCAAGAGTGAAGTAGAAGATGATGATAAATTCATCAAAGCTCGCCAGAGTTACAATTTCAGTACAAAAGAAGCAACACAGTTCTTCACCTATTTTTTGTCAGTTAAGACACCCTCTTCCTACTGTGCAAACATCAGAAGTCTCGTGGATGTGAGCTCAGGTAAAATGAAGTTGGGACACATGAAGTCACATGATTGCCATGTAATGTTGACACAAATCCTCCCGGTGGCCATCAGGAATCTGATGGACAAAGATACAAGAAACACACTCATTGACCTCTGTGATTTCTTCAACCAACTATGGCAGAAAGTTGTAGATCCTGAAGAGTTGGATCATATGCAAGATGATATTGCAAGAATATTGTCCAACCTAGAGATGTTTTTCCCATCATCATTCTTTGATGTCATGGTCCATCTCACCGTGCACCTTGTCGACGAGATAAAGTATTGTAGTCCTGTGTTTCTTTGCAACATGTATCTATTCGAGCGGTTCATGGGAATACTGAAGCGCTTTTGTCGGAACCGAAACCATCCAGAGGCAATCATCCTACAAGGTTATACCGCGGAGGAGGTGGTTGGGTTTTGCACCGAATACATGAAACAAAGACCTATAGGTTTGCCCCTCTCTCGCCACGAGGGAAGGCTGAAAGTTGATCCGGTCCTTGCTGACACGCAATTGGCTGCACCCGGAGAATTGGCAGAGAAAGCCCATTTGACGGTATTGCTTAACAGCCCAGTTCTCATCGCTTATGCCGAAGAACACTTGGCGGAGATATGCCAAAGCTTCTTACCAGTGGTGCCTTCATCATAAGTGGAGATGAAGGAGCACACTAAGAAGTACGCCGAATGGCTAAAGAATCATTTGGCACAAGGATCCATCGATGACATTGCTACGTCGTTGGCACAAAAGCCATCACCTACGGTGTTGACGTACCAAGCATATGACATAAATGGATACACGTTCTACACTGAGGAACATGATAAGAAGACCTCGTATCAGAACAGCTCTGTTCGAATAGAATGCATGACTGTAAATGAAGCTGATAAAAGGGTATACTATGGAACCATCAAAGAGATTTGGGATCTTGACTATGTGAAAGTTAAGGTGGCATTATTCAGGTGCGCATGGATCCCTCTTGCTTAGGTAAGGATTGATGAGTATGGGAAGACCCGTGTTAACAGGACAATGATGGCATATCACGCTTACCCATTCATTCTTGCCAGCGATGCTACCCAGATTTTCTTTGTGGAAGACCCCTTGCATAAGAACGGCCATTTAGCGATGCATTGGGAAGAGAAGGATACTGGGTGTCGACGATGTTGCCGATTAGGACGAGTACGATGAATTTGATGAGTTGCCAGCCAAGGGATCACACACGAGTACAACAGAGAAGCGTAAAATCATCAAAAACCCCAAGTTCATTCAGGGTCAACTTAATGATCCCAGTTCCCCCATGTACATGGGAATTAAGGCGTAAGACTAGTATTTATGCCTACCCTGCAACTTAATACATTCAATTTAGAACTATCGTGTGTACTGAATTTGTGAGTTATGCCCGATTTTTTGTTGATGCACTACTGCAAGATGGTCCAAACGCGACACTATGATCAGAGCTCCTTCGACGAAACTGTGTGCGATGCCATAATCGCAAATGGTGGTGTAAAAAAGCCGTTAAAAAAGGTGCAAAACGTTTGCGATGACGGATGCATCAAACATGGTTTAGAATTTAGTTGCATGTGCGATGCAGGGCATACGGTTCAGCTCAATTAACTGTTTGGGATGAGGAGGCACAAGAGAAACGGGCAGCCAAATGAAGGCATGTGCGATATACAGCATACAGTTCACTGAGATGAACTATGTGTGATTAGTCAACACAATGGAAACGGTTCAACTGAACAAGATGTGTGTAATACGTGGCAAACAGGTCCGTAATCTGAAATGTGTGCGAAGACCAATAATAACACAGACGATTGCTGCTAATAAGCCGTGTGAATTGCTCTGTCTACAGTAGAATAACATGTATATATAGATCATTTGCACACACCTTAATAAACATCCAATTACATAAGTGACTATACAGATCATTCGCACACACCTCAATAAACAATTGCATGCATTCTAAAGTAGGAGAAACGATCGTCTAGTCATCTACTTCTTGTGACGCTCCCGCCAATGCTATGTGGCTCGATCCCTCGTCTGGGTCAAGAAGAAGACAGTTCGTCATGTCAACGATCCGCCTGTACATCTTGTAGCTTGTGTACGCGTCCATGGCCGCGTACTTGACATGTTCTTCATCCAGTCTCTCATGCCACACACTGTGCCAGGTTTTCCTGTCCTTATTGCTCTCTTCCTTCATCTTCGCGTAGTAGGGGTCGATGATGGCCGAGGCGTGGTCAACCAGGGAGTTCAGTTTCTTTTTTTCGTTGCCCCAGACCTTGTAGTGGTGCTGGATGTTGACAAGATTCGGGCATTTCAAGTCCGAAACCTTGAGTGCTTTTACATTGTTGACGGTGTCCACCGCAGCGAAACTGTAGCTGGAGGTGCTGATAAACCTGGAGAAATGCTCGCAAGGCCTTATGGCAAGGTGGTAGACGAGGACATCATGTCGCACGCACAACTGGGCGACGGTAACCTTCTGATCGTGCCCGACACGACCCATGGTGTACTCGAGGTCGAAGCCGACCACTCAGTACTCGTCCTCGGCAAGGAACTGCTCCATTGTTTGGATGGAGCTCTCCATCGAGACCGGATCGTTCGTGTACACCACCGAGAGGGCCTTCCCCCTCACGTGGGTGTCCACTACGTGATGCATGGTGAACTACCCGCCATTGTCGTCGTCGGCCGCTGGGAGCGCCATTGGAACCGCTGGATGTCCTCTCTGTATGTGTCCTCGTGGGTGTGCTTATTGTGTCATGTGAGACGAGAGATGAAGGTAAAAGGGGGCCGGGCGGCGTGGATTGTCGGCGCGTCCGCATGGCAGTTTTTGCAGCGGGTAACTGCATCGTCACGCCGCGCGCGGCGCAACCGCTTGCACACGAACGTGCGTGATCGTGCGCTGGCCCGAAACACTGGCAGCGCGCATGGAGGGATGCGAGAGCAGAGCACGCGCGGCAGGACACAAGCAGAGCGCGCCATGGCCGCCTGAACCGCAAGCAACCACACGCATAGAGCAGTTGAACACGCATGAAATGGTCGCCTACAAGCCGGCCGACAGTTGCCTCGATGCATAGAGAGCGGCCATGTGGTACCACCTCCGTCTAGTCTATAGTCTCCTTTATGTTCCGTGCCATACTTTGCCCTCAACTTTAACCAACAAAATGTTAATGCATGTTTTAAAAATTATATAATTGGAAACTATGTTCAAATACAAATCCAACTATATAATCTTTGGCGACATGCATTCGTATTTTATTAGTTAAATCATACTTATAAACCAGGATGGTGGTATTGTAGGTAATTAAATCGCAAATGTTTTTTTTATTAACCGTATGTGTACATGGACTTTCGTCCTCCTCTCGCACTTCTTGTCACCCGCTGCCACAGACGGCTTACATCGCAAGCTTGCGCAGCGCGCGGGGGCGTTCTTTTTGCCAAATGGTGGCGCCAATGAATCGTCGGTGAGCCCATTCCCGCGCAACCTCGCAGGTTCCTGCGCAAGCTTCCCACCCGACTCGGTGCAATCCCCCAAAATCCCAATGCTTACTGGCCTACTATAAAAACCCTCACGGCCGGCGAGTCCAGCGTCACATTTTCTCCTCCATCCTTGTAGCTTATCTCGTCTGCTTCTCCCACAATCGCCAATGGCACCGGCCCGTCATCGTCGCTCAGCCACTCCGCCATCATCAGAGGACAGCTCCAGCTGGGAGGCGATACCACAGCAGCGGTGCAGTCCCCGGCGTAGTGTAGTGCGTGTGGTGTCCCTGTTGGGTGTGCGCGGAACACCCACCACACGCTCCGCCGCCGGTGCCCGTAGGCAGCTGTTGCCGTCCGGTGTTGCCGCCACACCACCATCGAAAGCCAGGGCCATCGCCTGCTCCGCCGCCGCGGCCCGAAGGCGGGAGGTGGCCGTCGTGGCCGCCACCCCACTGCCGCCCACTGTGGCCATCACCCGCTCCGCCACCGCGGCCCGAAGGCAGGAGGTGGTGGTCATGGCCGTCACCCCGTCGTCGGCAGCCGTGGCCGCCAGCCCACCATCGACCGCCGGGGTCATCACCCGCTCCGCCACCGCCACCCGAAGGCAGGAGGCGGAGGTAGATGCCCGCATGTGTGTCAGCGACCTTGCGTGCTACACCGAGTTCCTGCGGGAGGAGGAGGAGCGCCTCGTCGAGCACGCAAAGAGCCTTACCGCCACCGTGGCCGCGACACACGCCACCTAAGAGGCGAGGAATCAAGAGATCTACAAGGAGAACCACCGCTTCGAGAGGGTTCGTCTGGAGCGGCAGAGGGCGTTCGAGGCGAGCGTCGCTGAAGCTGCATTAGCGGCATGCACCGCATTGCGGGTGCCCAGCTCGTCGGTAGGCTCCTCCTCCTCCGCCTCTTACTGAGCGTGCTCGGCAGAGGAGAGGCAACCGGAAGTAGTACAAAGCCCCTCCGTAGTAGTAGTTGTAGTATTTAGGGGCTATTTTGTTCAGTTCATCTACCTATAGATGTGGTGGAACTGTACAACATACTTAAAATTAGCTAGTATATATAGTTGAACTAGCTATTTTAGTACGTGGTTGGCAAAAATTGGGGAAAAGTTTGGTCGGTTCAGCTGTTGAGTTGAACTGTTTGTATAAATTAAGAATGACTGCTTAATCTATGAATGAAATATATGCTTAATTACCGAATTTTAGTTGCAAAAATTAGATACTGCTAGTGATCTTTAGCTTCATATTTTGACAAATCAGTGTCACAAGGACTGACAAATCTTACCAAATTGTTTGTACGTGGTTGCACGCGGGTCATCCAAAACAACCGTTTGCGTTGAAGGGATGCACAAATCCTGCATTGCTCTCACTTTGCATACGGGTGTTCTATCTAAAACGTTTGCGATCAAGAGCGGCAGAAATCCTGCTCGGCACATTTTCTCTTGGCTTCACAGGGGAAGCCGTCGGTTTATCATACTGGTGTTCTAACTAAAACGCGTTTGTGATGAGTGTTTTATATTTAAAAAGCGAATTAAACTGCGGCTTGGGCGCCATTAATGGAGAGGATGCGAGCAAGGCGGGCGGCCATGGAAGTCAAAGGGCTCGCTTCCAGTGAGCTGCAGCAGATATAGCTTCATGACGCTTTCGGTGAGCTCACAGCCGGACGGCTCTCGCACGCCTCCCGTTTAGTCAAGGTCAAGCAGCTGTCCGCACGACACCTCCTACAACCATTAGAACCAAGACACATGGCGTCACGTGAATGGTTAACATAATTTTGGATTTACTAGAATTTAAAAACCAGGCATCTAATCGTTTTGCCGGCAATCAACAGTGCCCTGGTGTTTGAAATTCATGTCCATTTCTTGCATGGGACCTAAGCATGCACCCAAGGACACATATTTGATTTTTCAACCAATTTATATGCACTGGAGCATGTGCATGTAGTTCAAATTTGAATTATGCACATGAATGCATTGAAAACTCAGTTAATGCATAAGAATGTCCAAATGAACCCCGAAAAATCACAAAAATTCACACAACACTCTTGCAGTTCTATGTTGACACGAGAAAAAAAATTGAAAGCAATAACAGGCAATGGATATCGTTTCGTCCCCAAAGGTGGGACGTTCCCTACCGAAAACCATCATGCTTGTTGTGAGAAGCTCCGGTTTGTGAAGGCATATATCCAAACCTGCCCCAAATGGGACAAAATTTGTACCACGACATGTTGATGCCGCTCCATTATAGCATGCCAAGTTTCATGAATTTCAGACGAGTTTTGGATTTACTGGAATTTAAAAACCAGGCATCTCAATGTTTTGCCGGCAATCAACGGTGCCCTGGTGTTTCAAATTCATTCCCATTTCTTGCATGGGACCTAAGCATGCACCCAAGGACACAAAATTGATTTTTCGACCAATTTATATGCAATGGAGCATGTGCATGCAGTTCAAAATTGAATTATGCACATAAATGCATTGAAAACTCAGTTAATGCATAAAAATGTCCAAACGAACCCCGAAAAAACACAAAAATTCACACAACACTCCTGATGTTCTAAGTTGACACGAGAAAAAAATTGAAAGCAATAAGAGGCAATGGATATCGTTTCGTCCCCAAAGGTTGGACCTTCCCTACCGAAAACCATCATGCTTGTTGTGAGAAGCTCCGGTTTGTGAGAAGCATATACCCAGACCTGCCCCAAATGGGACAAAATTTGTACCACGGCATGTTGATGCCGCTCTATGATAGCATGCCAAGTTTCATGAATTTCAGATGAGTTTTGGGTTTACTAGAATTTAAAAACCACACATCTCAATGTTTTGCCGGCAATCAACGGTGCCCTGGTGTTTGAAATTCATTCCCATTTCTTTCATGGGACCTAAGCACGCACCCAAGGACACAAATTTGATTTTTCGACCAATTTATATGCAATGGAGCATGTGCATGTAGTTCAAAATTGAATTATGCACATAAATGCATTGAAAACTCAGTTAGTGCATAAAAATGTTCAAACGAACCCCGAAAAATCACAAAAATTCACACAACACTCCTGTTGTTCTATGTTGGCACGAGAAAAAAATTTGAAAGCAATAAGAGGCAATGGATATCGTTTCATCCCCAAAGGTGGGACGTCCCCTATCGAAAACCATCATGCTTGTTGTGAGATGCTCCGGTTTGTGAGAAGCATATACCCAAACCTGCCCCAAATGGGACAAAATTTGTACCACGGCATGTTGATGCCGCTCCATGATAGCATGCCAAGTTTCATGAATTTCAGACGAGTTTTGGATTTATTGGTATTTAAAACCAGGCATCTCAATGTTTTGCCGGCAATCAACGATGCCCTGGTGTTTGAAATTCATTCCCATTTCTTGCATGGGACCTAAGCATGCACCCAAGGACACATATTTGATTTTTCGACCATTTTATATGCAATGGAGCATGTGCATGTAGTTCAAAATTTAATTATGCACATAAATGCATTGAAAACTCCGTTAATGCATAAAAATGTCGAAACGAACCCCGAAAAATCACAAAAATTCACACAACACTCCTGATGTTCTATGTTGACATGAGAAAAAAATTTGAAATCAATAACAGGCAATGGATATCGTTTCGTCCCCAAAGGTGGTACGTTCCCTACCGAAAACCATCATGCTTGTTGTGACAAGCTCCGGTTTGTGAGAAGCACATACCCAAACCTGCCCCAAATGGGACAAAAAATTTACAACGACATGTTGATGCCACTCCATGATAGCATGCCAAGTTTCATGAATTCCAAACAAGTTTTTGATTTACTGGAATTTAAAAACCTGGCATCTCAATGTTTTGCCTGCAATCAACGGTGCACTGGTGTTTGAAATTCATTCCCATTTCTTGCATGGGACCTAAGCATGCACCCAAGGACACCGATTTGAATTTTTGACCAATTTATATGCACTCGAGCATGTGCATGTAGTTCAAATTTGAATTGTTCACCTGAAATGGTTAGAAATCCAATTTAATGTATTAAATGTTCAAACAAACCCTCAATAATTCCAATTCTTTTACGACACACATATAGTTGCATGTTCACTCTAGATAAAAGGTCTAGCAATTGAGACACCGTCCATTGCCGCTGTGACCCCATTATGTAATTCAAATCAAGATGAAAAATCAAGTAGATCGCACACAGTTTATTATCAGCAACCGTGTGAGATGCAACACAAAATATCCTGGAGCACCGTCGGTGTATAGTATGCCTATGGCTTATGCGAGAAGGTGCTTCGGCTACAGTCCACAACCGGCGTCTCAAGCACACTAGCTCCCTTCCCAAATATCATTTCACTGTTCAAACGTCACCGGTGAAAGATGGGCACGTGGACCCGCGTCGTGAGGGCAACTTCGGTGGCCTACTCCAGCGAGAGCGTGGCCGCAGCCGCCATGCGCATGCTAACAAGGTGCATGAGCTCGGTCGCAATCTGCGACCGGGCAGCAAAGGCAGCCCAAACGGCTGCTGTTGCTTCTCAGGTGGCGGCAGCAACATCTGCCTCGGGGATAGCAACTGGCGAGAGCGGCACAACAGCTGTCCGTTCCGCAGTGGCGGCCTTAGACCTGATGGAGGCCGCCCACGCCCAGCTCCTAGCGGTCACCACACAAATCGAATGAAGCTTCTCCGACAACGGTCGGCAACCCACGACCGAAGAGCTGGCAATCGCCGAGAGCGTTCGAGCAGCCGTACGTTCCTCCGCCGCATACCTTGCGACGACGGAGCCGTCCAAGCCCAGATCGCGTCCGCCCACGCCCAAATCGTGGCAGCCTTTTCCAAAGAGATGGCGGACGCGGATGGCGAGATGCTTGCCGAGTATGGTGCGATGGATGCCATGGAGCCCCTTCCCCAGGAGACCGTCGGGCGCGAGCTGGACATGTAGGCGGCGGCGGAGATCGACGAGCACCAGCCGTAGTAGTACTCTTTGTTTTGTTTAATTAAGAGCGCCGGTCTTTAATTTATAAGAGTAATGTTTAGGTCAGCTAGCTCTGTTTAATTGCTGAACTTGCTCGATTTAGAAGTGTGGGTGTGCTGTAGTCTCCTTTGTGTACTCAAATTATGCAATGACGTGGATGACCACTGTAACCATGGAAATTTGAACCAAAACTTTTGACGTTCAAACTCATCACACACGGGTTAAGCTATCTGAATTGTTTGTGATGTCCACATATCGTACACAGTTCTGAATAAGGGACCGTGTCTGATGACACTTTGTGCGCCAATTTTTTCGCTGAAGCGATTCCAAATTTTTGGCTTCCGCGGAAATATCTAACTCCCCACCCCCCCCTACCAAAAGCCACATTTCCCCTCTTTCCGCCTTCCTTTCCAAGTTGAAACCTTCACTCCTTGCTTGCAGCGCCGCCTCCTCGTCGGTGACCCTCCTTCACGCTGCTCGGCCTCCTTAATCCAGGCATGTAATCCACACCCGACGCCCATCCTCCTCCTCCTCCTTCCACATCCCACATGCCTAGACCGCCGGCGCGAGCGCGATAACACCTTCCACCCAAATCACCGACCCCTCCACCAAATAAGCGCCGGCCTAAGCCATGGTGCATGCAGTATAGCCAGGACCTCAAGGAGCATTTGGCAGCGGAGAAGCAAATCGTGCCGACCCCCAGATCTTGAAGGAGCACCTTGCCATTTGCTAGCTACGCCAGTTAAGCATGCTCGGTTTACCCGTTACGTGTGCTGCTCCTGCCTTTCATTCACAAATTCTAGTGAATTGTGCTATCTAATTTTACCATGCAATCTGTTGCTCTAGTGTATATGTTCTATATGTCATGTAGTGTGGTGCTCACTTATTAACTGTTTTGTTAATTAGTTGTCGTCTTCAGTTAACTATTTGGTTCAATTCTGCAAATGTGATGTTCAATGCATCAGGCTGCAATTTTGTATTGTCTTCTATGTGAGAAATAAATCGAATTTATCTTTACAAAATTGTGGTTGCATTCTGTTATTATATACCATGTGAAGAATAAATTGAATTTGGCTGTAGTAAATACATGAGAAACAAATACAATTGCTACAATTGGCTGTAGTTAACTGTTTGGTTAACTGTCTGATCTTCTATTAGGAGTATGTTATATTGTGCAATGTGGTGCTCAGTTAATGTTTGGTTCATTTGTTGTGGTGTTTAGTTAACTGCTTGGTTCAATTCTGCAATGCAATGTCCAAATGTCGTGGGTAGAATTTTGTATTGTTGTGCATGTGAGGAATAAATCAAATTTGGCTGCACTTAATACATGAGAAACATATACAAGTGCTATATTTCCTAGTTCTTAATCATGCTTGGTTTGGGTAAATGGGTTTTCCGTGTGGCTTCAATTAATCTGATGAATCTGCAATGTGCTTATTTTTCATCAACATATTTTACTGATAGCATGCGAACCCTTACTTAACCTGATGACTAACTACCTTATATGTGTTGCATGGAAACAATGGGAAGCACTGAGGTTTACAATCGAGGTTACCACATGCATGGTCCATTGTCTAATAGCACATTATTATGCAATTGCAGGAACCATTCTAATATTTAGGGTTTTAACAATTTGGTCTTGCACATGTAGGTCCTGCTGTCAGAGGTTTTGACCCACTATTTGACCCTTTTTTGCATATGGGGAAATGAGTTGTCCATGAATATCAATCAAATCAAGAAACTCGGAAAGATTGTTAGGATAAAGAAATTAGCGAAAAAAATAACAAGATCTTTGTCTGCACAATGAAGAAGAAATCAGTTCACTACAAGATGGTACTAACTATTATACCTTGCCTTTTTTTATTCCTTTGCCCCATTTTCAATATAGAGAAGATATTTATGCACATCCTTGTTTTCAGGCCTTTCCAAAGCAGTTCACTGATGATTACCTCTCAAACCACCTATATGGTCAGGAGGCGAGGAAGGTTTTCGTACAACACCCACAGTTCAATATTGAAGTGTTCCTGAAGAGGACGAAGGATGGACGGTCAATCATCCACAGGAACTGGCCTACAGTTGCAAAAACCTTCAACATGAATGAAGGCTCAATATTCGCCTTCCGCTTCAGCAGTTTTCCAGATGAGATGCATCTGCCTATATACCGTCTATGATGCTAAATTCCAAAGGTTCTACATGTTGGATGTGGAACCTGCTGCTGGTGCAGTTGTGGAATGGGGTAGCTGAGTGCTGAAGCTATATCATGTTGTACTGTGATGTATTTCAATTATGAAATTATGCTTCCTTAATATGGAAATGAAATATATTGTGTGCTTAATATGAAATGTCAATTAGATTAATAAATGGATTATGATTAATTGGATAATTAGCCTGCTAATGGCGAATCAGCCTGCTAATTGGGTTTTGCTATTGCAAACAGTTGTTGAAATAATACCGTGGGCGATGACCTCACGCAACACACACAGTTTCTAGGAATAAACCGTGTTGGATGAATGAACAGTCACACATGACTTTCTCTTGAAAACTGTTTGTGTTAGGCCACCTTGCGCAAACGTCTACCACATAAAAACTGTGTGTGATGGACAGCCTTTGCCATACAGTTTCTTCTACGGATCGTGTGTGATACATTCAATAACGCAAACGATTTAACGGGAAAAATTGTGTGTGATGTACTTGTGAACGGAAACGTTTTCCTTGGAGCGACTGTGTGGGATGTGCATACGAATGGAAGCGTTTAGCGGGGACTGACTGTGTGGGATGTACTTGCGACCGAAAACAATTTCGCCGTATAATTGTATTTTTTTATTTCTATTGTAAGTATTTCGGTATTTGAGCGCTCGCCGGTCGCACACGACCTCATTTTGCCAAACGTGTGTGCTTGGAGGGCATATCCCCGACTGTTTCTGGGTCGTGTGGGAAGGACCCCCCTATCGCCCACAATCACTTGGAGACGGTTCCAAATGCCGTCACGGAAAGGGGTTTTAAACCGTTTGTTTAGGACCGACGAGCACCAGCGATGTAAGAACCGTTAATATGTTGACCTTGATATGCTGTCAGCTCAGGCAATCAATATGAACTATTTTTTGTCATTATTATAATTATTATATCATAGAGGTAGCACACTCAATCGATCTCACTACAGTATGTGTGAACAAAATATGCAATCTGGTTTGCGAATAGCACACGGTTCGTTGATGAAAGCCGTGTGCCGACCAAACCCCGCCACCCCGTCCACGATCTGAGTCGTGCTTTCTGATTGGCCAGAACCCAAACCCCACGGATCATACGTCTGCACCGTTGGATGCTCCCAGATCGAACGGCGATCCTCATCCCTCTCGACAACACATGCAGTTCCGGTTGTAATTTTATTTTTATGCACAAAATGCACGTTAATCTAAAAAATGTCTTAAATATAGCTAACGATACCTGAAATGCGCCAGAAAATCAAACTCGTGGTATAATGGTGATTGCGTACCGTGGAAATTTTTATGAGGCCAAACGATGAAGTCACCGACAACAGGAGTTTGAATTGACACGTCTCCTTTTGGAAAACCATGATCCTTCATTTGAGATGCTCCGGTTTGGAAGGAGCGGTCATCAAAACTTGTGCCAAACTTTACCAATTTTTTTCCACGGGGTCGTGAGAGCACGCCACAGGCACACATCGATTTTGATGATGTCCGAACTCCATCTGAATTTTCTGTAATTAAAATACCAACTAGGCCTACGCCAGTGGCCGCACCTCGCGGTCGAAATGTTTGAAACTTCTCCCGGCTTCTCGAACAAACGGATGAAAACTCACAAAGCGACGCACAAATGATCTGTACACCTTTGCTAGGCTGATAGTAAGGGGGTATCATAGCTAGTATCATGCATGCCAACTAGGCAATTTTGATGAGCCGTCATAGAATTAATTAAATGAAGAAACGAAGGGTTAAGTATCATATCATGAAACCGTATCATAATAAATGTTATGATACTATGTGTCATTCATGACAATATAAATAAAGTACTACATATGATACTAGCTAGCTACTCTATGATACTATGCATTAGAGCAAGTACACAATAGAGTGATATAAGACTAGCGACAATGGGTAGTAACATAGAATGTTACTAGTCTATGTTACTACCTCTATAGTGGGGAGTAACATATGTGTAGTAACATGCAACACTTCATTTATTAGGCTATAGACTCATCTTGCCTTGAGATGTGTGATGTTACTCAGGCTAGCCACAATGGGTAGTAACATGGACTAGTAACATGCCATGTGTTACTAGTCTATGTTACTACCTCTATAGCAGGGAGTAACATATATCAATACAAAAAAAGACACATCCGTGACATTTTGGGCCGAACGATTTTTTTTGTCATACTTATGACACTTCTATGACGATAATTGTGACAAAACCCGGTATCTTCATAGATGTGGTGGGCTCCTACTTCTATGACAAAAAACCATGACAGAAAATTGGCTTTTCGTCCTGGGCGGGCCGGAGACGCAGCTGCATGACATTCTTTGGGCCGTCCATGACGGAGAAAACCATAGTAGAAGCGAGGGCGACGAAAATATCAGGGTGTTCCTGGTTATGGTGGGTGGTCGGGGCCGAGCGATGCGTGTTTGTCTCGTACACGCACGCGCGTGGGTGCGAGGCGTTGGGGTCTAACTAAACCGGAGCTAGGCGTTGGGATCTAACTGAACACGAGCGATTGCACTGCAGGCTACGCGTTACTGAACCCGAGCGGTCGATCGATGGCTGTTAACTGAACCCGATCGAGCGGTTCCTTCACTACTGCTTCTAAGTGAAGTCGATCGATGCTGCCTCTGGATGAACAGTGAGCATTGCTGTTGGGGTGGGTTGGATGAACAGTTCTCGGTGGGGGTGGATGAACAAGACCCCATGGTGTTGCCTCTGGATGAACAGGACCCCGATCGATCGAGCCAGTTGGGGCTGGATGAACAGGACCCCGTGGAGGGCTGGATGAACAGGACCACCCCGTGGAGGGCTGGATGAACAGTAGAAGGTGGAGGACTAGATGAACAGTAGCCCGTGGAGGGGTGGTTGAACAGGAGACCGTGTGGAGAGGGCTGGTTGAACAGTAGCCGGTGGAGTAGCGCGCTGTGGAGGCTGGATGAACAGGAGCCCATGGATGAACAGTCGCAGGTGGAGGCCGGAGGAGGTCGGCGGTGGATGAGCAAGAGTCTGTGGAGGCCGGAGGGTTCGACGGTGGAGATGAACAATATCCTGTGGAGTCCCGTTTTGCAGTACGCCACACCCCTCCCGATGAACAGGACCCCCATTTCGACCGTAGCGCTCCAACACAAGTCCATTTCCTCTGTTTTGCGGTACGCCACACCCATCCCGATGAATAGGACCCCGTTTCGACCATAGGAGGTCTGTTTCCTCTGTTTTGCGGTACGTCAGACCCCTCCCGATGAACAGGATCCCGTTTCGACTGTGGCTGGTCGAACACAAGGGCGTTTCCTCCGTTCTGCGGTATGCCAGGCCTCGTTTCCATCGGCTGTTCCGTCCAAGCCCTCCCGATGAACACTGTCGGTGTCAAAACCGGCGGATCTCGGGTAGCGGGTCCCGAACTGTGCGTCGAAGGCTAATGGTAACAGGAGGCGGGGGACACAATGTTTACCCAGGTTCGGGCCCGCTCGATGGAGGTAATACCCTACTTCCTGCTTGATTGATCTTGATGATATGAGTATTACAAGAGTTGATCTACCACGAGATCGTAGATGCTAAACCCTAGAAGCTAGCCTATGATTATGATTGTTGTATCTGATCTATCGACTAGCCTGGCCTGGGTTTATATAATGCACCAGAGGCCTAGGATAACAAGAGTCCTAGCAGAATACGCCGGTGGGGAGGAGTCCTTGTCTTGATCACCAAGTATCGTGGAATCTTCCTTGTAGGCGGTAGCTGTCCGAACTGGCCCATGAATATACGGCCATGGGGGTCCTCGGCCCAATCCAACTGATCGGGAGACGACGTGATGAGTACCCCCTAGTCCAGGACACCGTCAATATCCCCCAGAACCGGTCTTCAAGTTGGGGACGCTCCTCGATTCTTCCGAACTGTTCTTCATCTTCGGTTGTCGGTCTTGAAAACTGGTTCAACAAATCTTCTCATCTTCGATCTTGAGGATCGCCGAAATGCATTCGACGAGTTTATACATCGGGTATCCGAGGAGCCCCTTTAAGTTTTCGGCCTTTATCAATGCCTTGTTATTTTTATGCCACACCTCGGGTTTGAAGTTGTTCCCGGGCGGCAGTGTCCTCTTGCGTCCAAGCCCCAACACCAGACTGTATTCGAGGTATATTTTGCAGCTGAGCACCAACGTCGGGTTGTATCCGAGCCCCAATGCCGGACTATATCCAAGCTCCAATGCCGGACTGTATCCGAGGTGTCATAGACCACCTTGGTTCTAAAAAGTTGAATGTGTTTAGCTGTGCCTAATGCCGGAAATGCCCTCTATGGAGCGAGCCGCTGGCGCCCGAGCTTTATGCCGGACTGCTTCCAAGGTGGTGCACCACCCCGACCGCGGGCTGATTTTTTGCGAATATTTTTTATTGGTGCAATTTATTCTCTGCCGAGATATATAGCTAGTATATGTATATCCAATAGCCCTCAAGGTGTGTGTCGGTCTAAAACCCGAGATGCACCTGAAGGAAAACATAAAACTGTTGATCCTAGTAGCCCCTGAGACTCAGGTCGATTTGCGAAATCGGCACGAGGATCAACTCTAACTCGGCAAAGATACGTAGGAATAGAAACGCAGTGTAATATATAATAAAGATCAGCGGACGGGCCCCTGAGAGAGGGTCGTGAGAAGTCGCTGTGATATATTAGCTTGATGCCAGATAGGTCCAGATTGTACTTATTGTTATCCGAAGACGCACTTTCCCATAGTTCGATCAAGCCGAACACTGAGCCCTTTGGATTTTCTGCATTGAATAGGCAATGCAGTAGCCCCGGAGACACTGGTCGGGTGGCAACACCAGATCAGGGGATCGATGTGCCCCTTTAATATTTATAAATAATGAGCACGAAGCCCAGTAGCCCCCGAGCCTTAATGTGGGCACGGGTGGCCGAATTAAGGATCGATATCCAGAGTAAAGTCACAGATTATGTGTAATGATTCTATGTATCCAAGTACTTTACATCATTATTTTGACTCCATTGCGACCGTTTATTAGTTGAAAGGGGCCCATCGTTGGCTTCTACCCCTTGGTAGATACTATGCAGGGTGTTTCCGCACTAACAAAACAACCCTTAGCCGACGTCTCGGTGCCCGGAGGCAGTTGTGTTAGTCATAGGAGCTTAAAGTTGGAAGGCCAGTTACTAGCCTCCGGTTAGTGTTCGGCGACAGTCGAGGTCAAGCCGTAAACACTTCGGCCAATATTATGAACGGCCCGTCATTTAACACAGTCATCGGATCGCTGACCAGTTTACGCTTATTGTGACAGTCAGTTTTCGGCTTTCTCCACTGAGGCGCTTAACCATGCTAGCTGTAAGCACAATCACAGTGGTTCTCCCGTTTCGCACCTAGCCGAACAAAGCGGAACGTAGGAGGCAAGCAGAGGAGCCGGGCAACCCAACTATTGACCAAAGACGCAATTCGAAACCGATGCATATACAGCAATGTCCGAGAATATTTTTGCCGAATCCCTAAAGGTGTCCGGCGCCGCACTACGAGACTAATGCTGGAAACACACAAATAGTTTAAAAGTTCCATAGGCTTGGAAAACCAAAAAAAACTTCAGTAAAAATAGGACATCCGAACTACAACAAGTGTTCGGTGCCAAATCGAAAATTGGTCTTAGAAAAAAAGGTGCTTCTGTCGTGCTTTAACATGACACATCCTATCTCAAGACTTCAAGCGGGTCAGCCTACGGCTTCAACCTCCTATCCCGAAGGCGGAGTACTTCTCGTTAGGCCAGTTTAGTAAACTGATCTCTAGCGGTTTTGTGAGAGAAATTAGGCTCCCCGGCTAGTGACCACACACTCGTGTCGAAAAAGGGAGTGGTAAATAATAATAATAAAAACTTTGCAACGACTAAGAAGAAGAACACTTATTATAAAACGGCTCATATAAATTTAAGAGCCCCCAAGTGACTTGGGTAAAATAATTTTATGTATAATGATTGTATGTACCGAAGTACTAATATCATATCTTTGTTCACCCAAACTTCTACGCGTCTTAACCGACAGCCGGCTTCTCCCTCTTCGGTCAAGGACCGAAAAGTGTTATGTACTCCACGTGTCGAAAATATCAACGGTGTTTCCGATAACCAGACAATCAGGCCATAAGGCTGTAATAGACAAAGCGCGCTCAGGGAACCTATGCTATATTACTGACGAAGTGTAAGAAGCATCTTCGAAGAAAATAGTACCCCCACCGATACCTTTCTTCGGTTGCTCATTGTTACTATGAGACTTGTGCAATAGATTTTTTGTACTCATGAGTTCCATTGTGTGCCAACCATAATTGAAAACAATAAGAGTGCTAGCTTTCGGCTTCACCCAGTCTGAGATCCGAGCTTGGATGACCCGATCATGACAATCGCAGAGGTGCTCCCTTTGCTCCCTAGCCGAACAATCGAGAACGTAGGGGTAAACACAGGAGCGAGGCAACCCAGTTTGCAAATCGCTTAAGTCAATATGGTGCATATTGTGGCGTAATACACGAACAAGGAACGAAGCCGTACAAGTATAATCATATGCAAGAGCACAGGCTTCACGAAGGAAGCCCCCAAGTGAAATGGGTATTTGAATTTGTGTGTCACAAACAAGGTTATGACAAGGAATTTTTTCACAAACAACTTTTTGCCAAAAAAGTATAATGCTTGGTTGAGCCGAACACAAGTTAAAAAATTTAAAACTTTGAGCATGAAAGCAACTTAGTTGGTTAATGTGTTCGGCATTGATGATGTGGTCCAAGCTTGATGCGGGACAAGGTTCCATCCCCCAAGCCGGTCCCGAGGTGGCGGAGCGAAGAGCTCGGCACTCCGAAGTGGTGTCATAGCACGACCAATGCAGTATGGCAGAGTGACGCTGAAGTCCCCGACCTGGGTCAATGAGGTGTTGACGAAGCCGCCCGTCCAGCCAAGGTGACGTGGTATGTCAGTACGCCAAGTCGACGATACTGCCCGACCTAGATCATTTTCCTGTGCACAAAAAATAGTGCAACCCGGAGATAATAGTAATAACAATAATTAAAAATTTTTTTTTGCATAATATATAATTTATGCAAAGTGAGTAATAAAAGAAAATATGGCCTGCGGCCGAACACTCGATGAGGTAGAGCTTTCTCGGTGATGCCGAAGTCCCCGAGGCAACCGAACACGTCTGTATGGCAACACGACCAACAAGGTGATGCCGAAGTCCCCGAGGCAACCGAACACGCCGATTGGGACAACGGCGTCGGCTTGCCGAAGAGACCACGTGACGTAGTCGAAGACCATTACTTCACAGGTCGGTCTGAGTTCCGGATGCGGCGTTCGCCGGACTATGTACGGAAACTGACCGAACCACCATGCGACCATCGTTAGTGTGGCCACCATTCGATAGACCTGTGTACAGATGATGGAACAAACCAGATTTCTTTGGAAAAATAAACCCAAACAAGAAAAAAATTACTAGGATTAATAGCACCTGGTTTATTTGTTGTAGCAATCCGAAGAAAGGTGACTCCCAAAATTGGGACTCGATCCGCACACCCATTGCCTGACGGGTGATAAAGCAATGACATGGCGACGCTGGCACAGGTCGGCTTGCCGAGGCAAAGCCCTCGGTCCAGCCAATGTGACGAGGCGGGTCGGCTAGTGACGCCGAAGTCTCCGGAGTAGGTTGATGAAGAGGTGGCGGAGCCCCCGGTCCATCCGAGATGTCGAAGCCTCGATGTCAGCCAATGAGTCGAAGTAGGCCGGCGTGATGAACATCAGCTTGAAAAAGCAACAGTGTGGCCCTGCCGATGCCGGTCGTGATGTGGTCAATGCCGGCTTGATGAAGTGACCGTGCGGCGATGCCGGTGTGCCCGCTCCGTGTAATCCGTGGGGAGGGGATGTTGGTGATGATTTATCCTTCGCGATGCTGAACTCTTGTTTGGCTTGCCGAGATGATGATCCGAAGAAGTTGAGCTCGGCTCAATAAAGTGACAACGTGTCTAGCGCAGGTCGGCAGCCGTAGAGCAACGTTGTCGGGCTGGTTTGACACCAGCACGATGGTGAAAATCATATTGGAAAAGACTTCAAAATTAGCGGGATGTGTTTGGAAACAAAACACAATACCCCGTACAAAACTTCCTTCAAAAAGGATGTCCGAAATCCCGTTCATAAAAAAGATGAATTCGGGTCGGATTCGTCCTCGCGCAAAAAATAGATCCAAAAAGTGATGCACTAATCAGAAGGTTCCCGGAGTTTGGACGGTCGGATCGAGCTGAAATTTTGAGGGGTGATAGATATAGGAATTCCGCAGCCAATCAACGGTTGGATCTTCCAAAGGACGTCCGAGCTAGAAGCTGGACACCACGCCCTAAACTCGTCCAGATTCCCGTCCAGTTTTGACAGGGCTCCGGTATATCGCGGATTGCCAGAGATTCCTCCATCGGAACTCGGCGAAATTTTCCAGGGTTGTTGTAGACTCAATTCCGCACAATTCCACTGAAGCAATTGTTAAAACGACACTTGAGGAGGCGGTGGCGGCGGATACAAGTTCGCTGTCCAGAAAAACAGCACGGTCGCCCGAGGGCAATGTTGACGTTGAGCCCCCAGGCTCTCTGGATGATTCCTCCATGATCTTGATAGAGATTGGAGTTGATGTTGATGAAGGCCCTCATCCGAACATGACGATCGGAGGTAGGGCGCAGTCCTCGGTCCAGCCAAGGTGACCAGCCGAGCCGGTGACGAAGAAGCCGACGTCGCAGTTGATCTGCAGTCGAGCCATTGATCCTTTTGCTGATCACACAGCGGAACTCTCAATGAAAGCACCAATGGCGGTGTCAAAACCGGCGGATCTCGGGTAGGGGGTCCTGAACTGTGCGTCTAAGGCTAATGGTAACAGGAGGCGGGGGACACAATGTTTACCCAGGTTCGGGCCCTCTCGATGGAGGTAATACCCTACTTCCTGCGTGATTAATCTTGATGATATGAGTATTACAAGAGTTGATCTACCACGAGATCGTAGAGGCTAAACCCTAGAAGCTAGCCTATGATTATGATTGTTGTATCTGATCTATCGACTAGCCTGGCCTCATTTTATATAATGCACCAGAGGCCTAGGATAACAAGAGTCCTAGCCGAATACGCTGGTGGGGAGGAGTCCTTGTCTTGATCACCAAGTCTTGTGGAATCTTCCTTGTATGCGGCAGCTGTCCGAACTAGCCCATGAGTATACGGACATGGGGGTCCTCGGCCCAATCCAACTGATCGGGAGACGACGTGATGAGTACCCCCTAGTCTAGGACACCGTCAAACACGACGACGCATTCCGTTCCGACCCAGCCGGTTGGCTCCCCATGAACACGACGACGACGCAGTTTGTCCGTTCTGACCCAGCCATGTACACGAGCCCTGGCCGTACGTACGCGTGAGTAGGCGTTTGAGACCCCGCCCATATATACGTACGTGGTCGTATTTTCTTTCTTGCACACCGCCGCTGTACGTACGTGTACATGCTACGTGCGCGCCTCTACTACGACACGTGCGCGCCTCTACATCAACCAGTATGTACGTACACGTTCGCGACCAGAATGACAACGCTACGTACGCTTCGACCAGGTGGGTCCCGACTGTCAGGCACTTCCTTCCGTGCGAAGATATAGCTGGTGGGTCATAGCAGTCAGGGGGCGAATCGGTTTTTTTTTTGCGCGGACGCACTTCTTTGCGTGCAAAGATGTAGCTGGTGGGTCCCAACAGTCAGGGGGGAAATGTTTTTTTCGTGAAATATGATGGCCCGTCCGATGGGTCCTTGCTGTCAGGTGCAAGAATAATTATTTTGCGTGTAATAAGGAGGCACTTCCTTGCGCCCGCCGTGGACCCAGCTGTCAGCCTCTTCACGTACAGGACTCTTCTGATGGAAGTCGTTCCTTGACAACGTTGACCACACCGCGCCGAGAGCACCAGGGCGATGGACGACGGCGAGGCCTAGGAAGGGGATGACGCGGAGCCGGGGAAGACGCGGAAGTGGAAGCCCGCGCGAAGAGGAGTAAGAGGGTTCACTGGTTCGACTGCAGTGTGAGGCTGCCGTCGCTGCAGAATAACAGGGGGTGTGGGTGAGTAGAGGGATGGCATGGCCAGCGGTGGGAGTAGTAGGGGGCGGTGAGGCCTCCGCGGCAGCACAGCCGGCCACGGGAGGCAGGAGCAGGCGGCACGACCGGCGCTTTTTTGGGCGGCTGGAGGAAGAAGACCAGAGGTTGGACAAGCACTACGGCCGTTGGATGGATATCGTACGGTCACTGCAGCTAGAATCGTTTATATTGACTAAGTTGATAAAGCCCTTGGTACGCGTCAACTTAGTAGGCCCATAGGTCAGCTTCCGAAACGGTGCGCCCCAGATGTCAGGGGGAGGAATCATTTTTTCGGCGGGTGAAGCTAGAATATCCGAGATTGAAGAAGAAGCACGACATCCGTTGGATGGACATCCAACGGCCACTGCTGCTAGAACCGTGTGTTGACTATAATAAGTTGACAAACCTTGCATACACGTCAAATTCTTTTTTAGGGGACGCGTCAACTTAGTAGGCCCACAAGTGTGTGGCAGAGAACTTATAGCCCATTTGCGATTTGTAAGAATGTACGACCCATTTTTGAATTCAAATGGAATTTACTACAGTCCATTTACAGTTTGTTAAAAGTACAACCCATTTTCTAGCTAGGACAACGATTAATAATTTCAACAACCGTTCAAGACAGAATTCAATAAAATTTCCCGCATTTTGATGGGATCCAAAATATTTATCTCCCGAAATTTCTAGTCAGATTGAATATAAATTTGTATTACGTAAAAATCTAACGAAACATTGCGCGCAATTAAAAATTAAGATTTTCAAAATCCATAAATGATATTTTATAAACTAATTTCGTGTTTGGTGCATTTTTTTATAGTTATTGCCCAGTTTTTATAATTACATCCCATTTATTATTTTTTAAAGCCCATTTTCCTGTTAAGCCTAATGCATCCCTCCTAGGAAAGATTTGCAGCCTAGCGGGGCGGAGAATAACAAGTTGACCTTGCCTGGGTATTCCTCAAAAAAACGTATAGCTGGGCTAGCCATTTTCATCTTGAAAAAAATTAATATCTGGGCTAGATATCTGTCCTGGGCTAGACGGGCCACAGCCCGCCCAGTTAATACCCTGCTCTCCTCTGAACAACAACGAAAACATCGCCAAGAAAAACTCTGCAGTGCTCACGCCTCAAAAACACAAATACTGCTCGAGCTGCTTGGTCCCAGCTGTCGGCCGCACCTTGTGCAATTCTCTCGTTTATATTGACTACATAGGTTGACAATGGTGTGGGACCATGATGTCAGGAAACCAGGAGGAAGCAAAAAAATATAGTTGTACATAATAAGGAGGCACTTGCGTACGTATGGCTATGGCCCTAGTGGGTCCCTTGGTCGAGCGCAACAACTCGAAGGACGATCGGGAGGGCCTCGCGGGCCCTACGGATGGTCTGATACAGCGCCCGCTGCTCATTCAGGAAGCCAAGATCATCGGACACCTATGAGCACCTTCGAGAGACTGAGACGACATGAAACGGTAAGGCCGCGCTTGGGCGCTCTGGTTTATTTCACACATGTATTAAGATACAAGTGTAATTTACTCGTCATCGGAAACAACACGTAAAATACAGGTGTAATGAAACCGCTTGAGGTCTGTAAGTAAAACCGGCGGGTTATGCGTGTAATTTGAGAGACTAGTGTATATTTTACTAGTCGAAATCGACCAACCAAGCGCTTCGCCCGAGACCATCTGCTTTTATTTATGAGCGTCAGTTTTACAAGCGTTTTTGGTTGGAAAACAACGATCCAATCACGACCTGAGATGATGAGTTAGTCGGAAGATCATATGGTTTCACGTCTAACCTGCCCGACTTGTCGTATAGGCTATGAATGAAACATCAGACGATGAACTTCTTAAGCACGGAAACAACAGAAGAGGATGATCTTCCTAACAAGCAAATCGCTGGCATTAGATCGACATGCAAAACAATACAAAGCATTATTCTCAGGAGGCACGGTGAACAGCTCGTGATGCCGCATGCCACAACATTCCAAGATCAACTTTGCAATCAAACACAAGGCCTGGCATTACATAGACAATATTCAGAACAAACTCTTAAAATATCTTACATAAGTCAACATTCATGTGACTATGCATCTTAGCAGAGTAAATATTTACTTCTGAACTGTAGGAAAACACGATCGACGTTGCTCACAACAAAGGGTGTCCCACTGAAAATATCAAATGCATGTCTTCTGGCTAACATCAATGAGAAAAAATTGACAAGGTTTTCCAATTCCAATATATTAAACTAATGTCAACTTTGACAAGCTTTTCCCATTCAAAATATGTAATGCCTATGATTGTGGAACGGGAAGAGTTTGTCATCTGATAGTCCGGTGGCTCAAGGTGACGACGAATGATTAGAGAACCATTCGATGTATTGTGCATGATGAAGTATTATGGAGGACACGAACCATCTGAACATTTTGTGCAGTTCCACTAAAATCAAGCTGAGCATCCGTGTGGATTTCGTATTTATATGCTACAGAAAACAAAGACACATCAGCACACACATGAATATTGGCCCCAGTGTCAACCCACCAATCGGTGGACTAACAAACTGAAAGTACGGTAAATAGATTACCATACCCAGATGCCCCATCATTGTTTCTTAGAGTGACATTGACAGACTTGGAGTCCTGTCCTGGCTTCTTGGTACTTGTTTGGGCACTTGTTTGCCCAGTGTTCCTCCGAACCACAACTAAAGCAGCCATTTCTCTTTTTGTCTTTCTTCTTACCCTTCTTAATAGCCGACGCTGGCAGCACTATTCAAACATATAGTACGTTGGCTCAAGGTGACGACGAATGATTAGAGCACCATTCGATGTATTGTGCATGATGAAGTATTATGGAGGACACAAACCATCTGGACATTTTGTGCAATTCCACTAAAATCAAGCTGAGCATCCCTGTGGATATCGTATTTATATGCTGCAAGAAAACAAAGACACAACAGCACACACATGAATATTGGCCCCAGTGTCAACCCACCAATCGGTGGACTAACAAACTGAAAGTACGGTAAACAGATTACCATACCCAGATGCCCCATCAATGTTGCTTAGAATGACATTGACAGATTTGGAGTCCTGTCCTGGCTTCATGTACTTGTTTGGGCACTGTTTGCCCACTGCTTCCTATGCTCTCTTCAGACTAGTCATGTCACCAGCGTCTACTAATACTCTGTAAAGCTTCTCGATCATTCCTTGTGTAATGTAGCACAAATGGTGACTGCTTCCTTTTGCAAAGTGGTAAGACCAACTGGACCCACTAATGCAGCAGTTTGCCTTAGACACATTGGCTCCTTTTGTGCAGTTCAACTAAAATCAAAGTCGGAATAAAACCGATCTTTAATTTTGATATCCCTGTAAGCAACAATAGGTATAAGGGAAACAATTACTGAGAAATAACCGTTGATGACTTCTACTCCCATAAGAAAAACATCTACTGATCTACCTTATCTTAATGGGAAACAAAGTAGGAGAGTAGCAATTCTCAATCAGTGTGATTCATTCATATTAACTGAGACATTACCTTAACAATGCCTTGTTTCAACATGTATAGAGAACGACAAAGAAGAAAAGTATCATTCCTAAAACAAAGCGACTAATTCATTTTAACAGAGACATTATCTTAACAATACCTTGGTTAAACATGTTGAAAGAACTACAAAGCAGGATAGTACCATTTTTAAAACACCGTAACTGATATATAATAACAGAGATATTATCTGAACAATACATTTCTTAAACATGTACTCCGGCCGATCCCTAATAGAAATGGTACTCCCGCCGATCCAAGTGTTGTAGTTTTGAACTAAGATTCGGTAGTTAATTCTGAGGAAAGTAGGTACTGACCTTTCAAGACCAAGATTTGAAACAACTCCTGAGGAAGATCTAAAAGAGATCTCAACACATATATGGAAATTCGGTCTCATTTTGTGCAGTTCCACCAAAATTAAGAGAAGCAAAATGTCGCAATAGCAACAAGTTGAATAGATATCCCTGTTTTAAAAGAGGCAAAAAAGGAATCAATTACTGGCCAATAAAGGAGGATGAAACATGCGGCCACAAAAATGGTAATCCCGCCAATCCCTGACAAGTGTTGCAGTTTTGAAATAAGATTCAGTAGTTAATTCCGAGAGTGGCATTGCCTAATTTTACCAGCGGCATTAGATTAACAAAAAGCATAAACAGTTCCAGGGGAGAGTGGGCGCAACAACAACATGTGCTTCCATCTACTTATGAAGGGGGTGATGCAGAGTTTGTTGTAACAAAGCAACAAGCATAATGTCTGGGTTGGTCCTATTTTTGTTCATTACTTAATGGGAAAAGACAGCAATACAATAGCTTCAATTAAACATTTATTTAAAACAGTACCAATAAAAGTAGCACAGCATCTCAAAGCACACTGCACGATCATGTGGATGAAGGCAAGTACCAACCTGTCATGGCGCACACAAGATCACATACGAGTCTGCCAACATGAATAGGAAATCCAATCTCGTTTTGTGCAGTTGCAATGAAATCAAGTAAAGTCGCCGGTCTGATATTTAAGTTTGCTATAGCAACAAGTTGAATAGATATCCCTGATTTAACAGAGGCAAAAAAGGAAACAATTACTGCCAATAAAGGACGATGAAACATGCGGCCACAAAAAGAAGCATCTACCTTATCTTGATGGAAAACAAAGTATAGGACAGTGGCATTTCTAAAATGGTTGCATTGATTCATATTAACAGAGAAATTCTCTTAAAATAGTTCAGTAATTAATTCTGAGACTGGCATTGCTTAATTTTACCATCAGCATTAGATTAAGAAAAAGCATAAACAGTTGCAGGGGCGAGTGGACGCAATAACACCATGTGCTTCCATCTACTTATAAAGGGGGTGATGCAGAGTTTGTTGTAACAAAGAAACAAGCATCATGTCTGGGTTGGTACCATTTTTGTTCCCTATTTAATGGGAAAAGAGAGCAATACAATAGCTTCAATTCAACATTTATTTAAAACAGTACCAATAAAAGTAGAACAACATCTCAAAACACACTGCACGATCATGTGGATGGGACATGGGATATGCCAGCACCATGTGCGTCCATACGTATAAATGGGTGATGCACAGTATGTAGCCAAGCAGCATATCTGCGTTGGTCCCATATTTGTTCTCTTTGAAACTTTTTCCTATGTGAGGGCAGCAAATCTAGTCCTGCACAAACTACCCGACCCCCGCTTTCTTTCCCTTTTCAACAAAGAGTTCGGTTCCTTACAGATGTGTGTCTTTGGGTTACCCCCTTTTTTCCTTTTCGACCAACAAAGCGCTGGATAGCTAGTCTATACTACTTTCCCTCCCTCCTTTCCTCATTGAACCACGTCCTAGATTCATGCTCCACCCCACCGCACCCTTCTTTCCTCTTTGAACCAAGACCTAGATTCGACTACAGAATCGAAAAAGATCTGCATGCAGCTACACCAATGACGGTTTCAAAGAAACTTATACCTTAGGGTCATCGGGATGTGGCAAGGCGTGCGGCGGGAGGTCGGATCTGCCCACACTACGTACGACAGCGAGGAAGAAGGGGTCGGTGGCCCTCCCACACAGGCACTGGGTGAAAGAGAAAAGCGCAGCCGGCAGTGGATTGCCTCCCTCGCCGAAGGCGATAGAGTGAACGCTGCACCTCCTCCCCTTCCTGGTGCGACGGGATCCATACGCCTCCTTTGCCAGCTGTGAGGGGGGTGAGAGAGACAGAGGCCACAATGCAGTCTTGCTTAGATCTGGTGAAGAGGGTGAGAGACTGTGAATATAGCAAACCCTAGCAAAGGAACGCTGAGCCTCCAGCGTGTATATATATATGTAATGCGGCGAGAGTGTGGATAGTGCAAACCCTAGCGAACAAGCGCTGAGGCTCCAGCTTATATATATATACTGTAGTACGGACTGAGCTCCGATGCCTTAACTGCACCTGCTTTTGGCTGTATGACAGGTGGGCCAGCCACATTTTGGGCTCACCTGTCATAAACCCAAAGGCAGGTGCACTGAAGTCAATGAAGCTACGTCCATATATTACTCGTGTATACGACTAATATATAGTGGAGTGGTTTTCTTATTCTCTCCATAACAATTGTTTTAAATTGTGTAAGTACGAAACGAAACTCTTTATTTAACGTACCAGTGAAGAAAACTACTACTCCCTCTCTTCCTAAATATTTGTCTTCCTAGAGATTTCAACAAATGACTACATATGGAGCAAAATGAGTGAATCTACATTGTAAAAAATGTCTATATACATCCGTATGTGGTAGTCCATTTCAAACCACTTGAAAGACAACTATTTAGGAACAAAGGGAGTACTTCCGATGAACTAACGATTCACGCGTCCTGGTCGCACTTCCTATCCTTCACGTGCGGTACACTACCCTCCCTTAAGTGAACAACCACACATGCGCCAAATTATCGGAAACAAATAAAGAATTTTAATTTCAATTATCGGAAAGGTTTGAGAGTATGTACAGTTTGCCCTCTCTAATAATTATGGTTTGTTGAGTTCGGCCTAAACATGGTCAAACTTTACAAAGTTTGACTTCAGTCAAATCTAATATGCGGAGTAAATAAAAATGGAGGGCTACTACGTCCATCCGGGTTTTTAGTCCACACCATTTTTTAATCAAAGTTAATAGCTGGACAAATAAAATTACAGGGGAGCTGGAGATAAAGTTGTGAGAAGGCTTAGAAATCAATACAAACCTTATGCTCTTAGTACCAACGTCGATCCTTCTTCGAGGAAACATTTGGTTCATAGCCAATTGTGTGATAAAATTGCACCAACATGAAAGACGACTGCGTCTCCAATGCAACCAAGGTGAACTGACGAAGGATATCATCTTTGTGGGTAACAAGCAAAGAGCACTCATGGAAGATAGCTTGTTTTTCATTGAAAATCGATCAGCTTCACCAGCCGACGCAACCATGAGGCGCAACCATGAGCATCGATAGGTCATCGTGGTGATGCATCATCCATTTGGCATCAAGTTTGGGTGAGGCACCTATGAAGTTCGAAAAATCCTCACTGTGGTCTGTTTCTTCTCAGTAATCAAGCTCGAGGAAGGAAGAACCACGTGGCAGAGGATAGTGAGGCAGAACAACAATGGCCATCCAATTTTGTGCAGTTCCACTAAAATTGAGGAAGACATGCCCGGGTATGGAGATACGCATCGCTGTTTCCAAAAATATAAAAAAGGGATATAGTGTTGTTACTTTGTTTTACAAGATTAACAACGGCATCTCAATTGTCAATAAGAATTATGAAAAGTACACCAACAAACAGAAGCATCATGATTATCTTGATGGGAACTAAACCAGGATACCCGAGAAAAAAAAGCATTTCTTCATTTAACCAGTGATAGTATTAGATTAGTGATACGTCTCCAACGTATCTATAATTTTTGATTGCTCCATGCTACTTTATCTATTGTTTTGGACTATAATGGGCTTTATTTTCCACTTTTATATTACTTTTGGGACTAACCTATTAACCGGAGGCCCAGCCCAGAATTGCTGTTTTTTTTTTTTGCCTATTTCAGTGTTTCGAAGAAACGGAATATCAAACGGAGTCCAAACGGAATGAAACATTCGGGAATGTGATCTTCTCACTGAACATGATCCAGGAGACTTGGACCCTACTCCAAGAAGTGCCAGAGGCGGTCACGAGGGTGGAGGGCGCCTGGCGCGCCCCTCGCCTCGTGGGCCTGACGCTCAGCGACGTACTCCTTCCTCCTATATATACCTCGCACTTCAACAGATCGATATCTGAGCCAAAACCTAATTCATCCGCCGCAACTTCCTCAGATCCATGAGATCCCATCTTGGGGCCTGTTCGGAGCTCCATGGAGGGGGCATCCACCACGGAGGGCTTCTACATCAACACCATAGCCCCTCCGATGAAGTGTGAGTAGTTTACTTCAGACCTTCGGGTCCATAGCTAGTAGCTAGATGGCTTCTTCTCTCTTTTTGGATCTCAATACAATGTTCTCCCCCTCTCTCGTGGAGATCTATTCGATATAATCTTCTTTTTGCGGTGTGTTTGTTGAGACCAATGAATTGTGGGTTTATGATCCAACTTATCTATGGAAAATATTTGATTCTTCTCTGAATTCTTTTATGTACGATTGAGTTATCTTTGCAAGTCTCTTCGAATTATCCGTTTGGTTTGGCCAACTAGATTGGTAGTTCTTGCAATGGGAGAAGTGCTTAGCTTTGGGTTCAATCTTGCGGTGTCCTTACCAGTGACAGAAGGGGTTGAAAGGCACGTATTGTATTGTTGCCATCGAGGATAACAAGATGGGGTATTTATCATATTGCATGAATTTATTCCTCCACATCATGTCATCTTGCTTAAGGCGTTACTCTGTTTTTAACTTAATACTCTAGATGCATGCTGGATAGCGGTCGATGAGTGGAGTAATAGTAGTAGATGTAGAATCGTTTCGGTCTACTTGTCTCGGACGTGATGCCTATATACATGATCATTGCCTATATATACTCATAACTATGCTCAATTCTGTCAATTGCTCAACAGTAATTTGTTCACCCACCGTAGAATATATATGCTCTTGAGAGAAGCCACTAGTGAAACCTATGGCCCCCGGGTCTATTCTCATCATATCAATCTCCATCACCTTATTTACTTGCTTTGCTTTTACTTTTCACTTTGCATCTTTATACCAAAAATACCAAAAATATTATCTCTATCAGATCTCACTCTAAGTAAGTGACCGTGAAGGATTGACAACCCCTAATCGCGTTGGTTGCGAGTAGCTATCGCTTTGTGCAGGTACGAGGGACTTGGCGCGGCCTCCTACTGGATTGATACCTTGGTTCTCAAAAACTGAGGGAAATACTTACGCTACTGTGCTGCATCATCCTCTCCTCTTCGGGGAAAACCAACGCAAGCTCGAGACGTAGCAATTAGCAACAGCAATAGGAGCATATGGACAATGACCGCACAACCACCATGTACTTTTTTGTCGAAACAACATGTATACCTCCATCGAGGCATAAATCAGGACAACTTTTCGAGTGGCATTTCCTCTATAATAGTAGGTGGTGTTGGACCAGCCGATGAACCCTAGCTACTATATATGGGGAGCTGGGGAGTAGTCGCATAGAAGAAAGCCCACATGCAGTGACCTGGGGAGCTGGACCAGTACAAGAAGTTATACCTCAGGTGGGCGAGATGTCGCTTAGGCGGGCGGGCGATATCTGACCACACGAAGGCAGCGAATAAGGGCGCGGAGGACCTTCGTCTGTGCCAGCGTCAACTCCGAGAGGACGGTGCGCATAGGCTTCCTCCATCGCCGACGGCGACAACGTCAATGCTGCACCTCCTCACCTCCCGCAGCGGACGAGATTCGGCCGGATCTGTGACCACCGGTGAGGAGAGAGATAGTGTGGACACTGTCATCTTGTTTTGATATGGAGAGGGTGAGAGAGCGAGACGCGAGAAACTCTATCAAACAAGAGGCTATAATGCAGTAAAACAATCTCTCCATAGCAGTGGTTTTAAATAGAATACGCGCATTCCCGAAAAAAAGAAATGAAAACTGGCGGACAATTTTTTAACGTACCAAGAAAGAAAACTCGATCAAAAACACGCCCCTGCTTCCAGGTCGTGAGAGTCGTCGCGCACACACACATAGACATAGACATGCATATCCGTGTTTACGTAAAATTCCATTTCCACCTCCATCTCCAATCATATTTGTCTAACTGGCACATTATTTACATTGTTAATTATATACACGACAATATTAACGTACATCATCTCTTGTTTGCGGGCGTCCAGACCGCTGCCATGGCCGCTCCTAACCAACCCGAACCCTCTTCATCACCCGTGCGTGCTTCCCGCCCGAAATGGTCAATGCTGCATTCATGCCCGGCCAGAGCAGACGCGACCTCTCACTGGTGCCGACATTGAAGCGGCGCTCCGACCGAGAGAGCGTTGCCCGCGCCGCTTGCTGGTGCACGCGACTGCTCCGCGTTCAAAGGTCGGAATAGCCGGCCACAACATGCATGTAAAAAGTTCTTGGGAGTCCCTGCTATAGCTAGTTGTCCTCCCCCAACTTGTCAATCTCTTCCAGTAGTACTAGTACTCCATGGCGCGATCCATCGACAAGCAGGCGGAAAAGTTATCGTATACTCAGTTTGCGGTGAGTGGCATGCCGAGCGACCTTGTGGGGTCGAGCCGCGGAGGAGGGTGAGACACGAACGCGACAGATGTGATTTAAACGTTGGTTTTGCTCGATGGTGCGATCCAACGAAACGAAACATTGGTTTCTCTCCGTTTCCATTTTTTCTCCGGAAAAATAGAAACTTTCCACTCCATTTTCATTCCTACTCCAAGGTTGCCCCGTTACAACATTCCATCAAATACAAAGGAAAACTAACACGCATGCTGATGCATCTCAATGATTCACAGATCATAGCCAATATTTACTTCACAACTAAAGACAAAAGTTGTGAGAGCGTGTACGAAAGAAAAACTACTGATGGGGTCACTACGACTTAAACCCTAAACCCTAAACATGATTTAAGTTCCTGGCTAGGTAGAACCTGTCGAAGGAAAGACGGCTGGCACCCTCGGATCATACAATGCTTTTGTGCAGTTCCACTAAAATCGAGCTGAGCATCCCTCATGGCAAATATATTGAAGAAGTGTGATTGGTATAATAGTACTGGCACTAGTTCATGAGACATAAACTCATCACAAGTAGAAGCTGGTAGAAGTAGAGAAAGATCGACATGGAGATGGAGCTACGTGGGGAGCTGCGGCAGTGGAGCAAGCCGGCTCCAAAAGGAAGATGGACTACCTGGGACGTCGGGCTGTAGCTAGAAGGGCGGTTGGGACGCGGCATCGACCCATACCATGGTGACCCCCGATTGGGACGCACCGACTGTGGATTTTCTCCCTCGCTGATATCGACCGCGTCTACGCAGAACATTGTTCCCTTCCCCCAGCTGTGGGATCAGGCCTGATATGTGACCAGCGGTGTGGCCATCATCGTTCTATGCTTGTGAAGAGAGCAACCCAAGCAAGCAGGCTTGTAGCTTAGGCTCCTGCTAGTGTATATATAGTGGTTTTATTTTTCTCCCCATATCAACCATTTTATATTGCGTACGTGTCATTGAAGAGTGAAATGATGGTTGCTTCTTCTGACTAACTTACTGTGTGATTTGACTGCTCCTTTAGTGGCCCCTACATGTACTCCCCTTACGTGTATGCAACAGTCACACGTACACATGGATGCAAAAACGCGCACGACGCCCTAATGCATGCATGTCCGAGCACACGAAAACACACACGGTCACGCTCAAGTGCTCAACCTACACGTGCACGCACACACATACTCAGCCAGGCTGAGCTAGTGACTGTATAAACACTGGAAAATGTATATATTGAGCGCAATGAGCGTATTATGAAGTCCACTGACCGTATTTTTACAAATATGCTGTGACAGACAGTGTATTTATCTCGTTTGAAATTAAGCCATATTAACCGGAGAGGACGTAGTATGGACTAGCATTACTTTGTTGTGTCCCGTCAACTTGCCGAATGAGGAGAAGCTTGCAGGACGGGAGAAGCTTGCGCGCGGTGGCTCGCAGGACAAGGAGAAACTTTTGACTAATGCAAGCTCTCCCTCGCTCAGGCGGTGGACGTGCAACAGTTAATTCGGTGTCAGATTGCCAGAAGCATACACTATACTAGTACTATTATTGTTCGACTTCCCAAAGAGGCGAACAGCCAATCGCAAAGTTTACTAGTACTAGTACTACTACTATAGTCTATAGAGGTATGTACTATACTAGTACTAGGAACCGGATGGAGGAGCTTCTGCACTCTTATTATATTTCTAAAATGTGATAAAGCAATCTTCAACACATTTGGTTCCCTTCGAGGGTTCTCTAATGTGATAATGGAAGTTGATTGCATGGAACACTCGCCACAATTCTCGCTTAATTCCGGCTCATATCCTGATACAAATAGGAGCGCTCCGTAATATTTCCTCTTTTTTTGTTATTCAACATGTAAACAGGTCAGCAAACCTTGTGGCGCATCTTTGTGTGAACCGTGCTTGCTGCACTTTGAATGTGGCCGAGAGCTGGCTTGATGAAACACCTCGCTTCCTACTTCTTTTTTTGCAGCGTACCTCGGTTCCTAGTGACCAGTGTCTTGGTTGATCGTCCTAAGAATGCTTATATATGAATAAAGCTCTCTCATTTATCCGCAAAAAAGATTAAGCCATATTAACCGGAAAGGAGGGAGTATGGACTAGCACTACTTTTGGTGTGTCCCGTCAACTCATGAGCGAGGAGAAGCTTGCAGGACAAGGTGAAGCTCGCTTCGCCTTTGACTAATGCAACGTACCCTCGCCCGCAAAGTGGACATGCATCAGTTCATTCGGTGTCAGATTGCGAGGCATACATCAGTAGTACCGAACATGCGAGTACCATCATTGTTCGACTTCACGAAGAGCGAAGAGCCAAGCGCAAGGTTTAGTAGTACGAGTAGTACTACTACTAGAACCGCATGGTGGAGCTTGTGTACTCTTATTTTTTTTAATCTCTGATAAAGTACACATTTATTCCGGAGAAGGGCGGAAAATGGCAGCCCGACATGTAATGATGATATCGATCAACTATGCTCGAATATATCTTGGCCTCCATGCGAGCCCGTCTGTTTGTTCTCGCTCCTCGTCTCTCTCAAGGAACGGCGGGTTGGCCATTTTGCCGTCAATTGAGATCGGTTTGCTCACACTCCGGTCCCACATGTCAGTGATATGCCAAGTGGAGGTGCGTTGACCGACTGTCCATACACGCACTTGGTTTTGCACCTTCATACTACTCCTCCCTCCGTCACAATTTACAGGGCGCGCTTCATTATGATGCATTTATCTCAATGCATCTCCACCACTAGAGAGACTTTAGACGTGTTTGGTTTAATGCTCAATTAATTAGGGCGTGGTAACCGTAATCAAGTCCACAATTTTCTCTCGATGTACTACGGAGTGGAGTAAGTGCATGCATGTGTGTACCCGGGGTGGAAGCACTGCATGCATGTGTGTACACATTATTTCCTCTAGTAATAGACGCCGTGCTATAACTACCAATGCTATTTTTCAGGCCGATCGCTAGTCGCCTTGGTCCTAGAGATTTTTTCTTTTTTTGAAGCGCGCTCTATAAAAAGTGACAGATGGAGTAGTATGAGCGGATTCAAAGAAGAGCGTATTGATGGTTGCTTCTTCCGAGCAACTTACAGTGGGAAAGGTGGGGCTTATGATTTGACTGCTCATTACTCACTATTAATGCGGCATAGCGGCCGGGCTGAGTCTCCCATGCAGCTGTGCACTACCCCTCGGTTCTTAAATATACTCCGAGTATTTGTCTTTCTAGAGATTTCAACGAGTGACTACTCAAATATTTGTCTTTTTAGAGATTCAAATGGACTACTACATACAGATGTATGTAGACATATTTTAAAGTGTAGATTCACTCATTTTGCTCCGTATATAGTCACTTGTTGAAATCTCTAGAAAGACAAATGTTTAGGAACGGAGTGAGTACACATACGAAGCAAAATGAGTGAATCTACACTCTAAAATATGCCCATTTGAAATTTGTAAAAAGACAAATATTTAGGAACGAAGGAGTATAATTTTGTGCATGGCACATGGACCCGGATGCGAAGAGGCTTTCGGCAATGCTATCAAGCTTCCAGGCATTTGTTTACATAATTGACGTACTATACAAATAATTTTCCAGCGACATGAAATTGTACAATGGTGTGAGCTTTCAGCTTTTGTTTCGTGTGTCTTGCCATCGATGCTCTTTCGAAAACAATAAAAAACTAACTTCCTTGCTAATGCATGTCAATTATTAGCAGATCGGAGCTAGTATTTACATCACAACTGAAGACAAAGTTGTGAGAAGGTGTTAAATTAAAATTGATCCATGCTTTCATTGGCAGCAACGTCCCTCTAGCTCTGTCTAAATCAACAAGGCATGTTGGGAAAAAAGTAGCTGTCTGGAGCATGCAACATTCCGATCATTTTGTGCAGTTCCACTAAAATAGAGCTGAGCGTCCCTGTTCCAAAGATATTAAGTCTGATTACGATAATAGAGGACTGCTGATGAAAAAATAAACACACAATAGAAGCCGGTCACCTTTGCAGTCTCTCTTAAGACTAACTAGTTGGAGAAGATTAGGCTCGGAGTTGGATGAGGAGGATAGAGCTAAACCAATCTCCCTTTGTGCAGTCGCACTGGAATGTAGAGACGTTGCCCGTGTGACATTTTGGTAGAACTGCACAAAACACTCATAAGAAAAAAGTGATTTGTGCAGTTCACCAAAAGGTCGCAATAGCAACGAGGTGAAATGGATAGCCCTGTTTGCAAAAAAAGAGGTAGAAAGGAAATAATTACTGGCCAATAACAGTTGATGACACATGTGACGACAAAAAAGAAGCATATTCCTTGTCCTAAGGGAAGATAACAACACGGTTGTGTTTGTCTAAAACGGTGTGAGGACGAGATTGCAATATGGAAAGTACGCCGGACGAGCTACGTTTTGGGCAAAGAACTACGGAAGATCCACATGCAGCGACGTGGGAAGACGGGCAGTGGAGCAAGGCCGGAGGGGATACCTGGAGGTCGTCGGGATAAAACTAGGTGAGCGGCGGCGGGCGGAATCTGCCCATACCGCGGCATCGAGCAGGTGGCGTAGGCCCTACCGCGCCGGAGCTTGGTCAGAGAGAACGACGTGTACCGCAGATCGAGACGTGCTGCCTCGGCACCGTCGAACGGAGAAACGATGCACGTCCTCCCTTTCCGCCGGCGGACGGGATGAGGCCGGATCAGTGACCAACGGTGAGAGGGAGAGAGAGGCCACCACAGCCTTGTGTGAGATACTCTGAAGAGAGACAAACCAGGCAGGCAGGCTCCATTGTATATAGTGGAGCGGACTACCTTTTTCTCCATAAAAATCATTTTATATTCTGTGTGCGTGCCATTGAGCGATATAACTTTATTTAAAAATAACGCGCCAACGCATCAAGTCGAACTTTGTTTCGTGCACGCGTGGTACACGACCTCCATAGGTAAACAACCGCTAAACGCGTTCAAATTAGCACGTGGGCTGCCATTTCATATAGAAATGAGCTCCACCGTGTACCCGCGCGGTTGTGGCTGGGCACTTAGCGTGAGTACGTGCACGGTGCACCTATTCTCTTCTTGTATACGTACACCACCTACGTGGGGTTGTGTGAGAGAGATACAAACGTAGAGAGATATAGTGTGTGGTTCGTGAGAGTTTTTTTTGGGGGGGGGGGGGGTGAGGGAGTCCTGGACAAAGGGGTCCTCGGGCGTCCGGCCTGTTATCCATGGGTCGGACTAATGGGTTGTGAAGACATGAAGACCGAAGATTGTACCCGTGTCCGGATTGGACTCTACTTGGCGTGGAAGGCAAGCTTGGCAACCGACTATGTAGATTCCCTTTGGTGTAACCGACTCCATGTAACCCTAGATCTCTCCGATGTCTATATAAACCGGAGAGCATAGTCCGGATAGAGGGACACATTACCATAGTCATACAGGCTAGGCTTCTAGGGTTTAGTAATTACGATCTCGTGGTAGATCAACTCTTGTAACACTCATATTCATCAAGATCAATCAAGTAGGAAGTAGGGTATTACCTCCATAGAGAGGGCCCGAACCTGGGTAAACATCGTGTCCCCCGTCTCCTGTTACCATCGATCCTAGACGCACAGTTCGGGACCCCCTACCCGAGATCCGCCGGTTTTGACACCGACATAGGTGCTTTCATTGAGAGTTCCACTGTGCCGTCGATGAAAAGTTCGATGGACCCTTCAATCGTCGATAGGGACGCTGTCCAAGGAGAAACCTTCCTCCCCGGACAGATTTTTGTGTTCGGTAGCTTCGTACTGCGGGCCAACTCGCTTGGCCGTCTGGAGCAGATCGATAGCTACGCTCCTGGCCACCAGGTCAGATTTGGAAGCTTGAACTACATCGCGGATACCTGTGGAGACTTGATCTTCAATGGGTTTGGGACCGCAGCGTTTTCATCCAGGAGATGGCTCCTGTTGCTGCAACAGCCTTAGAACCGAAGCAGATCATGCCATCCGAGGCCACAGAGTCCGCGGCGTTGGAGCCGCACATGGACTCGACATCCCGCAATATTCGCGTTAATGGAACTCCAGACTCGTGTCCGGCTATAAGTTCCAGACCAGGTACGCCTGTGGACACCGAGCAGGATCGGTTATCAATTTTCGAATTTAGCGCCGCAGACATCTTCCAGCATTCACCTTTGGGTGACGTACTAAACTCTTTAAAGAACTTGTCCTTGGAGGAGGACTCATAGCCGAACTATTTTCGGTTCGAGCTAGAGGCGGATGACAAGGAATTTTGCTTCCCACCTGCCACCCACTTCATAGCCACTGTCGATGACTTAACCGACGTGCTTGACTATGGCTCCAAAGACATCGACGGTATGGACGACGATGCCGACCAGGAGCAAGGCCAAGACCAACCATTCACTAGACGTTGGATGGCCACCTCTTCGTACGACGTGTACATGGTTGATACACCTAAAGGATCTGGCGATGACAAAGAAGAACCAGATGCAAATAAACCCTCTGAGACTCAGCCCAAGCGTCGACGCCCCAAACGCCGCTCTAAGACTCATCGCTCGAAAGATGGCAACACTGGCACCAAAGAAAATAGTTCTCCGGGCGACGCCGAAGATAATGAAGACCCTGTCGGGGCTGCATCCGAACAGGAGGAACATGACAACGGGCAAGATAACCCTGATGAACAGGCCATAGAAGATGACTCGGAGGACGATAGGTACCGTCGACCCTCCGAGGAGGAGACAAGCCTCGGCAACGAAGACTTCATCGTGCCTGAGGATCCTCTGAAGCAGGAGCGCTTTAAGCTTCAGCTCATAGCCACTCCAAGGAGCCTGAAAAAGAAACAGCAGCAACTTCAAGCTGAACAAGATCTGCTCATCGACAGATGGACTGATGTCCTGACAGCCGAAGAATACGGCCTCAAGCGCCCAACCAAGAGCTACCCGAAACGCAGACTGCTACCTCAATTCGATGAGGAGGCACCAGAGCACATATCTCCCTCGTGTAATGCGGAACGACCACCACGTGGTCGAGACAGGGCGGTCGAGCGGCCACCCCACGGTCGGGATAAAGCGACAACTCAGGCCAAACAGCAGCCTACCCCACCGCCCCGTAAAAATAGAGACGGAAGAGTTCGGGGTCACACGTACGACCTCCAGCAGACCCTGGACAGTAGAGCGGGACATACAAGATCGATCTACGGATCGCGAGGACATGCCTCGAGGCACGACGATGGCTACCTATTCGGACGTGACAAACCTAACCACGCCCGGGCTGAATGCCGCAGACGAACTCCATCAGAGCTACGCCGCGATGCGGCCCGATATAGAGGCGCCGCACACCCTGTCTGCTTCACAGATGAAGTACTGGATCATGAATTCCCTGAGGAGTTCAAGCCTGTCAATATTGAACCATACAACGGAATAACCGATCCCGCAGTATGGATCGAAGATTTTATTCTCCACATCCACATGGCTCGAGGAGATGACCTCCACGCTATCAAATACCTCCCGCTAAAGCTCAAAGGACCAGCTCGACACTGGCTAAATAGTCCGCCTGAGAATTCCATTAGCAGCTGGGAGTACTTGGAAGAGGCTTTCCTTGATAACTTCCAAGGAACTTATGTCCGGCCACCAGATGCCGACGACTTAAGCCACATAGTTCAACAACCTGGAGAACCAGCCAGAAAATTCTGGACTAGCTTCCTAACCAAAAAGAACCAGATCATTGACTGTCCGGATGCCGAGGCCCTAGCAGCTTTCAAATACAGCATCCGTGACGAATGGCTAGCACGCCACCTCGGCCAAGAAAAGCCGAAGTCTATGGCAGCCCTTACGGCACTCATGACCCGCTTCTGTGCGGGTGAGGACAACTGGCTGGCTCGGAGCAAGAACACATCCAGCGAGGCAGGCCCCTCCGTGGCCAAGAACAGCACCAGCAAGCTTCGGCGCAATAGACACAAACGCCAAAGCAATGGCGACAACACCGATGACACCACAGTTAACACCGGATTCAGTGGGTCCAAGTCCGGCCAATGGAAGAAGCCCTACAAAAGAAACAATGAAGGACCTTCCAGCCTGGACCGCATACTCGACCGTCCGTGCCAGATACACGGCACCCCAGACAAACAAGCCAATCACACCAACAGAGACTGTTGGGTTTTCAAACAGGCTGGCAAGTTAAATGCCGAAAACAAAGAAAAGGGATCACAAAGTGAGGACGTGGATGAAGAGCCCCGACAGCCGAACACTCGGGGGCAGAAGAAATTTCCCCCTCAAGTCAAAAGGTGAACATGATATACTCTACACACATCCCCAAAAAGGAGCGCAAGCGAGCACTTAGGGACATCTATGCGGTAGATCCAGTCGCCCCAAAATTCAATCCGTGGTCGTCGTTCCCGATCACCTTCGATCGTCGAGATCACCCGACGAGCATCCGCCATGGCGGTTCAGCCGCACTAGTCCTCGACCCAATTATTGACGGGTTTCACCTAACACGAGTCCTGATGGACGGGGGTAGCAGCCTCAACCTGCTTTATCAGGACACAGTGCGGAAGATGGGCATTAACCCCTCACGAATCAAACCAACAAAGACTACCTTCAAAGGAGTCATACCACGCGTAGAGGCCCGATGTACGGGCTCAATCACGCTGGAAGTGGTCTTCGGTTCTCCGGACAACTTCCGAACCAAAGAGTTAATCTTTGATATCGTCCCCTTCCGCAGCAGCTACCACGCACTGCTCGGACGAACCGCGTTTGCTAGCTTCAACGCAGTGCCACACTATGCTTATCTCAAGCTCAAGATGACCGGTCCTCGCGGCGTCATCACAGTCAATGGCGATACGGAACGCTCCCTCCAAACAGAGGAGCACACCGCCGCCCTAGCAGTAGAGGTACAGAGCGGCCTTCTCAAGCAGCACCATAGTGCGGCTGTCGAGCCCCTGGACATCATTAAGAGGTTCCGGACTACGCTGCAATAGGATAGCGCGGCTTGTCAAGAGCTCGATTGGCAATTCGGCCTCCGTCCCAGTCTCGATGAAGTAGTGGCATTCGCACCAAGCGTACATAATTACGCACTCAAAATCCCATGGGCATCGACGGAGGCACAGCTTGTGGCCCACAGTACGGCTTGACTGACCTTGGACTCACATTCTTTCACATTTCTTTCTTTTTGTTTGTTCAGGTTCCTTTTCCCACGGGCCTGACCACCAGTCCTTTCAAAAAATCGACATACAAAGGTGGCAAGCAGCATAGGGGTGTAGGGTAACCTCTATATATCTTATTGACGATATTTATACTTATTTCTCAGGACCCGCACGCTGCACCCTCTTGATTCCGGCATGTTAAATAGCCCAGATGCTTATCGCAATATTTGTACAAAATACGCCTTGACGTATCCATCCAGTTATAATGAAAATGGTTTGCGGCCTAGTTTTTATGGTTTTCGCTTCTTACTTCATTTTATTTCGATCTGCTTATCGGCTGCATCCGTACTCTTGTGTATGTTTCATATTCGCCGGGGGCTCCTCATCGCCCCACAATACGGCAACAAAGTCCGAACACTTCTTATAGATTGGCACCCCGAATTTAGCATTATATGCATTGGCTCCGAATCATGTCTTTGGTCAATAGTTGGGTTGCCTGGCTCCTGTGCTTGCTGCCCTACGTTCCGCTATATCAGCTACGGTAGTAAAGGGAGAACTACTACGATTGTGCCCTGGCCTTGACCGGATGAGCACCTCAGTAGAGAAAGCCGAAAACTGACTGTCATGATACGGCGAGAGCCGGTCAGCTGTTCGAGGGTTACAAAATTGTTGGAGATTTTTTTCTGCATTATGCGAAGGATCGACACTTCCTGATCAGATGCTGACAACACCTTGGCTTGGTCCAGGGGCTGCGCCCATGCTTTATTATAAAACTCCTATGGCTAAGTTAGGGCGTTTAAGCCGTATAGTCAGATTGCCTTGTTCGTTGCGCTAAACAACTCCTTCGAGGACCATATAATTGGGTCAAGATTGTTTAGATTCCATCCCGAACACCTCTGTACTACCTACACGAGGGCAGAAGCCGCCGACTGGCCAACCCTCAG
The DNA here is from genome assembly GCA_021605205.1 of Aegilops longissima. Classification (NCBI taxonomy): domain Eukaryota; kingdom Viridiplantae; phylum Streptophyta; class Magnoliopsida; order Poales; family Poaceae; genus Aegilops; species Aegilops longissima. Next base: position 679,725,982 of record CM038677.1, read on the forward strand.
ATTGCATACAACACGGCCGCACAGGAGGAAACAATTAAAGCATAACGTAATTACATTACAAAACAGGCTTTGTTTTCATAATACAAGGCAAAAAGAGAACACGAATGTATTCATTCGAAAATAATGTCATGCCCGCACTGTGCTGCTGCAAGTCGAGACCCTTCTAAGACATCCGTAAAATATCGCTCGGGTGTGCGGTGCTCCTTGCCCTCAGGCGGCCCTCTGGCCACGTCGACGGTGTTCATCTTGGCCCACCACATCTTGCAACGGGCGAAGGCCATGCGAGCACCTTCGATGCAGGCTGATCGCTTGACGGTGTCGAGCCGCGGACAGGCTTCCACTAGCCGCCTCACGAGTCCGAAGTAGCTGCCAGGCATAGCTTCGGCTGGCCACAGCCGGATCATCAAATACTTCATGGCTAGTTCAGCCACCCTGTGCAGCTCCACCAGCTGTTTCAGCTAATCGGTGAAGGACACGGGATGCTCTGGCGTTGCATACTGCGACCAGAATAGCTTCTCCGTCGAACCCCCTCCTTCGGCTCGGTAGAACTCCGCGGCATCTGATACACTGCATGGTAAATCCACAAAAGCCCCTGGGGAACTCCGAACCCGGGTTAGTAAAAGGTACTGCCTCTCCGCATACTTGCTTTGCAGCTTAAATGCCTTACCCGCCGTCATCTTCTTGGCCTCCTGGATCTCCTGGAGGGCGGCCTAGGCCTCATTCCGCGCGGTCTCCGCGCTCTGACGAGCCTTGGCGAGTTCGGCCTCTTGAACTGACGCGTCATTCTCCAAGGTCTCGCATTTTTTCACCGCATCCTGGAGCTCTTGCTGGACCTCCTTGACCCGGGCCTCGAGCTTTTTTCGGGTGGCTTGCTGCTGGACAGCCTTCTCCTCGTCTTCACCCAGGGCCTTTTTTAGGGCCTCGACCTCACTCGCGGCTCCTGCACATATTATGACACTACGGTCAATATATAGCGCTTGTTCTTTCCGAACACACAGCAAGTTGTCATTCACCTTGCTTCTCCTGGAGCCGAATCTTAACCTCGCCGAGCTCGTTCTCGGTCCGCTCCAGCCTCTGCTTCAGTTCAGAAACTTCGGACGTATGTGAGGTTGTTACGCCCATGATGCGGCTATATCTCTCACGTGTCGAGGCACGACTTAGAGGCATAACCGCATTGTAGGTTTTGTTGCAAGAAGGGTCATCTTCACACAATCCCATGTAATGAACAAGAATGGGATAAAGAGTTGGCTTACAATCGCCACTTCACACAATACATAAATTAAACATCCATCATTCAAAGTACAAACAAGGTCCGAGTACGGAACCAAAATAAAAGAAGACAACCCCAAATGCTAGATCCCCGATCGTCCCGACTGGGCTCCACTACTGATCATCAGGAAAAGAAACATAGTAACAACCACGTTCCTCATCGAACTCTCACTTGATCTCGGTTGCGTCACCTGCACTGGCATCGTTGGCACCTGCAACTGTTTTGGTAGAATCTGTGAGTCACGAGGACTCAGCAATCTCACACCCGCGAGATCAAGACTATTTAAGCTTATAGGAAGGATGGTGTAATGAGGTGGAGCTGCAGCAACCACTAAGCATATATGGTGGCTAACATACGCAAAAGAGAGCGAGAAGAGAAGCAAAGCACGGTCGTGAAGCTAGAAGTGATCAAGAAGTGATCCTGAAACTACATACGTTCATGCATAACTCAAACCGTGTTCACTTCCCGGACTCCACCGAGAAGAGACCATCACGGCTACACACGCGGTTGATGTATTATTAATTAAGTCACTCCACCGAGAAGAGACCATCACGGCTACACACGCGGTTGATGTATTATTAATTAAGTCAAGTGTCAAGTTCTCTACAACCGGACATTAACAAATTACCATCTGCCTCATAACCGCGGGCACGGCTTTCGAAAGATAATACTCCCTCCGTTTCAAATTTGAACTAAAACCACGACGAGTAATTTGGAACGGAGGGAGTACCCTGCAGGGGTGTCCCAACTTAGCCCCATTATAAGCTCTCACGGTCAACGAAGGATATTCCTTCTCCCGGGAAGACCCGATCAGTCTCGAAATCCCGGTTTACAAGACATTTCGACAATGGTAAAACAAGACCAGCAAAGCCGCCCGATGTGCCGACAAATCCCGATAGGAGCTGCACATATCTCATTCTCAGGGCACAATGGATAGGTCAGCCTACTAGTAAAACCAGCCCTCGAGTTGCCCCGTGGTGGCCCCGCAGTCTGCCCGGTTCGGACCAACACTCGAAGGAGCACTGGCCCGGGGAGGGGCTAAAATAAAGATGACCCTCGGGCTCGCGAAAACCCAAGGGAAAAAGCCTTAGGTGGCAAATAGTAAAACCAAGGTTGGGCCTTGCTGGAGGAGTTTTATTCAAGGCGAACTGTTAAGGGGGTCCCATAAATCACCCAACCGCGTAAGGAACGCAAATTCAAGGAACATAACACCGGTATGACGGAAACTTGGGTGGCAAGAGTGGAACAAAACACCAGGCATAAGGCCGAGCCTTCCACCCTTTACCAAGTATATAGATGCATTAAATAAATAAGAGATATTGTGATATCCCAACATATCCATGTTCCAACATGGAACAAACTTCATCTTCACCTGCAACTAACAACGCTATAAGAGGGGCTGAGCAAAAGCGGTAACATAGCCAAACAATGATTTGCTAGGAAAGGATGGTTAGAGGTTTGACATGGCAACATGGGAGGCATGATATAGCAAGTGGCAGGTATCGCGGCATAGCAAAAGAGCGAGCAACTAGCAAGCAAAGATAAAAGTGATTTCGAGGGTATGGTCATCTTGCCTGAGATCCCGCAAGGAAGAAGAATGAGTCCATGAAGAAGACAAACGGACGTAGTCGAAAAAATCCTCACAACTCCGGAACGAAACCAAAGCTAACGAGAGAAGCAAAACGGAAAGAAGCAAACGACATGGTAAACAACCATCACATAAACATGGCATGATGCGCAACCAAGTATGATGCATGTCCGGTTTAATGAGGCATGGCATGGCAAGGTGCACAAACAAATACTACAAATTAAGTGGAGCTCAATATGCAACGACTTGCATATTGACGAAACACCACATTCAAGTTATTTAGTTTGCTCTCGTTTAGGAACAAGACAAGATTAAATGTTGGTTAACATGGCAAGAGGTGAAGCATAATTAAACTGACTATTTAGTCAAGTTTAAATGAGGCCGGAAATAACAAACAACAATTCCGGAAAATCCCTGTATACAAAAATAGCAATTTAAAGGACGCAACAATTATAAACATTTTTAAATGTTATCATGATGCGGATGACAATGCAAGTTTTAAGCAATTTTATGAAAATATTGACTTGAGTAAGATACGAGGCATTTGTCATCGTGGCGGAAAGAAAGGGGTGCCACGGCAACGAAACCGAAAATGATGCCACGGCAACATATCGGTTCCGGTAGCTCGTGGAGATACCGGCGCAAAAGGAAGCGTGGCATGAGCGTGTCATGCAAGATGGTGGGGTGCTCCCGACTACCGGGTTCCCACGGGTTAGTGGCATGAAAACGAGTGACAATTCGGACACGGTGCAAACACGAGCATCTCATACAACACATGTATTCAGTCCACGACGGTCGTCTCGTCATTATACCTTTGCAGCGTGCGTTTCGAGGCGGTTCAAAAATGTTGAGGGAAGTAGTCGTTCTCGCGACGGTAGTGGAAGTAGTGGTACACAGTGACGGTAGTGAAAGTAGTGGTACACATCTTGGAGAGGGACTTGACGAATCCGAGTTCTTCGGGGCAAACGGGTACCCATTCGCGTTGTAGTCGTGCATGGTTCGTAGACGTTCAGTGCACCCGTAGAGGTACTTGGCACATCGTTGCAAAGGTCGTACACAGATCCAGAAGAGGGACTTGCGATTCATTCGGCACTCGTTCGAGCATCCGTGTGGTCTTGCCGGTGGTGTACTTGGCGAATCCATAGGCATTGGTAGTGGTACTTGGCGAATCCCACGCTCGGTGGTCCTTGGACTTGGCGTCAACAGCAACGGGGCGTGATGCAGGGACTTGGCGCGATGCAGGGGCGACGGCCGCGGGACTTAGCGCGTGGATGCAGCGGCTTGACGCAAGCAGGGCACCACGGCTCCGGAAACATGGCGGGGCGGCAGAGCCGCAAGGGAAGCCGAGATCCACCGGATCCTGGCAGAGCACGCTGACGGCAACGTCGTTCGGTGGAGAAGCATGGAGCGGCCACGGCGATGGTGGCGCAGGAAGGCGAGGCTGGCACAGGAGCTTGAGGGCGTGGGTGCCATGGCGCTGAGCGACGAGTTGCTGCTGCTCGATGCAGACAGAGGCAGCCAGGGGACGGAGTTGGAGGAGGACTGCGCTCCCGCGGTTGAAGACGAACGGCGATGGCGCGGCACTCTAGGAGGCAGCAGGGCGCGGGGACGGCAGGGGCGAGACGCGGTGGTGGAGGTCGCTAGCTTCTCCTGATCGGGATGAGGATGGAGGGGCTCGTCCCTGTGAGTGGCGGCGCGAGGGAGAGAGTGGAGGGAGAGATCGAGAGGAGGGTTGCGCGAGGGGATCGGCTAGGGTTAAGGGCGCCGGAGCTGGGCCTTGGGCCAACTGGTCCGGATGGATGCAAGTGGCGGCTGGGCTTCTCTCTCTCACCCACTCTAAAGAAAATAAAAACAAAACAGAGATAAGAAAGAAAAGAAAGAGAGGTTAGGGGAAAAAGTTGGACAAGCGGATAATTTTCCCGGACTCACAAAAAATGTGCACGGTCCATGAAAAATAGTAGTGGCAAGATTGCAGGAATTAAATTCAAACTCATCTGAATTTAATTCAAATGGTTTGAACTAGGACAAGGTTTAGGAGTGGCAAAAATGTTGAGATTTTTGGTAGAGCTCCGGAAAGTGATGAAAGAATATAGGGCAAAGTTTGGAGACCAAACTTGAAGCAGAAAAGGCATGGAACTATTTTGCAAGTGTGTTATGGTTAATTCCAAAGTTAATGGAATATTTTAATATAGCTCCCTAATATTGGGAGGATATGTTATAAAGAGAAATCACCATGTGAATTCCCTCGATTTAAATGGATCGAAGATCCATGCAACTTATTAGTTGAGTTGAGAAGCAAAGATTAATGACATGATGGCATGATGACATGATGCAATGCAAAAATAAAAGAGCAAGCACAAATGAAAACACACGGTTATCACAAAAATATGCAAGTCTTCTGAAGCATCGGTCTCGGGGCGTCACAGAGGTTGCGGCCAACAGCGACGCCTACTTATTGGTATATATTAAGTTAGTCTCCTATAAACAAAGAATTGATCCTCTGTCCGGTTCTTCTCGCCGAATACCGGACAGTGTCTCAGGGGCTACTGACTACTTGGGGTTTTTCTCTTTCTATGTCACTTACCTCAAAACCTGTTAACAGGTTGCTGCAGGCTTCATTCAGTCCTCTCTTGGCAGACTGAACCTTCTCGATCACCGCACCCATAAGGACATGGTGCTTGTCTACGACGGAGGTGCCTCGTAGCGCCTCCATCAGGTTATCCTGCGCCCCAGGATGGACAGGGGCCACAGGTGGAAGCGGCGCACCCCCCTCCTTCGAAGGGGGCTGCTCGCCCGACTCCGGATCCATATGGGTCTCTGGAATCGTATTCGGCTGAGGGCCGAACTGAATGCGGCCCTCTTCGCCATTCTCCATGGGGATCAGCTCCCCTATGTGTCCGGTAGTGGAGGTCTCGCCTTGTGGCGCCTCCCGGACAACGTGCTGGGCTCCTCCCTGGTTCGGAGCAGCCCTCGGAGACAACACTTCGGTGTCATCCCTGGCCCCAGGAGAATAAGCTGGCGGTGGCGACATGCTCGCCATCTCCGATGGAGCCAACGAACCTTCAGAAGAAGATCGTTGGATAAGGTCGCGGGCCGGACTGCAATAGTACAGTTAGCTATGTCAAGATAATGGAGAGAAAGGGCCGGATGTGCGCATGGGCGAGCTATGTCACTTATAATGTGGCATGGGGCTTCTTGCGGGGGCATCGGTCCGGACTGCTGTCAACGTCCCACGCGGTGTCGACCGCTGGGACTCCCTTCTTGGGCGTTTCCGCCTCCAGATGCACCGAAGCAACCCTCTTCTTCTTCCTCTCCTCAGGGGGAGGGTTGTTTTCCTTCTCCTCCTCCTCTTCCTCGTCATTGTCCTCAGGGACAGAGGAGTGAGCTTCGTCGTCTTCTGACGTCGCGTCCGAAGTGCCCGTGCGACGGGGGCCACTTTTGGCCCCCTTGGCCTTCTTCTCTGGCGCCTTATATGGCGCCGGCACCAGCATCTTCGCCAGGTAGCGGATGACCCAGTTCTTCAGTAGCGGGCCGGACACTGGATCCGCTTCGCCCTCTCCATCCAGTCCTGAAAAAACAATGATAAAACTCAGACATCATCCTCGAAACAATCAAGTTGGGGATACATCAAAAATACCATACCTCGCTGGCGGGGTGTTTGCAATCGCGATCATGGTCTGATTCCGTGGCCGGCGGTTCCTCGTTGCCCTTAAAGAGCAACCTCCAGGCACCTTCGTGAGTAGTTTCGAAGAGCCTCTCCAGGGTTTGGTGTTTCTTCGGATTAAACTCCCAAAGAGGGCAACTTTTGCGCTGGCACGGAAGGATCCGGCGGACTAGCATCACTTGGATTACATCGAAAAGCTTGACGCTCTTCGCTATCATACTTTGAACGCGCGTCTGCTGCGCTATCAGCTCATCGGACGAACACCAGTTCGGACTCTTCTCGACCCAGGAAGCGAGTCGCATCGGAGCACCGGAGCAGAATTCGGCAGCCGCGGCCCAGGTGGCGCCGCGGGGTTCTGTGATGTAGAACCACTGTTTCTGCCACTCCTTTACTGTCTCCACGAAAGTGCCCTTCGGCCAGGAGACGTTTGACAACTTACTCACCATGGCTCCCCCGCACTCCGCGTGCTGGCCATCCACCACCTTCGGCTTCACATTGGAGACCTTGAGCCATAGCCCGAAGTGGGGTTGGATGCGCAGGAAGGCCTCACACACGACGATAAACGCCGAGATGTCGAGGAAGGAATTCGGGGATAGATCATGGAAATCGAACCCATAATAATAGATCAGCCCACGAACAAAAGGGTGGAGTGGAAACCCTATTCCACGGAAGAAATGAGGGAGGAATACCACCCTCTCGTTGGGCTCCGGCGTGGGGACGATTTGTCCCTCGGCTGGCAAGCGGTGGGCGATTCCCTTCACCAAGTATCCGGCCGCCCGGAGCTCAGTAATGTCCTCCTCCTTGACGGAGGAGACCATCCACTTGCCCTGACCTCCAGATCCTGACATGGCTGGGAGCTAGCTTGAGTGGAAGGGAGATGAGAACTTGGGCACTGGAGCTCGACATTGAAACGACGGAGATAGAGAGAAGGCGTGGGAGAAGAGGGGCGAGTCCTTATCCCCTTATAAAGGCAGTAAATGCTGAATGCCTCCCCACTCGCCTTGGGATTCGCCAATTCCTAAAGGACGCATAAACAGCACGGTTGGAATACCCACACCTGCATTGATGAGAATCCCACAATAAGGGGACACGATCTCTGCTCCGACGGGACGTGCCAATGGCAACCACGTCTCGGAACATGGAGCGTCAGACGAAAAACGGTTCGAAAATTATGACCGAACGGACATAATGTTACATTGTAGAAAGCTGTCAGCGGATGGAACTCGTGTAAAAATATATATTCCCTCTGCGGTTGTCTATGGTGTGTGACAGGTCCGGATACTATCATCGCATCTGAAGACTATCTTGGAGCTCGGAAAAAGGGGAACCCGCCTTGCAATGCTAAAGACAATCTGCGCTCCGGACTCCTCGTCATCGAAGCCAGGTTCAGGGACTACTGAGGGAGTCCTGGACTAAGGGGTCCTCGGGCGTCCGGCCTGTTATCCATGGGCCAGACTGATGGGCTGTGAAGACATGAAGACCGAAGATTGTACCCATGTCCAGATTGGACTCTACTTGGCGTGGAAGGCAAGCTTGGCAACCGACTATGTAGATTCCCTTTGGTGTAACCGACTCCATGTAACCCTAGATCTCTCCGGTGTCTATATAAACGGAGAGCGTAGTCCAGATAGAGGGACACATTACCATAGTCATACAGGCTAGGCTTCTAGTGTTTAGCCATTACGATCTCGTGGTAGATCAACTCTTGTAAAACTCATATTGATCAAGATCAATCAAGCAGGAAGTAGGGTATTACCTCCATAGAGAGGGCCCGAACATGGGTAAACATCGTGTCCCATGTCTCCTGTTACCATCGATCCTAGACGCACAGTTCGGGCCCCCTACCCGAGAACCGCCGGTTTTGACACCGACAGGGGGTCAATCAAAAAATGTAACATATGCAATGTGTGTGAAATAGAGTCCTAGATATATCATATTTATAGAGGGGACGATCCACGAGAAGAGAGTGGAGGTATCATCGGCTTGAGGTGTCCATAGAATCGTAGAGAGGGATGATGTGTGTGTGTGTGTGCGCGCGTGCGATCGATAAAGAGTGCCATCGAATTTGTGTGTGCCCACGTCAAAGATATAGAGTGGCTAGCCTACTGGAACGTGAGAGGGGACAGGTGCAGTTTTTCTCTGTGGCATGGATACCTACCTACAACGCTCGACTATCGGTGTGTGGTGGGGGGGGGGGAGGGAGGCCTAATTAACTATAGAGGTACAATGGCTGGTATATGTGTGGAGGAGGTGAGAGGCCTACCTCATGTATTAAGGGAGATCGATCTACCTCATGTATTAAGGGAGATCGATTGACATCCATGCATATGTGTAGGAGAGGAATAAGGTTGGGAGAGATAGAGCTAGAATTTATCATAGTGTTTTAAACCGACGCATGTGTGAATATATATAACGGTGATACACATGGTGTGGTTATGAACATGTTATACTACATATAATATATTTTATCTCTACTCTTATAAAAAACGGAGTTGTTGATGATGGTGTGCCTATCATCCTGCAATATAGGCCATCCAATTTATATCTGACGGATAGGAAGGAAACTATGGCAATTTTGAATAAAGATACCCACACCCCTCTCCATATTTACAAATTAGGCCTCCCCTTGATCATGCTGATATTCTATGGAACGCATGGGCACCTTGCTAGTACTACATATAATATATAGAACATTGATCATAATTTGGGCTAATGTGTGGCTTTTGCAGCTCAGGTCTAAATACTTGTCATAATGTAGGGGGCGGGCACTATCCTATGTGTGATAAACACGGTGACGTATGGAACATGGTTTAGATTATGAATATATAGTTAGTACATCAAATGTACTATTATTTGGAATCAACATCAAGTGTATTCAAAAAATAGAATTCGAGTTCATGTAGTACACATAGTTCATATCTATCTCTATAGTAATCATGTGGTGTGTTATTAAGGTAATAAACGAATGATGGTTTAAGTTGGCAACAATCATGATTGTAGATTCTTATTGAAATAGAGAAACGAATTCAAATTCAGTTCGAATTGCAGCGGTAGTATAGACATTTGGAATGCACTAAAATTTTGGTATGAGTAGGTTACATGCATCATACAACAAGCGAAAAAATTTAATTGGACATAACATGGATTCATACTCCCTCCTTCTTCCATCTATATAGGGCGTAATGCGTTTTTTAAGACCGCCTTTGACTAATGACAAGATTAATAGTACATGACATGCACAATGTGAAAATTATATCATTGAAAGAACCTTTCACAGACGAATTTAACGGTGTGCTTTGTATAAGTTGCATGTCATATATTATTGCTCTAATATTTGGTCAAAGTTAGCATCGAAAAACGCATTACCCTATCTGAATGGAAGGAGGAAGTAACTGAATAACATTTTATAGTAAAACGGGCAAGACTCTCTTTGTGTGGTGTGAATACTTTTTTTTTTCATTTTCTTTTTGGTTGAAGGAAGTGCAAATTGATTTGGTACGTACAAGTACAATATTACACGTTAGGCTTGTCCCTAAAATTCAACCCGCGCCTTGTTATATCCCGAAAATTCAGATATCGTGCTCCCAAAACTGGCGCCTTCACAACCCACGACTTGCTATCCCGAAATTATAACGCGCGCGAAAACTCCCTCCAGTTGTCAAATCCCGACATGCGAAATCCCCCTTCTAACCCTGAGCCGAAAGGGCCGCTAGTTCAAATCGGTGTGGGGTACTTTTGTAACACACCCTACATTTTGGACAAGCGCGTCCCTAAGTCATGGTTCACCCCCTCCCATCGCCTCCTTTCTGCCATTCGAAATCCCAGGCCGCCATAACCTCTCCGCTCCAGCTGCGAAACCCCACCCTCCTCTGTCTGCACCTCACCGCTGCCTAGCCGGAGCCTCTTCCCCGACGACGTCGTCCACCGCAACAGCTCGACGTCCCTCGTCCACCTCCCCGGATGAGGATCCTTCGTCCATCTAAATCGTCCATGCAGTTCAGCCGCCCCGTCCTCCACCTCCAAGGAGCTTCTCTGACGATCGCCTCGTCTTTCGCGGCTGCTCCATCCCCACAGCGCCGCCTTAACCTGCTCCACCGGAACCGCAGCATCCTCACCGACTCCTCGGACGAAGCCGAGGCCTACTCGGCGCCACCAAAGAGGTTGTACACTCATCGCATCGCACCTTCTCCTTATCTCGACCTCCCGGCACCGATGGTGCTCCATCCCGCACCCCCATGGAGCGGCTACCTTGAAGCCGGCGCAGCGGGCGACATCACCACGACGGCTCTCCCCCAATGCGAGGCCCCTTCGGCGGCGGCATGTTGGAAATGCCCTAGAGGCAATAATAAAAGTATTATTATTATATTTCCTTGTTCATGATAATTGTCTTTTATTCATGCTATAATTGTATTATCCGGAAATCGAAATACACGTGTGAATACATAGACCACAATATGCCCCTAGTGAGCGTCTAGTTAACTAGCCCGTTGATCAACTGATAGTCATGGTTTCCTGACTATGGACATTGGATGTCGTTGATAATGGGATCACATCATTAGGAGAATGATGTGATGGAGAAGACCCAATCCTAAGCATAGCACAAGATCGTGTAGTTCGTTTTGCTAGAGCTTTTCCAATGTCAAGTATCTTTTCCTTTGACCATGAGATCGTGTAACTCCCGATAACGGAAGGGTTCTTTGGGTGTACCAAAACGCACAACGTAATCTGGGTGACTATAAAGGTGCACTACAGGTATCTCCGAAAGTATCTGCTGGGTTGACACGGATCGAGGCTGGATTTGTCACTCCGTATGACGGAGAGGTATCTCTGGGCCCACTCGGTAATGCATCATCATAATGAGCTCAAAGTGACCAAGTGTCCGTTACGGGATCATGCATTACTGATGCGAGTAAAGTGACTTGCGGTAATGAGATTGAGCGAGGTATTGGGATACCGACGATCGAATCTCGGGCAAGTAAAATACCAATTGACAAAGGGAATAGTATCACGGGTTGATTGAATCCTCGACATCGTGGTTCATCCGATGATATCATCGAGGAGCATGTAGAGCCAACATGGGTATCTAGATCCCGCTGTTGGTAATTGCACGAGAGCCGTCTCGGTCATATCGCATGTCTCCCGAACCCGTAGGGTCTACACATAAGGTTCGGTGGCTTAGGGTTGTATGAATATGAGTATGCAGCAAACGGAATGTTGTTGAGTCCCGGATGAGATCCGGACGTCACGAGGAGTTCGGAATGGTCGGAGGTAAAGATTTATATATAGGAAGTCTTATTTTGGTCGCCGAAAAGTTTAGCGTTATCGGTATTATACCGGAGTGCCGAAAGGGTCCGGGGTCCACCGAAGGTCCACCTGCCTCGGGGCCACATGGGCTGTAGGGGTGCGCCTTGGCCTATATGGGCCAAGGGCACCAGCCCCAAGAGGCCCATCTTGCCAAGATATAATAAAGGGAGAGTCCAAAGGGAAGGCACCTCCGAGGTGCCTTGGGAGGATGGACTCCTCCCCTTCTTGGCCGCACCCTTCCTTGGAGGAAGGGGCAGGCTCGCCCTCCCCTCTCTTGCACCTATATAAAGGGAGGGAGGGAGGGTGGCCGCACCCATAAGCCCCAGCGCCTCCTCCTCTCTGCAACACCTCCTCCTCCTCCCGTGGTTGCTTAGCGAAGCCCTACGGAGTTCTGCTGCATCCACCACCACGCCGTCGTGCTGCTGGATCATCATCAACCTCTCCTTCCCCTTGCTGGATCAAGAAGGAGGAGGCGTCATCCGCTCCGTCGTGTGTTGAGCGCGAGGTGCTGTCCGTTCAGCACTAGGTCATCGGTGATCTGAATCACGGCGGGTAGGACTCCATCATCCCGTTCCATTGAGCGCTTCCGCACGCGATCTACAAGTGGTATGTAGATGCAATCACTCTCCATGACTCGTTGCTTAGATGAACTCATAGATGGATCTTGGTGAAACCGTAGGAAAATTTTAATTTTCTGCAACGTTCCCCAACAGTGGCATCATGAGCTAGGTCTATCGTAGTTCTCTATTGCACGAGTAGAACACAATTTTGTTGTGGGCGTAGATCTTGTCAACTTGCTTGCCGCTACTGAATCTTTTCTTGCTTCAGCGGTATTGTGGGATGAAGCGGCCGGACCGACCTTACGTGCGCTTCGTGAGACAGGTTCCACCGATCGACATGCACTAGTTGCATAAGGTGGCTAGCGGGTGTCTGTCTCTCCTACTTTAGTTGGGCGGATTAGATGAAAAGGGTCCTTATGAAGGGTAAATAGAAGTTGACAAAATAACGTTGTGGTTATTCGTAGGTAAGAAAACGTTCTTGCTAGAACCCAATTGCAGCCACGTAAAAGATGCAACAACAATTAGAGGGCGTCTAACTTGTTTTTGCAGCAATTGTCATGTGATGTGATATGGCCAGAAGTTGTGATGAATGATGAATGATATATTGTGATGTATGAGATCATGTTCTTGTAATAGGAATCACGACTTGCATGTCGATGAGTATGACAACGGCAGAAGCCATAGGAGTTGTCTTAATTATTGTATGACCTGCGAGTCATTGATTCAACGCCATGTAAATTACTTTACTTTATTGCTAAGCGTGTTAGCCATAGTAGTAGAAGTAATAGTTGGCGAAGCAACTTCATGGAGACACGATGATGGAGATCATGATGATGGAGATCATGGTGTCATGCCGGTGACAAGATGATCATGGAGCCCCGAAGATGAAGATCAAAGGAGCTATATGATATTGGCCATATCATGTCACTACTTTATATAATTGCATGTGATGTTTATTATGTTTTGTGCATCTTGTTTACTTAGAACGACGGTAGTAAATAAGATGATCACTTATGATAATTTCAAGAAAGTGTTCCCCCTAACTGTGCACCGTTGCTAAAGTTCGTCGTTTTGAAGCACCACGTGATGATCGGGTGTGATAGATCCTTACGTTCACATACAACGGGTGTAAGACAGTTTTACACATGCATAAACACCTAGGGTTAACTTGACGAGCCTAGCATGTACAGACATGGCCTCGGAACACAAGAGACCGAAAGGTCGAACATGAGTCGTATGGAAGATACGATCAACATGGAGATGTTCACCGACGATGACTAGTCCGTCTCACGTGATGATCGGACACAGCCTAGTCGACTCGGATCATGTATCACTTAGATGACTAGAGGGATGTCAAATCTGAGTGGGAGTTCATTAAATAATTTGATTAGATGAACTTTATTATCATGAACAATAGTCTAAAATCTTTGCAAAATGTCTTGTAGATCAAATGGACAACGCTCATGTCACCATGAACTTCAACGCGTTCTTAGAGAAAACCAAGCTGAAAGATGATGGCAGCAACTATTCGGACTGGGTCCGTAACCTGAGGATTATCCTCATAGCTGCCAGGAAACAATATGTCCTAGAAGCACCGCTCGGTGAAGCACCCATCCCAGAGAACGAAGACGTTATGAACGCTTGGCAGTCTCGTGCTGATGATTACTCCCTCGTTCAGTGCGGCATGCTTTACAGCTTAGAACTGGGGCTCCAAAAGCGTTTTGTGCAACACGGAGCATATGAGATGTTCGAGGAGCTGAAAATGGTTTTCCAAGCTCATGCCCGGGTCGAGAGATATGAAGTCTCCGACAAGTTCTATAGTTGTAAGATGGAGGAAAATAGTTACATCGGTGAGCACATACTCAAAATGTCTGGGTTGCACAACCGCTTTGTCCCAAATGGACATTAACCTCCGGACGAGGCGGTCATTGATGAGAATCCTTCAGCCGCTCCCCACCAAGCTCTTGAAGGAAATATGCCCTAGAGGCAATAATAATGTTATTATTTATTTCCTTATATCATGATAAATGTTTATTATTCATGCTAGAATTGTATTAACGGAAACATAATACATGTGTGAATACATAAACCTCAGAGTGTCACTAGTATGCCTCTACTTGACTAGCTCGTTAATCAAAGATGGTTATGTTTCCTAACCATGAACAAGGAGTTGTTATTTGATTAACGGGATCACATCATTGGTTGAATGATCTGATTGACATGACCCATTCCATTAGCATAGCACCTGATCGTATAGTTTGTTGCTAGTGCTTTTCTTCATGACTTATACATGTTCCTATGACTATGAGATTATGCAACTCCCGTTTGCCGAGGAACACTTTGGGTGCTACCAAGCGTCACAACGTAATCGGGTGATTATAAAGGTACATTACAGGTGTCTCCGAAGTACATGTTGGGTTGGCATATTTGAGATTAGGATTTGTCACTCCGATTGCCGGAGAGGTATCTCTGGGCCCTCTCGGTAATGCACATCACATAAGCCTTGCAAGCATTGCAACTAAATGTGTTAGTTGTGAGATGATGTATTACGGAACGAGAAAAGAGACTTGCCGATGAACGAGATTGAACTAGGTATTGGATACCGACGATCGAATCTCGGGCAAGTAACATACCGATGACAAAGGGAACAACGTATGTTGTTATGCGGTCTCGACCGATAAAGATCTTCGTAGAATATGTAGGAGCCAATATGGGCATCCAGGTCCCGCTATTGGTTATTGACCGAGAGGTGTCTCGGTCATGTCTACATAGTTCTCGAACCCGTAGGGTCCGCACGCTTAAAGTTTCGATGGCAGTTATTATGAGTTTATATGATATTGATGTACGAAGGTTGTTCGAGTCCGGATGAGATCACGGACATGACGAGGAGTCTCGAAATGGTCGAGACATAAAGATTGATATATTGAAGCCTATGTTTGGACTCGGAATCACTCCGGGTGAAATTGGGAATTTTATTGAGTATGCGGGAGGTTACGGAACCTCCGGGGAGTCAATGGGCCTTGATGGGCCTTAGGGAAAGAGAAAGGGGCCATATGCTGGCGCAGCCTTCCCCCTTCCCTAGTCCTATTAGGATTAGGAGAAGGGGTGGCCTCTCTCCCTCTCCCTTGGTCAAACCCTAGTTGGACTAGGATTGGGGGAATCCTACTCCCTGGGAGTAGGACTCCCAGCGCAGCCATAGGTGGCCGCCAGCCCTCCCTTCCCTCCTTTATATACAGGGCAGAGGGCACCCCATGACACACAAGTTGATCATTGAGATCGTTCCTTAGCCGTGTCGGTGCCCCTTCCACCAAACTACACCTCGAATATACCGTTGCGGAGCTTAGGCGAAGCCCTGCGCGCCGTGGAACATCATCATCGTCACCACGCCGTCGTCTTGTGAAACTCTCCCTCAACACTCGGCTGGATCGGAGTTCGAGGGACGTCATCGAGCTGAGCGTGTGCAGAACTCGGAGGTGCCGTCGTTCGGTACTTGGATCGGTTGGATCGGGAAGAAGTACGACTACTTCCTCTCGTTGCATCAACGCTTCCGTTGCTGGTCTCACGAGGGCGTGAGACAACACTCTCATCTCGTTGCTATGCATCACCATGGTCTTGCGTGATCGTAGGAAAATTTTGAAATTACTCGTTCCCCAACAGTGGCATCGAGCCTGGTTTTATGCGTTGATGTCATGTGCACGAGTAGAACACAAGTGAGTTGTGGGCGATACAAGTCATACTGCCTACCAGCATGTCATACTTTGGTTCAGCGGTATTGTGAGATGAAGCGGCCCGGACCGACATTACGCCAGACGCTTACGCGAGACTGGTTTCACCGCTCCGAGCACTCGTTGCTTAAAGGTGACCGCGGTGTCTGTCTCTCTCACTTTAGTTGAACCGAGTGTGGCTCGCCGGTCCTTGAGAAGGTTAAACGGAGTCTATTTGACGAAGTATCGTTGTGGTTTTGATGCGTAGGTAAAACGGTTCTTGCTCAGCCCGTAGCAGCCACGTAAAACTTGCAACAACAAAGTAGAGGACGTCTAACTTGTTTTGCAGGGCATGTTGTGATGTGATATGGTCAAGGCGTGATGCTATATTTTATTGTATGAGATGATCATGTTTTGTAACCGAGTTATCGGCAATGGCAGGAGCCATATGGTTGTCGCTTTATTGTATGAAATGCAACGCCATGTAATTGCTTTACTTTATCACTAAGGAGTAGCGATAGTCGTAGAAGCAATAGTTGGCGAGACGACAACGATGCTACGATGGAGATCAAGGTGTCGCGCGGTGGCGATGGTGATCATGGCGGTGCTTTGGAGATGGAATCACAAGCACAAGATGATGATGACCATATCATATCACTTATATTGATTGCATGTGATGTTTATCCTTTATGCATCTTATCTTGCTTTGATTGACGGTAGCATTATAAGATGATCTCTCACTAAAATTATCAAGAAGTGTTCTCCCTGAGTATGCACCGTTGCGAAAGTTCTTCGTCTTTGAGACACCACGTGATGATCGGGTGTGATAGGCTCTACGTTCAAATACAACGGTGCAAAACAGTTGCACACGCAGAATACTCAGGTTATACTTGACGAGCTATGCATATAAGATATGACCTCGGAACACGGAGACCGAAAGGTCGAGCGTGAATCATATAGTAGATATGATCAACATATTGATGTTCACCATTGAAACTACTCCATCACACGTGATGATCGGTCATGGTGTAGTTGATATGGATCACGCAATCACTTAGAGAATTGGAGGATATTTTTCTAAGTGGGAGTTCTTAAGTAATATGATTAATTGAACTTTAATTTATCATGAACTTAGTCCCGTAGTATTTTGCAAATTATGTTGTAGATCAATAGCTCGCGTTGTTGCTTCCCTATGTTTTCATATGTGTTCCTAGAGAAAATTGTATTGAAAGATGTTAGTAGCAATGATGCGGATTGGATCCGTGATCTGAGGTTTATCCTCATTGCTGCGCAGAAGAATTATGTCCTTAATGCACCGCTAGGTGACAGACCTATTGCAGGAGCAGATGCGACGTTATGAGCGTTTGGCTAGCTCAATATGAGCGAATCTGACGTTATGAGCGTTTGGCTAGCTCAATATGATGACTACTTGATAGTTTAGTGCACCATGTTAACGGCTTAGAATCGGGACTTCAAAGGCGTTTTGAGCGTCATGGACCATATGAGATGTTCCAGGAATTGAAGTTAATATTTCAAGCAAATACCGAGTTGAGAGATATGAAGTCTCCAACAAGTTCTATAGCTAAAAGATGGAGGAGAATCGCTCAACTAGTGAGCATGTGCTCAGATTATGCGAGTACTTCAATCGCTTGAATCAAGTGGAGTTAATCTTCCAGATAAGATAGTGATTGACAGAATTCTCTAGTCACCATCACTAAGTTAGTAGAACTTCGTGATGAACTATAGTATGCAAGGGATGACGAAAAGATTCTCGAGCTCTTGGCGATGCTAAAATCGGCGAAGGTAGAAATCAAGAAAAACATCAAGTGTTGATGGTTGACAAGACCACTAGTCTCAAGGAAAATGGCAAAGGGAAGAAGGGAACTTCAAAAGGAACGGCAAGCAAGTTGCTGCTCGAGTGAAGAAGCCCAAGTCTAGACCTAAGCACGAGACCGAGTACTTTTGCTGCAATGGAACTGGTCCTTTGAAGCGAACTACCCCTGAATATTTGGTGGATAAGAAGGATGGCAAAGTGAACAAGGTTATATTTGATATACAGGTTATTGATGTGTGCCTTACTAGTGTTTATAGTGGCCCCTGAGTATTTGATACTGTTCGGTTGCTAAGATTAGTAACTCGAACAGGAGTTCTGAGAATAAGCAGAGACTAGTTGAAGGGAAGTGACGATGAGTGTTGGAAGTAGTTCCAAGATTGATATGATCATCATCGCACACTCCCTATACTTTCGGGATTAGTGTGGAACCTAAATAAGTGTTATTTGGTGTTGAGCATAAATATGATTTGATCATGTTTATTGCAATACGTTATTCATTTAAGTAAGAGAATAAATTGTTGTTCTGCTTACATGAATAAAACCTTATATGGTTACACACCCAATGAAAATGGTTCATTGGATCTCGATCATAGTGATACACATATTCATAATATTGAAACCAAAAGATGCAAAGTTAATAATGATAGTGCAACTTATTTGTGGCACTGCCGTTTAGGTCATATTGGTGTAAAGCGCATGAAGAAAACTCCATGCTGATGGACTTTTGGAATCACTTGATTATGAATCATTTGATGCTTGCGAACCGTGCCTTTTGGCAAGATGACTAAAACTCCGTTCTCGGAACAATGGAACAAGCTCTTGACTTATTGGGAATAATACATACCGATGTATGCGATCCAATGAGTGTTGATGCTCGTGGCAAGTATCGTTATTTTCTGACCTTCACAAGATGATTTGAGCAGGTATGGGTATATCTACTTGATGAAACATAAGTCTGAAATAGTTGAAAGGTTCAAAGAATTTCAGAGTGAAGTGGAAAATCATCGTAACAAGAAAATAAAGTTTCTGCGATCTGATCGTGGAGATGAATATTTGAGTTCTGAGTTTGGTCTTCAATGAAAACAATGTGGAATAGTTTCACAGCTCACGCCACAGGAACACCACAACGTTATGGTGTGTCCGAGCGTCAGAACCGTACTTTATTATGATATGGTGCGATCTATGATGTATCTTACCGATTTACCACTATCGTTTTGGGGTTATGCATTAGAGACAGCTGCATTCACATTTAATAGGGCAACCATCTAAATCCGTTGAGATGACACCGTATGAACTATGGTTTAGCGATAAACCTAAGCTGTCGTTTCTTAAAGTTTGGAGTTGTGATGCTTATGTGAAAAGGTTTTCACCGATAAGCTCGAACCCAAATCGGAGAAGCGTCTTCATAGAATACCCAAAGGAAACTGTTGGGTACACCTTCTATCACAGGTCTAAAGGCAAAACATTCGTTGCTAAGATGGATCCTTTCTAGAGAAGGAGTTTCTCTTGAAAGAAGTGAGTGGGAGGAAAGTAGAACTTGATAAGGTAATTGTACCTTCTCCTTATTGAAAAGTAGTTCATCACGAAATCAGTTTCGATGATTCCTACACCAATTAGTGAGGAAGTTAATGATGATGATCATGAAACTTCAGATCAAGTTGCTACCAAACCTCGTGGGTCTTCGAGTAAGATCCGCACTGAGTGGTACGGTAATCATGTTCTCGAAGTCATGTTACTAGACCATGATGAACCTACGAACTATGAGGAAGCGATGATGAGCCCAGATTCCACGAAATGGTTTGAGACCATGAAATCTGAGATAGGATCCATGTATGAGAACAAAGTATGGACTTTGATTGACTTGCTCTATGATCAGCAAGCCATGTTAAATAAATGGATCTTAAAGAGGAAGATGGACACTGATAGTAGTGTTACTATCTACAAAGCTCGACTTGTCGCAGAAAGGTTTTCGACAAGTTCAAGGTGTTGACTACAATGAGATTTACTCAAGCATAGCGATGCTTATGTCTGTCGAATCATGTTAGCAATCACCACATTTTATGAAATCGGCAAATGGATGTCAAAATACATTCTTTAATGGATTTATTAAAGAAGAGTTGTATATGATGCAACCAGAAGGTTTTGTCAATCCTAAAGGAGCTAACAAAATGTGCAAGCTCCAGCGATCCATCAATGGACTGGTGCAAGCATCTCGGAGTTGGAATATACGCTTTGATGTGTTGATCAAAGCATATGATTTTATACAGACTTTTGGAAAGGCCTGTATTTACAAGAAAGTGAGTGGGAGCACTACAGCATTTCTGATAAGTATATGTGAATGACATATTGTTGATCGGAAATAATGTAGAATTATTCTGCAAAGCACAAAGGAGTATTTGAAAGGAGTTTTTCAAAGAAGGACCTCGGTGAAGCTGCTTACATACTGAGCATCAAGATCTATAGAGATAGATCAAAGACGCTTGATAAGTTTTTCAATGAATACATACCTTGACAAGATTTTGAAGTAGTTCAAAATGGAGCAGTCAAAGAAAGAGTTCTTGCCTGTGTTACAAAGGTGTGAAATTGAGTAAGACTCAAAACCCGCCACGGCGAAGATAGAAAGAGAATGAAAGTCATTCCTATGCCTTGGCCATAGGTTCTATAAAGTATGCCATGTTGTGTACCAGATCTATTGTATACCCTGCACTAAGTTTGGCAAGGGAGTACAATAGTGATCTAAGAGTAGATCGATGGACAGCGGTCGAAATTATCCTTAGTAGAATAAGGATATGTTTCTCGATTATGGAAGTGACAAAAAGTTAAATAAATAAAGGGTTACGTCGATACAAGTTTTGGCACTGATCTAGATGACTCTAAATCTCGGTCTAGATACATATTGAAAGTGGGAGCAATTAGCTATAGTAGCTCCGTGCGAACATTGTTGACATATAGATTTGCAAAATACATACGGATCTGAATGTGGCGGACCCGTTGACTAAACTTCTCTCACAAAGCAAAACATGATCACACCTTAGTACTCTTTGGGTGTTAATCACATAGCGATGTGAACTAGATTACTGAATCTAGTAAACCCTTTGGGTCTTGGTCACATGGCGATGTGAATTATGGGTGTTAATCACATGATGATGTGAACTATCGATGTTAATCACATGGTGATGTGATCTAGATTATTGACTCTAGTGCAAGTGGGAGATGAAGGAAATATGCCCTAGAGGCAATAATAATGTTATTATTTATTTCCTTATATCATGATAAATGTTTATTATTCATGCTAGAATTGTATTAACCGGAAACATAATACATGTGTGAATACATAAACCTACAGAGTGTCACTAGTATGCCTCTACTTGACTAGCTCGTTAATCAAAGATGGTTATGTTTCCTAACCATGAACAAGGAGTTGTTATTTGATTAACGGGATCACATCATTGGTTGAATGATCGATTGACATGACCCATTCCATTAGCATAGCACCTGATCGTATAGTTTGTTGCTAGTGCTTTTCTTCATGACTTATACATGTTCCTATGACTATGAGATTATGCAACTCCCGTTTGCCGAGGAACACTTTGGGTGCTACCAAGCGTCACAACGTAATCGGGTGATTATAAAGGTACATTACAGTGTCTCCGAAAGTACATGTTGGGTTGGCATATTTGAGATTAGGATTTGTCACTCCGATTGTCGGAGAGGTATCTCTGGGCCCTCTCGGTAATGCACATCACATAAGCCTTGCAAGCATTGCAACTAAATGTGTTAGTTGTGAGATGATGTATTACGGAGCGAGAAAAGAGACTTGCCAAGAACGAGATTGAACTAGGTATTGGATACCGACGATCGAATCTCGGGCAAGTAACATACCGATGACAAAGGGAACAACGTATGTTGTTATGCGGTCGACCGATAAAGATCTTCGTAGAATATGTAGGAGCCAATATGGGCATCCAGGTCCGCTATTGGTTATTGACCGAGAGGTGTCTCGGTCATGTCTACATAGTTCTCGAACCCGTAGGGTCCGCACGCTTAAAGTTTCGATGATGCTTATTATGAGTTTATATGATATTGATGTACGAAGGTTGTTGAGTCCCGGATGAGATCACGGACATGACGAGGAGTCTCGAAATGGTCGAGACATAAAGATTGATATATTGGAAGCCTATGTTTGGACTCGGAATCACTCCGGGTGAAATTGGGAATTTTATCGAGTAACGGAGGTTACCTGAACCTCCCGGGGAGTCAATGGGCCTTGATGGGCCTTAGGGAAAGAGAAAGGGGCCATATGCTGGCGCAGCCTTCCCCTTCCCTAGTCCTATTAGGATTAGGAGAAGGGGTGGCGCCTCTCTCCCTCTCCCTTGGTCAAACCCTAGTTGGACTAGGATTGGGGGAATCCTACTCCGGTGGGAGTAGGACTCCCAGCGCAGCCATAGGTGGCCGGCCAGCCCCTCCCTTCCCTCCTTTATATACAGGGCAGAGGGCACCCCATGACACACAAGTTGATCATTGAGATCGTTCCTTAGCCGTGTCGGTGCCCCTTCCACCAAACTACACCTCGAATATACCGTTGCGGAGCTTAGTGAAGCCTGCGCCGTGGAACATCATCATCGTCACCACGCCGCCGTCGTCTTGTGAAACTCTCCCTCAACACTCGGCTGGATCGGAGTTCGAGGGACGTCATCGAGCTGAGCGTGTGCAGAACTCGGAGGTGCCGTCGTTCGGTACTTGGATCGGTTGGATCGGGAAGAAGTACGACTACTTCCTCTCGTTGCATCAACGCTTCCGTTGCTGGTCTCACGAGTGCGTGAGACAACACTCTCATCTCGTTGCTATGCATCACCATGGTCTTGCGTGATCGTAGGAAATTTTTGAAATTACTCGTTCCCCAACAGCTACAAGAGCTTTGTGATGAACTACAATATGCGGGGGATGGTGAAGACCATTCTGAAGTATTCTCAATCTTTGAAGTCAGCAGAGGTTGAAATCAAGAAAGAACATCAAGTGTTGATGGTCAATAAAACCACTAAGTTCAAAAAGGGCAAGGGTAAGAAGAACTTCAAGAAGGGCGGCAAGGATGTTGCCGCGCCCGTAAGCCAGTTGCGGGAAGAAGTCAAAGAATGGACCCAAGCACGAGACCGAGTGCTTTTATTGCAAAGGAAGGGTCATTGAAGCGGAACTGCCCCAAATACTTAGCGCATAAGAAGGCCGGGAACACTAAAGGTATATTTGATATACATGTAATTGATGTGTACCTTACCAGTACTCGTAGTAACTCCTGGTATTTGATACGGTGCCGTTGCTCATATATGTAACTCACAGCAGGAGCTGCGGAATAAGCGGAGATCTGGCGAAGGGCGAGGTGACGATCTTGGCGTCGGGAATGGTTCCAAGGTCGATGTGATCGCCGTCGGCACACTACCTCTACATTTACCTCACGGGATTAGTTTTAAACCTCAATAATTGTTATTTAGTGCCAAGTTTGAGCATGAACATTGTATCGGGATCTCGTTTAATCTGAGATGGCTACTCATTTAAATCCGAGAATAATGGTTGTTCTATTTATATGAGAGAAATGTTTTATGGTCATGCTCCGATGGTCAATGGTTTATTCTTAATGAATCTCGAACGTAATGTTACACATGTTCATAGTGTGAATACCAAAAGATGTAAAGTTGATAACGATAGTCCCACATACTTGTGGCACTGCCGCCTTGGTCACATTGGTGTCAAGCGCATGAAGAAGCTCCATGCTGATGGACTTTTAGAGTCTCTCGATTATGAATCATTTGACACATGCGAACCATGCCTCATGGGCAAGATGACCAAGACTCCGTTATCCGGAACAATGGAGCGAGCAACCAACTTATTAGAAATCATACATACCGATGTGTGCGGTCCAATGAGTGTTGAGGCTCGTGGAGGATATCGTTATGTTCTCACTCTCAATGATGACTTGAGTAGATATGGGTATGTCTACTTGATGAAACACAAGTCTGAGACCTTTGAAAAGTTCAAGGAATTTCAGAATGAAGTAGAGAATCAACGTGACCGAAAGATAAAATTCTTGCGATCAGATCGTGGAGGAGAATATTTAAGTCACGAATTTGGTACACACTTAAGGAAATATGGAATCGTTTCACAACTCACGCCGCTGGAACACCTCAACAGAACGGTGTGTCGAACGTCATAATCGCACTCTATTGGATATGGTGCGATCTATGATGTCTCTTCTTGATTTATGCTATCATTTTGGGGATACGCTCTAGAGACAGCTACATTCACTTTAAATAGGGCACCGTCTAAATCCGTTGAGGCGACACTTGTATGAATTATGGTTTGGGAAGAAACCTAAGCTATCGTTTCTAAAAGTTTGGGGATGCGATGCTTATGTCAAGAAACTTCAACTGAAAAGCTCGAACCCAAGTCGGAAAATCGTCTTCATAGGATACCCTAAGGAAACCATTGGGTATACCTTCTACCTTAGATCCGAAGGCAAGATCTTTGTTGCCAAGAACGGATCCTTTACGGAAAAAGTTTCTCTCGAAAGGAGTAAGTGGGAGGAAAGTAGAACTTCGATGAAGTACTACCTCTTGAACCGGAAAGTAGTGCAGCTCAGAAAATGTTCTGTGGTGCCTACACCGACCGGAGTGGAAATTAATGATGATGATCAAGGTACTTGGATCAAGTTGCTACTGAACTTCATAGGTCCACTAGGACACGTTCCGCACCAGTGGTACGGCAACCCTGTCACCGGAAATCATGTTGTTAGACAACGGTGAACCTTGAACTATGAAGAAGCGATGGCGGGCCCAGATTCCAACAAATGGCTTGAAACCATGCAATCCGAGATAGGATCCATGTATGAAAACAAAGTATGGACTTTGACAGACTTGCCCGATGATCGGCGACGATAGAAAACAAATGGATCTTTAAGAAGAAGACGGACACGATGGTAATGTTACCATCTATAAAGCTCGACTTGTCGCTAAGGGTTATCGACAAGTTCAAGGGATTGACTACGATGAGACTTTCTCTCCGTGGCGAAGCTTAAGTCCGTCCAAATCATGTTAGCAATTGCCGCATACTATGATTATGAGATATGGCGATGGACGTCAAAACGGCATTCCTTAACGGTTACCTTAAGGAAGAGCTGTATATGATACAGCCGGAAGGTTTTGTCGATCCTAAGAATGCTAACAAGGTATGCAAGCTCCAGCGATCCATTTATGGGCTGGTGCAAGGATCTCGAGTTGGAACATTCGCTTTGATGAGATGATCAAAGCGTTTGGGTTATGAGACTTATGGAGAAGCCTGCGTTTACAAGAAAGTGAGTGGGAGCTCTGTAGCATTTCTCATATTATATGTAGATGACATACTTGATGGGAAATGATATAGAACTCTTGGACAACATTAAGGCCTACTTGAATAAGAGTTTTTCAATGAAGGACCTTGGAGAAGTTGCTTACATATTAGGCATCAAAATCTATAGGGATAGATCGAGGCGCCTCATAGGTCTTTCACAAAGCACATACCTTGATAAGATTTTGAAGAGGTTCAAAATGGATCAGTCCAAGAAAGGGTTCTTGCCTGTTTTACAAGGTGTGAAATTGAGCTCGGCTCAATGCCCGACCACGACAAAAGATAAAGAAGAGATGAGTGTCATCCCTATGCCTCAGCCATAGGATCTATTATGTATGCCATCTCAGTGTACCGGACCTGATGTAAACCTTGCCGTAAGTTTGGTAGGAAGGTACCAAAGTAATCCCGCAAGGAACACAGACAGCGGTTAAGAATATCTGAAGTACTGAAAAGGACAAAGGACATGTTTCTTATTTATGGAGGTGACGAAGAGCTCGTCGTAAAGGGTTACGTCGATGCTAGCTTCGACACAGATCTGGATGACTCAAAGTCACAAACCGGATCGTGTATATGTTAAATGGTGGAGCGATGGCTGGTGCAGCTGCAAGCGAAGCGTCGTGGCGGGATCTACATGTGAAGCGGAGTACATGGCAGCCTCGGAGGCAGCACATGAAGCAATTTGGGTGAAGGAGTTCATCACCGACCTAGGAGTCATACCCAATGCGTCGGAGCCGATCAAACTCTTGTATGACAACACTGGAGCTATTGCACTTGCCAAGGAGCCCAGGTTTCACAAGAAGACCAGGCACATCAAGCGTCACTTCAACTCCATTCGTGAAAATGTTCAAGATGGGGACATAGAAATTTGCAAAGTGCATACAGATCTGAATGTCGCAGATCCGTTGACTAAACCTCTTCCGCGAGCAAAACATGATCAACACCAGAACTCTATGGGTGTTCGATTCATCACAATGTAACTAGATTATTGACTCTAGTGCAAGTGGGAGACTGTTGGAAATATGCCCTAGAGGCAATAATAAAAGTATTATTATTATATTTCCTTGTTCATGATAATTGTCTTTTATTGATGCTATAATTGTATTATCCGGAAATCGTAATACACATGTGAATACATAGACCACAATATGTCCCTAGTGAGCCTCTAGTTGACTAGCTCGTTGATCAACTGATAGTCATGGTTTCCTGACTATGGACATTGGATGTCGTTGATAACGGGATCACATCATTAGGAGAATGATGTGATGGACAAGACCCAATCCTAAGCATAGCACAAGATCGTGTAGTTCGTTTTGCTAGAGCTTTTCCAATGTCAAGTATCTTTTCCTTTGACCATGAGATCGTGTAACTCCCGGATACCGTAGGAGTGCTTTGGGTGTACCAAACGTCACAACGTAACTGGTTGACTATAAAGGTGCACTACATGTATCTCCGAAAGTATCTGTTGGGTCGACACGGATCGAGACTGGGATTTGTCACTCCGTATGACGGAGAGGTATCTCTGGGCCCACTCGGTAATGCATCATCATAATGAGCTCAAAGTGACCAAGTGTCTGGTTACGGGATCATGTATTACGGTACGATTAAAGTGACTTGCCGGTAACGAGATTGAACGAGGTATTGGGATACCGACGATCGAATCTCGGGCAAGTAAAATACCGATTGACAAGGGGAATAGTATACGGGGTTGATTAAATCCTCGACATCGTGGTTCATCCGATGATATCATCGAGGAGCATGTAGAGCCAACATGGGTATCCAGATCCGCTGTTGGTTATTGCCCGAGAGCCGTCTCGGTCATGTCGCATGTCTCCCGAACCCGTAGGGTCTACACATAAGGTTCGGTGGCGCTAGGGTTGTATGAATATGAGTATGCAGCAAACCGAATGTTGTTCGAGTCCGGATGAGATCCCGGACGTCATGAGGAGTTCGGAATGGTCCGGAGGTAAAGATTTATATATAGGAAGTCTTATTTTGGTGTAGGAAAAGTTTGGCGTTATCGGTATTGTACCGGGAGTGCCTAAAGGGGTCCGGGGGTCCACCGGGGGGGTCCACCTGCCTCGGGGGCCACATGGGCTGTAGGGGGTGCGCCTTGGCCTATATGGGCCAAGGGCACCAGCCCCAAGAGGCCCATGCGCCAAGATATAAGAAAAAGGGGAGAGTCCTAAAAGGGGAAGGCACCTCCGAGGTGCCTTGGGGATGATGGACTCCTCCCCCCTTCTTGGCCGCACCCCTTCCTTGGAGGAAGGGGCAAGGCTGCACCCTCCCCCCCTCTCTTGCACCTATATAAAGGGAGGGGAGG
This sequence comes from Aegilops longissima, assembly GCA_021605205.1. Taxonomy (NCBI): domain Eukaryota; kingdom Viridiplantae; phylum Streptophyta; class Magnoliopsida; order Poales; family Poaceae; genus Aegilops; species Aegilops longissima. The sequence goes on from CM038677.1 coordinate 679,753,600, forward strand.
GAGGGGTGGCCGCACCCATAAGCCCTGGCGCCTCCCTCCTCCCTGCAACACCTCCTCCTCCTCCCGTAGTTGCTTAGCGAAGCCCTGCCGGAGTTCTGCTGCATCCACCACCACGCCGTCGTGCTGCTGGATCATCATCAACCTCTCCTTCCCCCTTGCTGGATCAAGAAGGAGGAGACGTCATCCGCTCCGTACGTGTGTTGAACGCGGAGGTGCTGTCCGTTCAGCACTAGGTCATCGGTGATCTGAATCACGGCGGTGCGACTCCATCATCCCGTTCCATTGAGCGCTTCCGCCTGCGATCTACAAGTGGTATGTAGATGCAATCACTCTCCCATGACTCGTTGCATAGATGAACTCATAGATGGATCTTGGTGAAACCGTAGGAAAATTTTTAATTTTCTGCAACGTTCCCCAACACGGCATCCATACCAGTTGGATCTGCTGCTGCTGCTCCGGCTCTCGCTCGCTCGCGCTGCTGCTCCTCGATCGCTCGCTCGCCCAGCTGCTGCTGCTCTGGCTCTCGCTCGCTCGTGCTGCTACTGCTGCTCTCCCCCTTGCTTGTGCTGCTACTCTGCTTCGATTTAGCTACACTTCAGTCGACTGAATCGACTTTTGCGTCAGTCGATTTTCAAGGGGGGGGGGGGGCTCGCCGAAGTTAAGGAAGAACCACCCGCGGCGGGGACGGGGGCGCGTCGGAGAGGTACCCCACTATCTATCTTAGGGTTTAGGGTGGGGGCGGGTGGCCTAGAGGGCTGGCCGAGGCGGCGGCAGACCGGCGGTGGAGAGTTGTTTCAGGGCGGCGAGGCGGCACTGGGGCCAGCGGTTTGGCTGGTGGTGGCTGGCGGCTCACGGGGGTGTAGGCTGAAGATGAATTGCAGGCCCTCCCTAAACTACATGTCAAGTGCCTCTCTGCTACCATTGCATTCAGTTTCGACAGTAACATTCAGATTCCTGATGAAATTTCAGTTTAAACAGATTAAGTTCGAGTCAACAGTTTTACCTCATCTGTTGTTGTCGGTGGTTTTTGGTGATGTAAATTTTACATCTATTTTACATCATCTATTGGAGATGTTATTAGAATCCCACTTGAGGCGACGATGTACATCTTGTGCTTGCTTCAGCCTTGGCGTCTTCGGCTCACGGAGCAACTCCAACGAGAATGATCCATCACAACAGAGCGATGCCTCGGGCGCCGTCTCTGATTCCTCAGATCTTCCTCCACACCTTGAGAGCCACCTCTGCCTCAAGCGCTTGAAATGACCAACCCAATGATCTTTGAGGTCGATTACTGCTACTGCAAAGAGGTTGTACACTTGTTGCATCACTTATTACTATACATTCATGTCGATCCATTAGGGCTATTTTGGTTCAACGGAAAAACATAGCAATAGGGAATTTTACAATGGCACTCTACTATTCAATTATTCATGCATTTTGTTGAAAGAAATGAAGCAAAACATCCACCTGGACCTACTTTTCAAAATCCTATGCATGAAATCAAGACCAAGTGCATTAGTGGCAGAATAACATTCTAACTGTACCCGCTTTCATATGGTTTCACTTTATTTTGGCCATGTTTCTTTGCATTCCTCTGCTCTTCCAATTCCTGTAAACCAAACACCCAAGTTGACAGAAATCCTGTGTTTACAAATGCTCTATTTACCATGTGCATTACTATCCTATTCTGGTGTTTTCCTATCCCTGTGTTTTTAGAATCATGCAAGCTAAATGAGCCCTTACAGAATTACTTCAATTACAAGTAGGTGTCAAAGGGAACTTTGTGTGGTTTGTCCTGCTCCTGCCGCGACGTCATCCACCTCACCTAAGCTGCTCCATTGACAGAAACATCCACCAAACCAGACATCATGACTCCTGACCTTCTTTCGCCGCCTCAGATCTCCTTCCCTGCCGCCGGCACCCACATAATGGCATCACCATCATCGACTCAGCGAGATGAACACAGGAGTACACGGGTCCACAAGAGAGGTCGGACTCTTTTGTTTCTGCTTATGTTATGCATTGCTTAAAATTACCTGCTACTTTATCGTCCTGTTCACCTCTTGGACTCCAAGTCAGGTCCAAATTAATGTTCAAACTTGAGTTCTAAGAGGGTGTTTGTTTCCAGGGACTTATTGGTTTAGGGACTTAAAAAATTCCCTATAAGTCCCACATAAACCAAACACAAGGGACTTATTGGGACTTATTGTGGTGATTTGGGACTTATCAAATAAGACTCTCAGGGAGGAGCTTATTGGGACTTATCCCGGGCCGGACCTACCCCGCGTTGCTCGGGCTCGTTCCCATACGCCCTTTGCCTCTTTGTCCAATCGCCGCCGCCCGCCTCTCGCCCGTCGCCCCCGCCTCTCGCCCGTCGCCACCCCATCGCCGCCCGCCTCTCGCCCCATCACCGCCCCGTCGCCGCCCCGCCTCGGTTCGCCGCCCCGTCGCCGCCCTGCCTCGGTTCGTTCTGCCTCAGTTCGTTGCAGTGGTGCCTCCAATCGCCGGACATGCCCTCTCCTGAGCCTCGTTGCAGTGGTGCAACATGGACTTATAAGTCCCTGTAAACAAACAGGTAGGGACTCGGGACTTATAAGTCCCTGTAAACAAACACGTAGGAACTTATGACTTATAAGTTGGGACTTAAAAAAGTCCTAAGGACTTATGAAACAAACAGGGCCTAAATTAGTTGTGGGGCACATATCGAGGAAGCAATGAATAGTATCTCTGTCTAATATCTGGTTCACCTAGGGTATGCCTATGTTGTTCATCTTGGGTGGGAAAAAATAGTAAAGCAATCATCATCTGTCTTTTTATTAAATTAAAGCAATCATTAGCCTGCTATCATTATTTTTGGATCCATCCACTGCTTGTTACCATCACTCTAAATTTCTGCATGCTCTCCTTACATAATCTCACCATATTTTTTTCGTATGCATGTCAGATATTGTACACAGTCATGCTGAATATGTAGAGAAAAAGAGAAGAGTTTTGTGTGGCAATACAATGTCATGCAGACATCGCTCCATGGTGGGTTCAATGGCAAATCCTCCCCACCCCTCTCCAGATTGTAATCCAGAGGAAGATATCTGTTCTGAGGCGGATTCAGACGCCGCTGACCACTCCTATTTACCCACCAAGGTGTTTGCTCTACCTTGGCATGATGATGTTAGTCATATCATGCATATGTTGCCTTACAGTGCCTACTTTTGCCATCATATATGTCATCTGCTTAGTTTAGACATGTTCTGTAATGCCACCTGTTTAGTTTCTATATCATATATGGGAATTATGCAGTCTCATGTCTTTTAGCCAGCCATAATATATGTGAAATGTGCAATGCCATCCTGTTTAACCAGGCATCATATATTTGAATGATATCTTGCCCATCCTTTTCTTCATTACATTTCCATTTGTCGACAATGTTTGTACATTAAACTACTCTTCTTGTGAATCAGCTATTTGGGTGGGAGATTGAAAAATCTGGAGTGAAAACAAGGCCTTGAGCGAGCGAGTGCTACCGTCAAGCAGATCTCTTGTTGCGTCGATCGCTCCTCAAAGATGGACTCGAGACAGATGACCAGTCCTATTCCCCACCGAGGTGTATGCTCTAACTTTGCATCGTTATCTTGCTCATATCATGCATATGGTGTCTTGCATTGCATAGTTTAGACATCATATACACAATATTCAACACCATGTTCTTAGTTCAGACATCATATCTAATGCCCTCTGATTAGCATATAAATCACATATGTGAATTAAATGATGCGATCCTGATTACTTAGATAACATGTAGGTGAATTATGTCATGCGATCATGTTTAGTTATTCATCATATCTTTGAATTATGTTATGCTATGCTATCCAGTTTAGATAGACATCATATATGTGAAATTATGTCATGCTATCCGTTTTAGTTAAACAATATACATGTCAACTATTTCATGTCCTCTTTTTTCCACACTATCTATCGCATCTGTCTCTCATACAATGTCTGTACATTCAACTATGTTTCCTGTTTATCAGCCATTTGAATTGGAGCGGGTGATGTCAGTATCTAGCAGACTAAAAACACGGTCTTCAAATAAAATAGTGCTTTCTCTTGGTGGAGATAGCACCCCGGTTGTACATGCACGAGAACCAGCCCTACCACACATAACCCAAACTCTCAAAGATTATACCCCTACTGCGATGGACAAAGAACCAGCTTCACCCAATCTAACCCCAACCCCAGCAGATAGTAACCCAGCTCCTGTTGACACAGCACCATCTCCACCACAGAGCTCCCAAACAAGAGCAGTTAGTAAGGCAGCTCCAGTGCCCAAAGGGCCAGTACTACCACGGCGAACCCCAACTCCACCAGTTAGTACGCCTATTCCTGTGCAGGAAGCACAACCAGCTAGTCATAGTTTAGCATCTATCGCATTTGATGTTGTTAAATCGTATGTGCGTATCTTCCCATCTTGGAAATATTATCTTCAAGATGAAGGAAAATGCATTGCGGTGTTTGTCCAGGAGTTATGTGTAAGTAATGTTATTCATGGCAATTACTTTGCTTTGTCCCATACATCCTACCTCCATGATGGTTATAATACAGCAAATTTTCCCATTTTTCTCTATAGAGAAGGACCGATTTGGAAACTTAGGATGAGGTAACCTGTGCTAATACCTCTGCTATCTTCAAGAATGCTTGGGGCAGTATCAGAATTAACTGAAGAAAACGTACTTCACCGGCAAAGAAACTCATCAAATTCCCTTACGTTCTCCCGAGACACATTTACTGGACAATGACTAGGAATGCCTTGTTCTGTACTGGTCCCGAACCAAGAATGTGGTAAGGTCTATGAGCTCATATTCTATTTTTAAGTACTATATTCTTGCATCTTCTCAGACTCTGTTCATGTAGAACAAGTGCCTAAACCTGAAGAACAATTGTTCTAATTTAAGATTCCATTACTATCATAGTTTAAAAAGCGCTAGGCGTTAATTGTGCGTTTGCCACCGCCTTGCGCTTTTTGACCAAAGCGCATGCTTATGCGCATTCTGCATGATTAAGCGTAGTTATGCTGTAACGTTTTGCCAACGCCTAGAGCCTAGGCGTGTTTAAGCGCTTCGCTTAGGCGTGCCTTTTTAACTATGATTGCTATCGTGCATCTTGCTTTGCTCTTGTATCACTGTATTTACTCATACAAACTTATTTTTAAATTGAAGGATCCAATCGAAACTCAAATGACACAGCAGGTATGTTCACGCATGTTTCTTTAACAGGCTTGCTCTTATCAATAGATCTGTTGATTTCAATTTCAATTATGTATATAGTTGACTTCTCATATCATGCACATTACTAGCATCACAACAGAGCCAATAGTGTTGTTGTACATGTAGACCCGTGGTACCCATCTGAAATCTTGTTGTGCCGTGTAGTTTCCCACGCTTTGTATTCTTTCACTGCTGCTTTGTCTTGAACTGATATGATTTGAACCGTGTCTCTGTTTTGATTTGGCAAGACAATGCAGTGACCATAGGACATAGATATATGTTTGTTTGATGCTTTTATTATGTACTAGTACTTTGCAATAGAAGACTTGGTAGTTTAATCCTGTCCACCTTACTAATGAACTGGTTCACCGAAATGAGTTTCATATACTAGTACATGCTAAACCTGTTATGTGTCTGCTTGTTTCTTCTTTTAGAATGCTGATAGAATATTGGGGAAGAGCGCCTTATTAAGCAATGGTAAAGGAAGTAATGTAGATAAGGTTCAGGATAGTGACACATCCTTGTTGGTCTCCAACAAAGCTGATAAAACAGCTAAGGAACACTATCTCGAAGACAGTGAGACAACCCCAAAGTCATGTCTTGGTTTAGTGTTTGAGTTACTGGCCACTACCACTTGCACAAGCTATTCAAACTCACTGTCTGAATCAGTTCAGTTTCTTGAGTATCAACTTCAAGCTGAAACACATCGATCAGCTGTCCTTCGACAAGAAGTGGAAGGACTGTGGAAGTCCCTGGAGCATTCAGAAGCATACTTTCTGGTGCAACAGCAAGCATTGGAGGATTTTAGCGCCAAACAGGACAAAGCTAATAAGCTTGCTAAGCTTATTGCCAAAGATAGTGGATACCAGGATAATCTTTCTTGAGCTCTTACGAAGTTGTTTCATTATGCTCTTGTTTTGCTGCCGCGTTTATTTGCACTGGTGGCCAATTTTGACGGCCAGTGTATGTAATATGCTGCTTTGTTCCCTATATTTGCACTGGTGGCGAACTTTGATGCCCAGTGGATGTAATATGTGTAATAGCGGTAATAGGCTAGCGTTAATTGTTTGTTTATTTATTTCCTTATTGTGTTGTTTAGTTGTTTGCTTGTAGTCACTGCAGTTCTTTTTCTATGCCGGGGGGCATGCCTCCATTTCAAAAAAAACTTCTTTTTCTGTGTTTTTCTAGTGGCCACAGTAACCTATTTTTGGAAACTAGGCCAAAATAATCATGGCAACACACGGACTGTTGTAACCATGGGCCTCCTACGGGCCATATGATCCATGGGCCTTCTACGGGCCGTAGGACCCATTGACCTTCTATACGGACCGTACGATCCATGGGCCTTTTACGGGCCATAGGATCCATGGGCTTCTACGGGGCGTATCATCATTTCGCCAATCATGGGTCGTACAATTCGTGGACAATAACGGGCCGTTAATAGGACATATTTGATAACTCTATGAAAACAACCCAATGGGTTTTTTTGACATGAAAACGGCCCAACGTATTAACGGGCCACAAACGGACCGATTGTAACCACGGGATGAATTTGGCCCACAAGCGTAAAATGCGATGAACGGGCTGTAAGTAACGAATCTTTGAAATGAGCCCAAGAATAAATGGGCCTGAGAAGGCGAAGATAACATGGGCTGGAAGCGGCCCAATGGAATAATGGGCGTTAATGGGTATGAAGTGATACACTGTTCATTACGGGCCAGTTTCACCACGTGCCATTAATGGGTATAAAGTGATACACTGTTCATTACGGGCCAGTTTTACCACAGGCCATTAATGGGCCGAGAGTTACAAAGGGCCTCATATGGGCCGAAAGACGTCATGGGCCATACATGGGCCGGAAGTTAAAACATGCTGGAATTATATTGGACGGCCCAGATGACGCTACTGGGCCTAATTCGGATAGGCCGTAAATGGGCCCTGGGTTAGCGGGCTATAAATGGGCTATATGCGAACAGGCCATTAACAAGCTTGCCGTGGGCCGTCCCGCCACCTTTTAACCAAGTCAAATGGGCCGGCCTTTTCACAGGAATGGGCCTCTGTTGGTCCGTGCCACGTGTCGACGTATCATAGGCGCTTTGGGTCCAATGAGTGGATGCCATCTGTCCCAACGGTGAGCCGACATGTGTTTCTTCCAGTCAATGATGATTTTACATGTGGAAAATCCCCATTGGTCGGGGCTGTTAACGGGTTATCAGATCCAAAACCGGACCCGATAGCTTAATGGCGTTCCGTTACGGTGGATCCCACGTGTCGGTCACCCTTGACGAAAGCACTTCTGTGACGCGCGATTTATCGTCATGGAAGTGGACACTTCAGTGATGATGATTTTGGTAATGTCATGGAACACTTCTACGACAGCACAGGTATGACTATCTTGATTCTGCCATAAAATTGTCATGGATGTACATGCATGACAAAAAATGTGACCTACTGTGACAAACACGTATCATCACGGAAGTGTATTTTTTTGTAGTGTATGTGTGGTAACATGCAACACTTCATTTATTAGGCTATAAACACATCTTGCCTTGATATGTACATGTGATGTTACTACCTCTATAGTGGGGAGTAACATACCCGCTAAGAGTTTGGATGTATATGACATGGCAACTTCTTATATAGCCGACCCTTGGCTATATTATTAACCATGCATGCTCTTAGTGAGGTAGCAAGTATATCATAGATGACTAGCTAGTATCAGACTAGCCACAGTGGGAGTAACTTCAGCAGTAACACTGACTCCAACTCAGCAAACTTGCTTATGTGGCAATAAGTTAATGAGGAGAGAGATAGTTTGATAACAGCTAATTCTTGTAGCATCACATGTCCCAATGCGATATGAGTCTGTAACCTAAGAAATGAAGCTTTGCATGACACTACACTTATGTTACTACCCACTATGAAGGTAGTAACATATATAGTCTAGGGATATGTGTATGTTATTAGTGTACTGCTCTCCATTGTGTCTAGTCTCATACTCCCTCCTTTCCGGTTTAGGCTGGTTGTAATGGTATTATCATAAGTGGTATCATGCATGCCAACTAGACTTTCTGGATGATGTGGCACACAAGAGAGGATGTGGTATCATATTAAATGTTGTACTACTACTTTGTGTGATGCATGACAATTAGTAAGGCAACCTAAGATGTTAACTTATGATATTATGCATTACGGAAGTAGTATCCTAGCTACACTATCATGTATTTGCATGATACTACTGGTATATATAATACTCCCCATTACAACCAGCCTTATAGGGCTCAATTCAAAAATCTCACCAACCAAGGTAGATGGTGAGTGGTGAAATACTTTTTGTAGTTTCCAAAAACACCCTATTAATGCTTTTGTTTTCCTCAAAAATTTATGTTTTCAATGTATTAATTGCAATACATGCATGCATATATAAAGTACATGCATTGGTCAACTTTCTCTTAATACTTGCATGCAATGATTTAATGCACCTTGGAATCAGGACATGTGATGGGGAACAACCAAATTGAGCCTTATAAAATGGAAAAACTAAAATTTTGAGATAAGCCTATAAACCGGAAAGGAGGGAGTATATATGCATGATACTAATATATGATCGGCAATACCTCCGTAATGCGCGCATGCATAGTATCATAAGTTAGTATCTTAGGTTCCTTATTAATTACCATGCATGACACGAAGTAGTACAACATTTAATATGATATGGTATCATGATATGATACCACACACCCTCTCTTTCATCATTTAACTGTGTGCCACATCATCCAAAGAGTCTAGTTGGCATGCATCATACCGGTTGATACTCCCATATTACGACCAGCCTTATTAGGGTGGCCATAGTGGGGGTATCATAGCCAGTATCATGCACCCAGGAATAGAAAATATGATGATGTGGCAAAGAAACAGTAACATAGGTAGATGCGTAACATATATATATATATATATATATATATATATATATATATATATATATATATATATATATATATATATATATATATATATATATATATATATATATAAAAATAAATGCTATACTACTATGTGTCATGCATGTCCATAAATACGATCATCTATGATATATACTCCCTCCGTAAACTAATATAAGAGCGTTTAGGTCACTATTTAGTAACCTGAACGCTCTTATATTAGTTTACAGAGGGAGCTAGTACTACTCTATGATACTATATATGCACTATAAAGGTACATGCGTAGTATCATATGCATGATACTATATATATAGTGTATATGATACTCCCCACTATATAAGGCTGGCCATAGTGGTGGTATCATAGCCGACGATGTCATGCACTCGGAAATAGCAAGTATGCTGATGTGGCAAAGAATTAAATATATATGAAAGGGTTAGAGTAACATATAGTAGGTAGATACCGTATCATGTTAAATGCGATGCTAATTTGTGTCATGCATGGCAATAAATATCTGATCTATATATGATACTATACTCTATGTATTATACTATGCGCTATAATTAATAAAGGTAGTATCATACACCAGTATCATATGCACTGTATATTCATGATACTAGTATATGACACTCTCCACTATACTCATGATTTCTTACCGTGGAAAAAAATTGGAGGCGAAACGATGAACTCATGTTTTCATTCGAACAAAAATAGGATGTTAGGTAATGTAAATGTTTTCAAAGAGCACATAGTTCACTCACGAAAGCCGTGTGTCCACTAAACCGTGGCCGATGCACCCCCCACCCCTCTGCCACGCGAGCGATCTGAGTCGTGCATTCTGATTGGCCAGAACCCAAACCCCACAGATCGTATGTATGCACCGTTGGATGCTCCCAGATCAAACGACAATCCTCATCCCTTTCGACAGGAAATGCAGTCCGACTAGGAATTGATTTATGTGCCAACATGCACGGTAAATGCCAAAAAAATGTCTTACATATAGCACACGAGACCTGAAATGCGCCAGCAAATCATACCCGTGGTAAAATTGTGATTGGTTTACGTGTGAAAAATTTAGAGGCGAAACGATGAACTCACGTCTTCATTTCAAAATTAGTACATCTTCATTTCAAACGAAATTATTCTGTTTGTGCACACGGGCGCTTAGAGGGAACCATTTGCATAAGCCTTTCCGTGTGCGCGGCGACCGGGGATATTTTTCACCCTTTTGACCTAGGCCGCCAACACCCCCTCACCGTCCGCCCGCGTTTCACTCAACTAGTCCACCCAATCTCCTTCACCAGCTCCCCCCTTCCCCGGATCTACATCAGAACCCTCTCCGGTGCCGCCGTGCTCACCCCAGCCGTGTGCCCGCTCTTTGTCGTCAAGCCTACCTCCACTGCCTGTCGGGGAAGCTAATCGTAACCCACGAACACCTATGGGACCGGCGGACCGAGCCCCTTTCGGTTCGGTGGGGGGCGGAGATTGCACGAAGAGCAGATCGAGGCGAAGCACGAGCAGTTTACCCAGCTTCGGAGCTCTCCGGAGAGATAAAACTCCTCTGCTGCTTATGCGATTGTATTGTGTTCTTGCTAGGGAGCCTGAGAGCTACAAAACCTAGCTGAGTATCTCCGGTCTCGAATGAGTCGAGCGAACGAACCTCTTCTCGTTGCGCATGGGCCTCCTTTTATATGCTCAAGGGGTCACCGACGGTGGCAAGCGTGAACAAGGGCAAAATGGGAAAAGAACTGCGGTTGGTACAACTACTTTGTATGCATGTATTCTACCTAACTCTGATGGCAAGGGACAAAATCATTAAATGCCCGTCCATATCGCCTAAACAGTGCAGAGAAAGGACCGTCGGGCGCCACCGCTGCCACGATGGCACTCTGTCAGCGCCGCTTACCGCTGCTCTCCGCGGCTGCACAGACCTCTTGACACGCGCTGGAATGGTCCCATGGCGACACGTTGGTGGATGAGCTGGTGCGGAGATGAAGAGGTTGCTGCCGCGGCAAGTGCCTTGCCGCTGCTGAATCCTGGCGCGCCTGGCTTGTCGCTCACCGAGCCTTCCCGGCAAGCTCCTCTTGCCGGGTCTTGTCTTCTCGTGCCTTGAGTGGCCTTCCGGCAAGCTCCTCTTGCCGGGCCTTGTCTTCTTGGCTTAAATACTTTGTTTTGAATGGCTCGGAGGAACCATGGAGGACCTTAGCGGTCACTAGGCAAACCTTGCAGCTGGGTGCTGCAACTGCCCGTGCGAGTTCGGGATACTAGGGTACCCCTACCCTAGTACACCGGCAGAGCCCCGAACTGGGCCACACACAGTGCGGCGCTGTTGGGCCAGCCCAAAAGCAGTCTGCAGAACGCAGCGGCCTAGATCACGCCGTAACTTGCTCTGGACCCACCACGTCTCCCACAGAACAGCCGCGTCGAGCGTGGCGTCGTGGGGAGATCGTGGGGCTTTCTTTAATGGAAAAGCGGGCGTCCGCCCCTCTTCCTCCTTATAAACAGGGGAAACAGGGGCAGGTCGCCCACCTCACCATTGCTGTCTCATCTCAAAAACCACCGCCGCTCCCCCCTTCTTCTCTAGTCTGAAGAGAGCAGCGCTCCGCCCCCCATCGCCACCAGCGCCATCAACGCCGTCGGGCTCCTCCGCCATGGCTCCGAATGCCGATAAGGGGAAAGGCGTGAAGTCGGCCGAGGCGCAGCTGGCTCATGGCGCTGCGAAAGAGCGGGCGTCTTCCCCCGATTCGGCGCAAAGGAGCTGAGGAGGCTACTACTTGTTCTGGTCGACGGAGACGCGGGCGCATCCGCGCACGAAGGTACTCCCCGCCATTGCTTCGGAACTAGCCCCAACTGGGTACCCATTCTTCGCGCTTTTCTTCTATTGCGGGCTCTGCCCGCCCTTCTCTGAATTCTTCTGCGACATCATGAACACCTACGGGCTTCGCCTCCTTGATTTCACCCCCAATGCTGTCCTGACCATGGCAGTTTTCGCACACCTTTGCGAAAACTTTGTCGGAATCCACCCAAGCGTAGCCCTCTTCGCCACTTCTTCATGCCCGCATTGAGAGAGGAGAGCCACTTGCCGGAGGGATTGCTTGGATCTCCAGGATCGGCAAGAAAGAAGCCTATCTGGAAGGAGAGCTCCGTAGCAAGTGGGAGGAGTGGAGAGCCGATTGGTGTTGGATCGTTGAGGAGAACCCACAGCCCTTCACTGCCCAGCGCCAAACTCCCATAGTGTGCGGCAACGATTGGAGCAACTTGGCGCCGGAGGATGCTAGGTTGAAGATAGCTGTGACCCGGATCTTGCGCCTCAGGCTTGCCGGACTCACCGTAGGCGCCGTTGGCGCAGATTTCCTTCGCCGCCGCATCGCTCCCTTGCAGGAGAGGAGGAGACCTGCTTGGGAGTTCCAAAATGCGGCGGACATCATGAGGCTGCGCCCGGGCCTCAACTGGAATTTCACTGTCTTGGAGTTGGATGCGATGCTGCTAGAGCTGTTCAAGCACGACCCCGATCACCCCGAGTGGTTTATGTTGCCGAGGGGGGTCGTCCCATTGTGCAACAACTCTTCGCTCGACCGCATCCGTGCGATGATGCCGTTGTGCAATTCGCATGGGATCGTTCCAACCTGGCAAGAGCCTTCCGACGACGTCGTGCAGCAGTTCTTCGACAGCTTGGAAGAAGTGCCGATCCGCCCGGCGAAAGCGAAGAGGCTCACCGCGACACCACCGACGAAGAGATGGTGCGCGTTGCCACCAGAGTTGGAGGCGGCGGCAGCAGCAGCTTGCGGCGTGTCGGGTTCACCGTGGAGGAGGCAGATCAGCGAGGCGGCAAGCCTTGCCGGCGAAGGGAGTTCGCGGCAAGGAGGAGCTTGCTGAACCGAGGCCGAGTCGAGCGAACCCGAGGCGCCTCCTTCCCTCCACCTAGTAACTTGTCGCATGGCGGGCCCCTGCTCCACCAAGGAGGCGTCTCCATAAAACCGGGGGAGGCGAGGCGGCAGACGGGCAGACAGCAGCCTTGCGCCCCGCGATCGCTCCACCACAGACAAGCATCTTGTTGCCGCTGGAGCACCCCACACCGCTGCAACATCGAGGCGGGATCCTCTCGAGCCACCGCTGCCACCCCGCTAAGCGGTCAAGAGAACCTACTCCTCCGCCTCTTCGCACGGGGCGGGCGGAATTTGATCTTTCCGCGCTCAGCTCCGACGAGGAAGAAGAAGAAGAGTAAGCCTCTATACTGTGCTTGTATTTCTTCAATTTTGTTGCTTCGTCTTGTATCTGATTTGCTTCATTCTGGACTCTTTCCTTTTCAGGACGCTGGCCCAGAGAGCGTCGAAGAGAGCCAAGACTCCGGTGGTCGTCATCAAGGACGATCCCCCTGTGGCGACAGGAGGCGCGCCTGAGACCCCCTTGCCGGACCCGGCAATCCTTCTTCAAAGCAGCCCCCAGCGCAGCCCCCAACATAAGTATACGGTTTTCTCTTTACTGTTGGGCATGCGTGGGTGCTCCTTCTTTGTTGATATCTGACTGTTGGATTGTGTAGGAGCAGAGCAGCCTCATCAGGAGGGCCCGGAAGCCGCCCCCGAAATTATATCTGCTTCGACTACGCCGCCAAGGGAGAATTCTCCGGCAAGGGAGCGTTCTCCGGCAAGGGAAACTACTCCGGCAAGGGACAGCATCAGTGATCCTCCAGTGGACGAGACCATGGCTGCAGATCCCATCGCAGGTAATCCCTTTGACCAAAAATTTCCCTTGGGTTCTTCTTCTCCTGTTTTTATTTTTGAACATTTGCTTGACTGTTCTTTCTTTTTCTGATCGTCAGATCCATCTGCCGCAGAGCCGATGGAGACTGAGGTCGCCGGCGAGGAGGACGCGCGCGGCAACACTGACGACGCGCCCACCATGGAGAATAGGCGGTGCCGATGGGTCCACCGGCGAGAGGCCGCCAAGGCTGCCGCCAAAGTCGGGCGAGGGTCAGCGATCGTCTTGACGACCGAGGTCGCAGGAGCGCCAGGCCACGCCGACCGCCGATCCCTCCGCCACCGGTCAGTGTCGAGCTCGGAGAGCCCCAGCCAGCGCCTATCTCAAGGCGGCGGCGGCGTCTTCATCAAGCTCCCACAGGCGTCGAGCTCCGGGCGCCGGTCGAAGGAGACCTTTGACGAAGAGCTGCTCGCCTCATTGGGCTGTCGCTGGTTGACGCTAGCCAAGCAGCAGCAGCGCGAGTCGAGGAGGAGCTGCTGAAAAAGTTGTTGTCGCTCTACGCGCCCGACAAGCCAAGTAGGAGTCCTGGAAGTACTTGTCGCGAGGGCGGGAGCGGTTATGGAGAAGCGTCTTGAAAGAGCTCCGGCGCCAACCAAGAAGCTCTCCTAACGTAGAGTAAGAGCGGGAGCGACTCGCTGAAGAGCACACAGCCTTCATCCTTGAGAAGGCTGAGGTCGAGGAGCAGCAACGGCTTGCCGCCAAGAAGCTATCTGCGCAAGAAGGTGAGTTGGCGCAGCGGAAGATCAATCTTGACAGCTATGAGGAAGAGCTTGTCGCGCGCGAGCAATCAATTGGCGGAGCTCTCAAGGAAGCGAAAGATGCTGCCGCAGCTGCCGAGGCCGCCAAGAAGGAGTTGGAGACAAAGGTGACGCAGTTGGAGGCCAATCTCTAGAAGAGCGGCGAGGAGCTTGCTGCACTCAAGCACGAGCGCGAGAAGGACGCCTACACTCTTGGCGAGCTGCAGGGCCGTCTCACCGATAGGAGCAAGGAGCTCAGCGCCGCCAAGGACTCCAAAGCCGATCTTGAGCTGAAGCTGACCACCCTGATGGAGACTCTGGACGGCGCCAAGGAGCGGGAGGTGGGCCTGTTGGAGAAGATTAAGGCCAACGAGGAACTGCTGGCGAGTGCCACTACCGCCCAGAGCACCTTCAGGGAGACCGTGGAGCACTGGACTGAAGGTCTTGTGGATATTGCCGCCGCCATCGACAAGGAGCTGCAGGAGCTGGGGATGGTGGATCTCGGGTACTCCTCCGACGAGTGCCTCCAACCCAGCGCCAAGCTCAGCCTGTTCCTTAAGGCGTGGTGGCGGCTCTCCAGCGACTCGGGAAGAGATCCCGGCAGCGTTGGCGAGGAATCGCGCCAGATCTGTGCGAGGCGCTCGAAGGTGTTGATGAAGGTGGCCTTCCGCAATCCAGGCCTCAACCTCAACAGCGTCCTCAGATCCTTGCCGCCAGATGCCGATGTGGAGGAGCTCAAAGCCCTTGTCGCACCCATTGTGGACAAGGTGGGCAAGATCAGGCGGGTTGATGGCGACCGCGTAGATTAGGCCGCCAATTCTATCTTTCCCTTGTCGCTGCTGATCATGTTTAGGAGAACAATTTATTAGATCTGCGACAAGTTATTTTGTAATATAACTCTATCTTAGGCAATGATTGCAATGTTATTTCCTTTACTTGATTCTTTCCTTTGTATGTTTGTGCCCTCCGCTTTTAGGGAACTTGTCGGCGCGGGCACCTTTGTCGCGAGCGCTGAGTGCGGAACGTCAGCAGCCTGCTGGCGGTGCCGCCTCCGACAAGCAGCCTTGTCGCAACTAGTTGCGGCTCTCTTAAGTTGTTGAGCGGACTCGAAACAAAGTAAGGGCGCGACTAGCTACGAGTTGGTTCCTTCGCGCACAGGTTTTCCATACAAAGTACTATCGTTCGAGGAAGATAACTTCAAAATTTTAAAAACTGATTGCTCAAACTTTGGCAACTTAGCTTTTCTGTCGTTTGCTTCCCGGTAAGGCGAAACTTCCTCGGCGGCGCTTGGTGGCCCACACCATTATCTTCTCCTCCCCGGCTAACTTGTGTGCGAGGGAACCTTCCTTTCTTTGAGAAAGAGAAAGAAGAGAAAATAAAGTTATGGAGCCTTGTGGCTCGTTATTGCTTACCGGGTGTAGGTGCTGCACAAAGCGCCAGATAAGACATGCAATAGGATTATGAAAGCATGAAATTGATAATTTGTGCGCAACGCGTGAGCTTTACTTATGCACGGGGTCTGCGCCCGGCTTTGTACAATGGATTACATGCAACATCGGCAAAACTTGTACAAAAGGTGGTTGCCGGAACAGGTTCCGGCAACCGCGCCCTACGGGTAGAACTTACGAAGATGTTCAATGTTCCAGGAGTTTCTCACCGGAATGCCATCTTCGGTCTCAAGGCGGACAGCGCCAGGCCTAGTGACTCGTTTCACCCGATAAGGGCCTTCCCACTTGGCGTCAACTTGTTGGAATTCTTGGCGGACGAGCTAGGCGAAGAACAAGGTCGCCTTCCTCGAGACTTCGGCACTAACTCTGCGACTATGGTAGCGGCGCGAGCTTCTTGTAACGAGCAGCTCGTCTGGCCGCTGAAAGACGGTCCTCCTCAAGGAGTAGCGCGTCATCTTGTCGCAGATTGCTCTTGCTCAAGCTCATCATAGCGAGCACTCGAGGTGACCCGTATCTGAGTTTCGTGGGAGAACTGCCTCTGCTTCATAGACTAGAGCAAAAGGTGTATGCGGCGGTGGCTCGATTTGGCGTCGTCTGATCGACCAAAGAACCACCGCAGCTCCTCAATCCATTTCTTCCGCACTTGTGCAGCACGTCGAAAGTTCTGGTCTTGAGTCGCGCAGCACTTGACATTGCCCTCTCCGCTTGACCGTTGCTTCTCGGATGAGCAACAGAAGCGAACCAGACCTTGGCGCCAAGATCTTGGACGTACTGCATGAAGGTGCGGCTCGTGAATTGTGTGCCGTTGTCGGTGATGATCCTGTTAGGAATTCCAAAACGACAAACAATCGACCTAAAGAACTTGACTCTTGTTGTCTTTGTCACCTTCCTCACTGCTTCCACTTCCGCCACTTTGTGAACTTGTCGATTACAGCGTACAAGTACTCAAAGCCCCGACAACTTCGGAGGAAGGGGCCGAGGATGTCGAGCCCCAGACCAAAATGGCGAGGATAAAGGGATCGTCTGGAGAGCTTGAGCTGGCTGGTGTATCTGCTTGGAATGGGCCGCACGCTTCACACTTGGTTACTTGTCGGTTGCATCACGGAGGCTGTCGGCGGAAGAAACCTAGCCGGAAGCTTTGCGGCAAGTGCTCTTCGCCCAATGTGGTGACCACATATGCCTCCGTGTATCTCTCGCCAACAGCTTCATCCATCTTCGGTGAATACACTTCAATTTCACACCGTTGAGTCTTCTTACATGCAGTCTTTGTCGACAAACTGGTACATACTTGACTGCCGGGCTACTCTTTCCGCTTCTTCTTGCTCTTGGGAAGTTCTCTGTCAAAAGGAAATGGACAATCTGCTATGCCCATCTTTGGAGCTTGTGGCTAGACAACAAGGACTAAAGGCACATATGCTTTCTGGGGAACATCCGCTTCTCGGCAGAACATGCGGCTCGGCGGAGCTTGATGTTCCCGGCAAGCTTGCGGAACAAGACTTGTCGTGGCGTCTCGCTTCAACAGAAACAAACCCTAGGGCTTGTCGGAGCAGATTGCTCCTCGGCACTCTTAGTGTTGATCACAGGGACCTTCTTGGCGGCGGCCGGGGAGCTCTGCCGGAAAATAGTCACCAGAAATCAACTTCCTCTTCTTGTTCTGTCCAGTTAATGGCGTTACAGTCGGTTGAGTCAGATTGAGCACAAAAATCCCTGGTTCCACAGGTAACTTGAGTGCGGTGCACTTTGACAGGCCATCAGCAATATCATTCTGAGCTCTTGGAACATGTTCCATTTGTAGGCCGTCAAAGTGCTCTTCTAGCTTTGTCACTTCATCAACGTAGGCTTCCATCAACGGACTCTGATAATCTTTGTTTACTTGGCGGATGACAAGCTGCGAGTCACCCCTGACAATGAGCTTCTTGATCCCAAGATCTACCGCAATTCTGAGACCGGCAAGCAAACCTTCATACTCTGCAGTATTGTTTGTCGCTTGCTCCTTGGGAAAGTGCATTTGGACTATGTACTTGAGGTGGTCTCCGGTGGGCGCGACAAGCGATGCGCCCGCCCGGGCGCCTTTGCGGTGAAGGCACCATCAAAGTACATCAGCCACTCTTTGCTTGCTTCCTTGGCGGGAATGCTCGTTCTGGAATTTCTTCATCTGTGTTGGCGTCCATTCGCTATGAACTCTGCCAATGCTCGCTTTGGATAGTTGAAGTGCTCTCAAACTTGAGGCCAAAGCTTGACAATTCCAAAGCCCACTCGACAATTCTGCTGTTGCTTCGGATTTTGCAATATCCTTTTCAGCGGAAGCGAGTGGCGATTGTGATCTCATGTGCTTGGAAGTAATGGCGCAGCTTTCTCGAGCCATGAGGAGGCGAAAAAGCAATTTCTGCACACCGAGTACCTTGACCTAGCCCCTGCGAAGGGAACCGACAAAGTAAACTGGCGCTGCACCATCCTTTTACGCATCTTCTCGCAATCCTGCAGATCCGTCCTTATCGGGACGAGCTTGTCGGTGAAGCCCCACGCTTGTCGCTGGATGCATCTGCCTTGGTTGCGGCTCATCGTCGCCTCCCTTTCCGCTACTAACGCAGCACTAACCACTTGATTGGTTGCCGCTATATACAGCAGCAACTTCTCTTGTGGCCTAGGTGCGACAAGTCTTGAGTGGAGGACAGGTACCTCTTTAAGTCCTGCAGCGCAGCCTCCGCCGAGTCCATTTCATTGGACCTGCCTTTTTCAAAATCTTGAAAAATGGCGGTAGCGCTCAGCAGAACCTAGAGATAAACCTCTGAGAGCAGCCACGCAACCGGCAAGTCTTCTTACATCCTTGGCGCTTTGGTGCTTCAATCTGCTCAATGGCCTTGATCTTGTCGGGATTGGCTTCAATTCCCGGCGAGACACGAAGAACCGAGAAGCTTGCGGAAGGGACTCCAAACACGCACTTCTCGGGATTGAGCTTGAGGTTGATCTTGCGCAGATTTGCAAAGGTCTCATCTAAATCTTGAACGAGTTGCTTTGTCCTTGCTCTTGACCACTATGTCATCCATGTAGGCTTCTACATTTACGTGCATTTGCGGCTCAAAAGCGTCATGGACTACTCTTGCAAGCGTTGAACCAACATTCTTTAGCCCAAAAGGCATCCGTATAAAGCAGTATGTGCCACATGGGGTGATGAATGCGGTTTTCTCCTCATCCTCTTACGCCATGAAGATCGATGATATCCTGAGTATGCATCAAGAAATGAAAGCAAATCACATCCAGCCGTGGAGTCAACAATCTGGTCGATCGCGGCAATGGAAATGGGTCTTTGGGGCAAGCTTTATTAACATCTCGTGAAGTCGATACAAAGTCTCCATTTCCCATTTGCCTTGCGTACAACTACAGGATTGGCCAACCACGTGGGATGGAGCACTCCTCGACAAGGCCTGCTGCTTCCAATTTCTTGATCTCTTACGTAATGAATTCTTGGCGCTCCACCGCCTTCTTCGACTTTACGCTTGCGGGCGCGCGCGAGGACAGACAGCTAGGTGATGCTCAATTACTTTCACAGGAACACGGGGATGTCGGGCGGTTGCCATGCAAACACGTCGATGTTACGCCCGCATGAAAGCAACGGCGCCTTCCTATTTAGGGTCGAGTGGCGATGGTGAAGGTACCACCAGTGCCGTCCTCCTTAGCGGGCACCTTCTTGGTCTTGATGTCGTTCGCCCGCGAGAGCAACGAGGCGCCTTCCTATTTAGGGTCGAGTGGCAGCGATGGTGAAGGTACCACCAGTGCCGTCCTCCTTGGCGGGCACCTTCTTGGTCTTGGTGGAGCTGCCATTGTCTTCTTACACTTGCGGTGGAGCTCGATGGTGCGGCCTCGGCGGTAGTGCAGCACTCAAGAGGTGCGCTTGCGGAGTGGGCATCGAGCTCTTGCGGACTTGGTCTTCTTCTTCCCCCCGGGAGCTTCAGCGGCAAGTGACTTGCTATCTGTTGCAGCTGCCGCCTCCCGGTAGATCTTGTCGGCGCAGATAAGGGCATCCTTCTTGTCGCCATGGACAGAAATGACACTTATCGGGCCTGGCATCATGAGCAAGTTGTATGCATAATGAGAGGCTGCCATGAACTTGGCGAGCGCTGGACGGCCAAGTATCCCATTATAAGGCAATGGAAAATCGGCAACGTTGAATGTGACCCTCTCAGTCCTGAAGTTTAGTTCACTGCCAAATGTTACCGGCAATGTAATCTTCCCCTTCCGCTTGCTCCTTCCCGGATTGATTCCTTGGAAAGTGCCAGTCTCTTCGAGCTCGCTGTCAGGGATCTGAAGCTTCTGGAGCACCGCGGAGGAGATCAGGTTTAAGCCGGCCCCGCCGTCAACTAGCATCTGGGTGACCTTGAGGTTGCGGATAGTTGGTGAGACCAACATCGGCAAGCACCCGACCTGATTATCGATCGGGTGGTCCTCAATATCAAAGATGATAGGCGTCTTTGGACCATTCGGAGACATGCGTGACTCTATGGATGGTTCTGCTGCATTAACTTCCGCATCCTTTGCTTGAGTTGGCGGTGTGAAGTATGCAGAGAAGCATCGCCGTCAACGCAGAGGACCTCTGTGGCTTTCTGAAACTCCTGCTCATCAGTCTCGTCGTCTTCCATATCTTCATCGTCGTCGTCGTCTTCATCCTTGTCGCGGCCGCGGGGAGGTCTGTCTCCTTGCCGCTGCTTGGCCTTGCCGCGACGTCCTCCCCGGCCGGGTCGCTTCTTGCCAGCTCCCCCAGCACCTTCCTGGGCCTTCTCCTTGTCGCGCCGCTCGTACTCAGCCTTCTGCTGTTCAACAAGCTACTCGATCTTCTTGCAGCTCTGGAGGTCGTGGCCCTTGGTGCGGTGGATCTTGCAGTACTGCTTGTTGGAGCTGTCACGCTTGTCGGCCGCCATGGGCTGGCGGTCGGTGCCAGCGACAACCTCCTTGTCGACCACCAACCTTGGCCTTCTTGCGGCACCACCGTTGCGGACTGCTCGACAACTAGCACCTCTTTGCCCTTCTTCTTTACATTGTTGTTCCGCCCGGCTTTTCTTTGCAGGCGGTCTCCTCCTATCATATCCTGCTTCGCATTCTCTCCTGGGAGTCTCCTCCCTTCTTCAGCGCGTGCACACTTGTCGGCCAGGGCATACAACTCACTGACATCCTTGACTTTGCACATCGCCATCTCCTCCCTCATCCTGCGATTCCGCGTTACGGTGAAACAGCGATCATCACCTTGCGGGGTGGACATCACGGGATGTTGTAGTGCACGGCTGAATCTCTGAATGAACTTGCGGGGACTCTCCTTCCTTACAGGCGGCGGATGAAGGTCGCTCTCTTAGCCATGAGGCTTGTGGCCGCCTATGAAGGCACCGACAAACTGATGGCATAGATCTGCCCAAGAGGATATGGATCCGTCCGGCAAGTGCATGAGCCAAGATCTGACATTGGGTTTGAGTACCAGGTAGGGAAGTAGTTGGCGAGGATCTTGTCGTCTCGTCCCCGCAGCTTGCACGCGATGGTGTAGATCTTTGAGGAACTCCGACGGATCGTCCTGCCATCGTACTTCTCTGCGCGTCGGCGAAAATTTTCTTCTGGGCCCTTTGGACTTGCCGCAGCTCACGAGTGAGCAGGGGCAACCTACAGCGTCTGACAAGTCGCTGGTTCCCCAGGCGCATGCATATCGACAGAGGGCCCGGTAGCGCTGGTCGGATTGACGTCGCGCTTCTCTCCGGCACTTTCGATCACGAGTTCGGCGTCTTCTTGTTGCCGTTCTTGAAGAACTTGGCGCTGATCACGGCGAGCTCGTGGATCCGATGGCGGTGGAGTCATTGTCGAGGTGGATCCGACGAGTTGGTGATCTTGGCCTTGAGGTGGATAGTGCATGGTGGTTGCACCCCACAGGTTTCGTCGCCACCGGCTCGTGCCTTGTCGTCTTGCGCGGCAGCGATAGTAGTTAGTTGCCGCGAGAGTCGCCGTTGGCAAAGCCGATGAGACTTTGGATGGTGGCCCTCCATTAAATCGACCTTGTCGGCTGTTGGAGGGTAGTCTAAAAGCGATTGAGCTCTCGCCAAGGCTTCCGCTGGAGTGGTGGGAGGCAGTGGTGAATGGTGCGAGGAGCGGGATATGCTCGGACTTCTAACTATGTTAGAAGGAGCAGCATCCCGTCCAGGCGACCGTACCCGCTTTCGTGCCGACATCTTTGGCGTGCACGCTGGTCTTGAGGGCCTCGGGATCCACCAGCTCGATCTTGATCCAACGAGCGTATGGTGCTATGAATACCATGACGCTGTCGGTCCCGCGCCTCCTGAGATGGGCGCGGTGCGTGCACGGATGCCGAGGTTGGTGCGGCCTTGTCCTTGGACTTGGCAGCGTCATGAGCTCCCTCATCGACGTCCGTTCTTCCGCCGGCGTCTACCCCGCCACCCATTTGCTCCGGTGGTGGTGGGTTCGACGCGGACGGCTCCGCTGCCGCCGAAGCCTTCTTCTTCGGTGGCATGTTGATGAAGATGATGAAGATGTTGCTCGTGTGAGCGCGAATCAGGTTCACACAGCCTCGGCGCCCTACAGCGCGCCAAAGATGTCGGGAAGCTGATCGTAACCCACGAACACCTATGGGACGGTGGACGAGCCCTTCGGTTCGGTTAGGGCGGAGATTGCCGCGAAGAGCAGATCAAGGCGAAGCACGAGCAGTTACCCAGCTTGGAGCTCTCCGGAGAGATAAAACTCCTCT
This sequence comes from Aegilops longissima, assembly GCA_021605205.1. Classification (NCBI taxonomy): domain Eukaryota; kingdom Viridiplantae; phylum Streptophyta; class Magnoliopsida; order Poales; family Poaceae; genus Aegilops; species Aegilops longissima. The sequence goes on from CM038677.1 coordinate 679,776,481, forward strand.
GCTGCTTGTCTAATTGTATTGTGTTCTTGCTAGGGAGCACGAGAGCTACAAAACCTAGCCTGAGTATCTCTGGTCTCGAATGAGTCGAACGAACCGAATCTCTTCTACGTTGCGCATGGGCCTCCTTTTATATGCTCAAGGGGTCACCGACAGGTGGCAACGTAGACAAGGGCAAAATGGGAAAAAGAACTGCGGTTGGTACAGCTACTTTGTACAGTGTATTCTATCTAACTCTGACGGCAAGTGACAAAATCATTAAATGCCGTCCATATCGCCTAAACAGTGCGAAAAGGGACCGTCGGCGCCACCGCTTGCCACGGTGGCACTCTGTCGGCGCCGCTTACAGCTGCTCTCCGCTGGCTGCACAGACCTCTTGACCTGCGCTGGAATGGTCCCATGGCGACACGTTGGTGGATGAGTTGGGCGGAGATGAAGAGAGTTACTGCCGCGGCAAGCGCCTTGCAGCGCTGAATCCTAAGCGCGCCGGAAGCTTGTCGCTCACCGAGCCTTCCCGGCAAGGTCCTCTTGCCGGGGTCTTGTCTTCTACGTGCCTTGAGAGGCCTTCCCGGCAAGCTCCTCTTGCCGGGGCCTTGTCTTCTTGGCTTAAATACTTTGTTTTTGAATGGCTCGGAGGAACCATGGAGGACCTTAGCGGTCACTAGGCAAACCTTGCAGCGGGTGCTGCTGGCTGCCCGGCGGGGAGTTAGGGATACTAGGGTACCCTACTCTAGTACACCGACACTGCCGTTCCCAACAGCAGTGGGCCAGCGCCTCTCATCTTCGTTTGCTCGCCAGCCACCCTCGAGCATATCGATCAGATAACCCTCGCCTCTCTGTGGTCCGGCCGGGTTTGCATTAAGAAGCCTGTTAGCTACTGCTCTCCATCGTGGTGAGGCATATTTCCTCGCAATCCCTCTTCCAATTTTCTTATGTTCCCAAATTGGCTATAAAATAACGGAGAGCGTATATATGTTCATTATCTACCTTCCTTACTACATATAAGTTGTGTTTGTTCAATAAATTCTTGCCTATTTACAGATCATGGGCGTGAGTCACACAAACTTAACAAATTAGCGTACATTTTCTAAATTATTGCATGGCATGTTGAAAAGCTTGATACCAAGTTTTTAGTTTTATGCTTATCCTCCTTTCTTGAGTTTGCAAGTGTTCTCTGTAGATGCCGAGTAGCAGCGACAGCACTCATTCGGCCATGTATCTTCATCGATTGGGACAACCCTAGGTCTTGATGATTGTGAGGGATCAAGTAGTCTTGAATGGGATAGAGCTGCAGCAATTACCCTTCCGGCCGGGACACGGAGGAGCGCTCCAAGGAAGCCCACACACAGCCTAAAGGTGTATATGAAATGTAACCGAGATTGATTTAAAGTCCTGGCTCCAACTAAACCAGGATAAAACACGCATGAGGTTCAGGAGTGTGTGTGGATTTGTTGGTAGGGCAAGGCTCAACGATGTCTGCCGGGGTTTGGAAGGTGACACGAGAAACACAGCGAAGGATACTCGAGGAGATCATGGATCACTTCAGCGTTCGAGCGATGGAGAATGCAGGTGGAACACGCTGCCTTGAAGAAGGCTAGGGATGCTTGGAGAAACTGGAAGCACGTACTGTACAAGAAGTACTTGAGTGAAGGCAAGGACCTAATCCCCGCATACCCCCAAATTACAAAGGCAGACTAGGCATAATTCAAAAGGGTCAGGGCAACTCCAGAGTTTTTTGCGAAGAGTTTCAAGCAATCGGAACTTCAGAAGAAGAACATACACCCCCACCGTATGGGTGTGATAGGATACTATGGCATGAAACTGATATGGGAATAGGGGGACAAAGAAGGAGTTGCGGCGGGTGGGAATCCGGCCTTTAGTGAAATCAGGGGCGAACGCGCTAGAGACTACTTGCGGGCACATGCAAAGAGGTGTGATGGCAGAACTTATTACTTTGAAAAAGCACATGACGCCAAACTATATGAAGGTATGGTAGAGGCTTCCAAGATCCCTGGAAGGTTCTATAGGAACTCAGGGCCATGTAGCATTCTGTCCATTGCTCTGGACGCAAAAGAGCCCCCTGACCATGCAAGGGGTATAGGTGTTAATGTCCCGCACAAGAGGGCTTTCACACTCAGCAAAGAAGAGAGGCTCAACATGAAAAAAGCGAGGAGTGAAATGAAGCAGAATGCATTGTTTGAAAAGTTGAAGAAGGGATTTATCCATTGTTGAAAAGGATGTTGAGAGTCAATGATGATGCAAAGACTCTAACAGCAGCGGATAGCCAGTGAGATGGGAGGGGAGGCGGGCATGGATGATCTGACTTATTAGCGACAACAACACTGCACAAGAGTAGCTATGCATCGGTGACCCAGTGACACTTGAGACTGCAGCTGCTCGTGATGATGCTATATGTGATCTATCACGGAATGAAAAGACGGTGAAGGCGTGCTTACACATTATGAAGTTACATTAAAATGTGCAACAACCTGGGTTTGCCCACCCTTCTTGGAAGATGGCCTCTTCTTGGACAATGTGCCATTGAAGGCGAGCTGTGCGAAGTGCTACGTGACTAAAGTAAAGCCTAGATTCAATGAATTTGCCCTGAAGAATGTCCTAGGAGACTTCGATGAGCAAAGGACCTTGGGAGAAACACTGTTACATCACATCCAGTGGCCATGAAAGGAAATAGAGTTCATCGATGAGATTCCTGAAGCCCCGCCAAGAGCAACCACTCTCGCCCCTCAACCGGTGACGCTCTCCTAGCCACAATAGCTCTCGCGGGCTGATGCATCAACCTGTCATCAGCTGGACTGACTTTGTGGCGTACATGCCATGTCATCCTCCGCCCCAAAGCAACCAGTGGCAAGGCCTACAACTACTGATGATGCACCACCGGTTCAGATGTCGGCCGCTGAAGCAGCGGGGGGAGACCCAGCTACAACACATGCTCGATGAGCCAACTTGGTGGAGCAGGCGCTAAGCGATCGATGCTTGAACCGCTTTGCTAAGCGATCTGTAGGTCAGAACCATTGCTCATCAGTCCGTCGGTCCACAGGCGCGTGATCAGCATACCAATGCGTCAGCACTTCCTGCTCATCAAACCAACGCGTTGGCATGGCCTCCTCGGTGTCGGTGTCAAAACCAATGGATCTCGGGTAGGGGGTCCCGAACTGTGCGTCTAGGATCGATGGTAACAGGAGACGGGGGACACAATGTTTAACCAAGTTCGGGCCCTCTCTATGGAGGTAATACCCCACTTCCTGCTTGATTGATCTTGATGAATATGAGTGTTACAAGAGTTGATCTACCACGAGATCGTAATGGCTAAACCCTAGAAGTCTAGCCTATGAGTATATGGTAATGAATCTCTCCCCATCTGGACTACGCTCTCCGGTTTATATAGACATCGGAGCGATCTAGGGTTACATGGAGTCGGTTACATCAATGGGAATCTACATAGTCGGTCGCCAAGCTTGCCTTCCACGCTAAGTAGAGTCCAATCCAGACACGGGTGTAGTCTTTGGTCTTCATGTCTTCACAGCCCATCGGTCCGGCCCGATGAATAACAGGCGGACCTTGAGGACCCCCTTAGTCGGGACTCCCTTAGTAGCCCCCGAACAAGGCTTCAATGACGAGGTGTTCGATGTGTAGATAGTCTTCAGTGTTGCAAGGCGGGTTCCCTCTCCAAGTAATATATTCGGCCATTTATCAAATGTCGCCTCCTTGGCTTCTGTACATTAAATAATATTCACCCTCCACATGTCGAGCGAATGTGGAAAGTCAGGATATTTTGCGAATAACACCCCGTCCATGCGAGGAAGAGCGTCTATTTAAAGAGATTGGATCCTAGATCCATTCAGCGCCGCGCAGAAGAAATCCCCAGAGACTGCTTAGGAGAAACCATTCCAGCATGACTAGTGTTCCCAGCTCCTCCGCTCATCCCGACCCAGAGAAAGGCGAGTGGGAGAGGTGTTCTGTGTCTCATAGCCGATTGATAAAGTTGCAAACGCAGGGATTCCTTCCCCTTGCGGATGTAGTCCCTGTTCGAACAGGGCTAGCTTCCTTCAATGAGGGGACTCAGGTGAGGACTTCCCCAATCCATCAGGGGAAGGCGAGTGTGTTTGTCCCCTTCCCGCTAAGAGCGTTGGTTTCCAATCCATCTGTTCCTCAGGGCTTGGGTATTCGGCCTCCGGCTGCACAACTTCCTCCGGCCTCTATTCGCACATTGCTGGTTACGTCGCTTTATCGAATCATTTTTAGGCGTCGAGGCTCATTTGAGTTGTGGAGGAAGTTGTTACATCTCGTCGCGCAATCACGAAGGTCGATATTTGAAGTGGCGGGCAGTATGGCGCATCGCCAATACGGATATCTATCCGGCACTCCAAGGAAGGCGCCTGATGAATGGCCCTCCGAATGGTTCTATATTGAGGACGTCGCGCTTCCCGACCCGGTTCGAAAGGGTCTTCCTGAATTTGCGTGCGTCCCGCTGAAGAAATGCCACAGTTGGCGTCCCCGGAGCCTTGAAGAGGAGGACGGTGCGGAGGTTCGTCATTTGATGAGAAAGATAAAAGAGCTCGCTCAGTCTGAGCTCACAGTTATTGAGGTTATGGCGATCTCCATAGCGAGGGGTCGGCCGCTCCAATACGAGGGCTTCAATTTGGCACTACAATGGGAGGATGGCGCCTCTCGCTGCGGCGGAAAGGTCGGACGCCCCTGCCTTTAGCTAAGATATTAGCGAACTGTTCAAAGGGGAGGAAAAGGAATTTCTTTGCATCAAACTCAGAGACGGGCACTCTATGTATAATCTCCCAGTTGGGTAAGGCCCAACCGCTCTGTTTTTGCTCCTTCCATCTCCAAATTGCCTTTGATAAATTTCTAGCTTTTTTGCTTATGACAGCACTGGCGAAAGGTCACCGAGGGATTTCATAGTCCCGCCCATGATCGGAGGATCACCACCGGAGCTTGATCCGGGTTTGAAGAGGATCCAGATATATTTGTGGTGCTCACGGAGGGGGTGTTTTACCAGATGAGCTATGATGGCACAGAAGTGGCCATCATCGCCGACTACCCTGGTCTTCTTCCTGCTTCATAGGTAAGTAATCAAGAAACACCTTCTCTGAAAAGGTGCTCTTACTTTGCCTCACCCACCGCATTGTCGCGTGTTCTACAAGGGAGGCGTTCGGTGATACCGAGGAAATCGGTTCCTGCGCCGGACAGATCTTCGAATTGGAGGGCCGTTGAAGGCACCGCCAGGCCTTCATCGAGGAGGTATGGATAAATATATTTTTTAGTGGCTGTATCCAACTGTGACCTATGCGCCTGTTTGATTACAGGAAAAAGGTTCGCCGAACTGTGTCTGGGGGTCCGGCCGTCCGTGTTCCCAACAACCAAGATTTATATCCGGTCGGGGAGACGGGGGCCGATGTAGGAACAAAGCCGGACTGCCCTTCAGCCGAGGGTTCGGACAATATGTCTTTTACCAGCTCGGAAGTAGAGAGCGCCATGAATCATCGGCGTTGCAGGGCTGTTTTACGAGACCCGAAGTTCTCGGACGAGGCATTTAGTGCCTTTAGCTCGGGCGACGCATACATCCGAGCTGCTCGAGACGGGCTTAGAAAAGCCACGAGGCAATATCTAACAGATGTGCAGGTAAGGTTACTTTGTCAGAAAAGGATAGCCTATGCCAGTTGCCCCCGGGACTGAAAGCAGTTGGTGCAACTGATTTAAGGACCGTTGTATGACCAGGTTCTTACAGAGAAGAACAACCCGCTATCCCAAGAGCTGGAACAATGTCGGACGCAGCTAAATGCTGCTACCGCCGAACTAAAAGAGTTCAAGAAGGCGTCACTTGGTAATATTCCCGTCCAACGAGAAAATATACTTATATGCCTAGAATACTAACAGTCTTGCTTATTCCATGACATAATGGTCAGGGGGACTCAAAGAGGCGTTGGAAGTCGCGCAAGCGAATGAGCAAGAAGCCAAAAGGCTACAAGCTACATGCGATCGTGTGTTGAAGCAGGCCATTATTGAGAAAACCCATCTCTAGGATTGCAAGACCCAGCTAGGCGAAGAGCTGAAAGATTTGCGGGCCCAGCTAGCCGATTCCGTGAAGGAGAACAAGAAGCTGTGGGGCAGCATATTCAGTACGTAGCTGAACTATTTTGAAAGTAGTTTGGAGGTGTATGAAACTGATATAGTTGTGATCCGCAGGTATATTGACGGGCCGTCCTGAAGAGGAGGTGTCCGGATCATTGAGTGATCTGCTGCAAGGGCTATCGCGAGTGCACGAACAGGCTCGACTGGCGATGCGGAGTGTTGCCAAGGCTCCATGGCCATCCGCGTCCCCTCCAGGAAGTATGGAGGAGCTTGTAGAGTTGTTTAAAGGAGCGCGGCGACATATCCGGCTATGGAAGATATCGGCCTGCCGAGAGGGTGCGCGAGAGGCTTGAGCCATGGTGAAAACTCGGTACACCAAGCTTGATCCTAATCACATGGCGTGGGTCGGACCGGTAGGGTCGAATGGGGAAGAAATTCCCGTTAGTTTAGTATATGACCAAGTAGAGGTGGACGCCAAATATTCCCAACAGGATTGTAAATTAGACTGCCTGTTAGATGGTATAGAGGTTGAAGTGTTTGAGTCCAAGTGACTATCTACTTTCGTCACCATGTGGAATTTCTAGCCGAATTGTATATCATTTGTCATGGCAGACCTTTTCGCTTCGACCTCCGGACCCGAAGGTGCGGAGTGTTTCCGAATTGGGGTATGCGTGGAAAACTAAGCGTAGGGGTCATAGTTGCTTGAACAGACAAGTTGTATCCGGCTAGTTATGTTATATTACATTGAGATTGTAAGAAACATCTTCCAGTGAGAATAGTTCCGTTAAGGGTTCCTTTCCCTAGGTGTGCATGCATTAGTAGACATGTCCGAATTGTGATGTGAAAATCACAGTGTGTATAACTTCTGGGGGTTCACAATAGAGTGAGTGCAAAAAATATTTTCATCCACCGACCGAATATTCCCTTAAAACGCTAGCTTTCGGCTTCACCCAGTTTGAGGTACACATCCGGATGACCCGGCAGTAACAATCGCAGAGGTGCTCCCTTTACCACCTAGCCGAACAATCGGGAATGTAGGGGTAAGCACAGGAGCCAGGCAACCCAGCTTGGCCAAAACTTAAGTCATATCGATGCATATAATGGTGAAGAAAAGACATACGTGAAAGACGCGTATGTGTGATGAGCTTAATGCTCGGCAAGTAATATTAACAAGCTTCTGTTAAAAGAAGCCCCCAGGTATAATGTCCGTACGTTTGTAAAAATGTGTACGTCAGCAGTATTCGGTCAAGCCGAATGAGAGCCTTAAAGCGAAAAAAATTGTGTAAAAGTGGGAAAGAGTTATGGAAATTGTAGGGGAGAAGGAGACTAACAAAGGGTTCGGCGCTAGGCATAGAACCTTTGGCGTCTGGCCGCATTCCAGGGGTTCGGCTCTAGGCGATTGTCTGATGCGTCACGAAGACGGTAACCTCCTCCGGTAAGAACTTCGTCAATTATGAAGGGACCCCCCCTTTGGGCTTGAGTTTGTCCTTTTTCTTCTCCGGCAAGCATAGTACGAGTTTGCCAACGTATTAAGTCTTGGCCCGTACTTCTCTGTTTCGATATCTTCGAGCCTGCTGTTGATAAAATGCTGAACGGGCTTTGGCGAAGTCGCGCTCCTCCTCCAGGGCATCTAGGCTGTCCTGCCGATCCAACTCGGCCTCTTTCTCTTCGTACATCGCCTTTTCGAGGTGAGTCGTGTATAATATCGCAGGCAATACAGCCTCTGCACCGTACACCATGAAGAAAGGTGTGTATCCGGTAATACGGTTGGGCGTGGTCCGCAGCCCCAGTCTGGTCGAGCTCCTCGACCGGTGCTTGTCTAATTCTTTCAAAGACCACACTAATGCAGGTTTGATGCCGCTCATAATAAGACCATTAGCTCGCTCGACTTGACCGTTTGTTTGCGGGTGGTAGACAGAGGCATAATCGAGCTTAATGCCCAGATTAGCACACCAGGTTTTCACCTCATCAGCTGTGAAATTCGAACCGTTGTCGGTGATGATGCTATGCGGTACACCGTAATAGTGTACCACATCAGATATAAATGCAATCACCGGTAAAGACTCGACCGTTTTAACTGGTCTAGCCTCTATCCACTTGGTGAATTTGTCCACCATGACCAACAGATATTTTTTCTTATGGCTTCCCCCTTTAAGGGGTCCGACTATGTCCAAGCCCCAGACCGCAAAGGGCCATGTAATGGGAATTGTTTGTAGGGCGGTTGGGGGAATATGGCTTTGGTTGGCGAAGAGTTGGCATCCGACACGGTATTGTCACGAGGTCTGTCGTCTGCCCGGGCGTAGGCGATAAAATCTGTCGGAAGGCCTTGCTGACATGTGCCCGGGCTGCGGCGTGGTGCCCACCGATACCGGCATGAATTTCTGCCAAGAATTGCTGCCCCTCCTCCTCGGAGATACACCTTTGAAGGACTCCGGTAGTGCTTTTCTTGTAGAGCTCTCCTTCGTGAACTTTATAGGCCTTCGAACACCGGACTATGCAGCGAGCCTCGTTCTGATCTTCTGGGAGCTCCTTCCTATTAAAGTAGGCCAAGAATGGTTCGGTCCACGGGGCAATTACTGCCATGATGAGGTCGGCCGATAGTGTTACTTCGGTGTTTGAGCCTCCGATGATATCGGCGTGTTTGTTATCTGTGTTTGTGTTCGGAACGGGACTGTCGTTGCTATTTCCCCCTTGCCATACCACAGATGGCTTAAAGATCCTTTCGAGGAAGATGTTAGGTGGGGCGGGGTCGCGCTTAGCACCGATGTGAGCAAGGACGTCTGCCGCCTAGTTATTTTCGTGGGCGATGTGATGAAATTCGAGTCCCTCAAACCGAGCCGACATCTTCAAAACGGCATTGCGATAAGCTACCATCTTTGGATCTTTGGCATCAAAGTCTCCATTAATTTGGGATATTGTGAGGTTTGAGTCCCCGCGCACTTCCAGGCGTTGTATGCCCATTGATGCGGCCATCCGGAGGCCGTGTAGCAAGGCCTCATATTCGGCTGCGTTGTTGGAGTCTGTGTATAATATTTGGAGTACGTACTGGATGATATATCTTGTGGGGGACGTTAATACGACGCCCGCCCCTAGCCCTGCCAACATCTTGGAGCCGTCAAAATGCATCACCCAGTTGGAACACGTGCCATACTCTTTAGGGAGTTCGGCTTTTGTCCATTCAGCGACGAAGTCAGCCAGTACCTGGGATTTGATGGCTCGACGTGGTTTGTACGTGATGTCGAATGGCAGGAGCTCAATGGCCCATTTGGCAATCTGGCCCGTTGCATCCCGGTTGTTAATTATATCATTGGGGGGTACTTCGGAGGCCACCGTGATAGAGCACTCCTGAAAGTAGTGTCGCAAGTTTCGAGATGCCATGAAGACTGCATATGCTATTTTTTGATAATGAGGGTACCGAGATTTGCATGGTGTGAGGACGGTGGATACGTAGTATACCGGCTTCTGGAGCGGAAATTTGTGTCCATCCTGTTCTCGTTCAACGACGAGTACGGCGCTCACCACCTGGTGTGTTGCTGATATGTATAAGAGCATTGGTTCGCTGGCGTTTGGCGCGGCCAGGATTGGGTTGCTTGCCAGAAGGGCTTTTATTTCTTCCAGTCCGGCCGTCGCTGCGTCTGTCCACTCGAAGCTATCGGTGCGCCGTAGAAGGCTGTAGAGCGGCATCGCCGTTTCTCCCAACCTGGAGATAAAGCGGCTTAAAGTTGTCATGCACCCAGCGAGTTTTTGGACCTGCTTGTGTTCGGTTGGCATAGCCAGTTGTGACAGAGCTTGGATTTTGGCTGGATATGCTTCAATTCCTCTATTGGAAACGATGAAGCCCAATAGTTTACCGGCGGGGACGCCGAAGACGCACTTTTCCGGGTTAAGATTGATGTCGTATGTGTGGAGGTTGTCGAATGTGAGACGCAAGTCGTCTATTAGTGTTTCGATGTGTCTAGTTTTGATGACAACGTCGTCCATGTAGGCCTCCACTGTTTTGCCGATCTGTTTCTCGAGGCATGTTTGCATCATGCGCTGGTAGGTGGCACCAGCGTTCTTGATCCTGAAAGGCATGGTGTTGAAGCAAAACGGCCCGTATGGTGTAATGAATGCTGTTGCGGCTTGATCAGACTCCTTCATTTTGATTTGATGGTATCCGGAATATGCATCAAGGAAGCACAGTGAGTCGTGACCTGCGGTAGTGTCAATGATTTGATCAATGCGGGGAAGAGGGAAGGGATCCTTAGGGCAAGTGTTAAGGTCTTTGAAATCGACGCATAGGCGCCAGGATTTATCCTTCTTTGGTACCATTACCAAGTTTGCCAGCCAGTCCGGATGGTTAATGTCTTTGATGAATCCGGCCTCGATGAGTTTGGCTAGCTCCTCCCCCATAGCTTGTCGTTTGGGTTCAGAAAAGCGCCGCAGAATTTCCTTGACCGACTTATATCCCTTTAGTATGTTGAGGCTATGTTCGGCCAACTCGCGCGGGATTCCTGGCATATTAGAAGGATGCCAGGCGAATATATCCGAGTTTTCACGCAGAAAGTCTCATAGTGCGGCGTCGACTGCAGGGCTGGGTTGCGCTCCGATAGACATTGTCTTCTTCGGGTCTGTTGGATGGACCTGAAATTTGATTATTTCTTCTGTTGGTTTGAAGGAAGTGGATTTGGGTCGTTTTTCCAGAATCACATCGTCCTTATCCACGGTGGAGCATAGTGCGGTTAGTTCTTCGGCCACAAGGGCCTTAGACAATGCCTCGAGGGCCAAGGATGCGGTTTTATTCTCGGCGTGGAGTGCTATGTCCGGATCGCTGACGAGGGTGATTATTCCATTAGGCCCGGGCATTTTTAGCTTCATATACCCATAATGAGGTATGGCTTGAAAGCGCATGAAGGCCTCTCGCCCTAACAGGGCGTGGTACCCACTGTTGAAAGGGGCCACCTAGAAAGTTATTTCTTCGGACCGATAATTCTCCGGCGTGCCGAACACCACATCAAGTGTAATTTTTCCTGCACACCGAGCTTACGGGCTGGGAATGATACCTCAAAAGGTTGTGCTGCTTTTACGGATCGGCTTCATCTATTTCCATCTTGTGGGCGTGTCCTCATAAATGAGGTTTAGTCGCTGCCGCCGTCCATGAGGACTTTTGTAAGTCGAAAGCCGTCCATGATGGGACTGAGGACTAGGGCAGCTGGCGCTCGGACTGTTACAGATTTAGGTACGTCCTTTGGCGTTGAAGGTTATGGCCGTGTCATTCCAGGGGTCAATTGCAGCGACCTAGCAAACTTCAGCAAGATCGCGCAGGGCCCTTTTACGCTTGTTGTTTGAAGCGAATGTCTCGAAGACTGCCAATACTCTATTGTCGTCGTTTGCTAGAGAGTGTTGTTCTGGGGTGTCCTTGATAAGGATGTCCTCGCCGCTCTTGGCTACCTGCCGAAGTATCCAACATGCTCTAAGGCTGTGGGTTGCCACGGTATCTGGCGTCGTGTGTATTTTGCATGGGCCATTGAGCCATCCCTCCAGAACGGTGTCGTGCAATGTAATGGGTTTATGTTTTACATTTGTTAATTTGGGCGTGCCACGGTAGCGTCCTTTTCGCCTGTAGGGGGAGCCGGGATGGTTCCCAGCAAGCTGCCTGAGTTTTCCAGGCGCTTTCCATCGCGTTGTACTTTTGTACGATAGTTGCTAGGTCAGCGAACTTTGGTATGCGGCGGCGATTGATGGCGTTAAGGATACCTTCGTCCGCGTAGTTGTTGCAGAATGCTGCTATCGCGTCTTCGTCGTGGCAGTCTTTTACCTTGTTTTTAACAAGGAGGAATCTGGCCCAGAAGTGGTGGAGCATTTCCTGAGACTGTTGTTTGATGCTCCTGAGAGCATCTATGTCCGGGTGGGTGGGTGGAATTGAATTGAACCCTGACCCGATTTTGGATCCGGAGTTTGGAGGTCTACCAGGGCCGGATAGTTCGGGCTCCGGGATATCGACTAATTTTTTAGGCTCGTCATCCGACTCTATGTTCGGAGGAAAAGATATGCTTTTCTGCCGGAAAATATCCGGCTCTTCAAGATCGGCGATCCGAACATAGTTCGTCTTCAATATAGTGGAAGAGTTGCTCCGCTCCTCAACTACCGCTATCTGATGGGTGATCGGTGGAGTTTTAATTTCTCTCTGGTCGGGTTTAAGCCCGACCCGGTCGTAGTCTGTAGCGACCCCCAAGGCGGCCATCGATCCAGGAGTTCGTTCAACGACAATAACTCCATTGGATCCATGTAGGCGGAGTATTCGGGATCAACGCGGAGGCGATTTTCGATGACTTGAGAGGTCATCGTCGGCTTAAGGGCCGAGCCAGCGGTCATGACGAAGCCGCCGAGCCGGAGGGTCTGGCCTAGGGCCAGGCTCCTCTGGAGATGATATTATCCTTGACAACAAGGCGAGCCATCAACCCTCTTGGCGACGGCACAGTGGAACTCTCAATGAAAGCACCAATGTTGGTGTCAAAACCGGCGGCTCTCGGGTAGGGGGTCCCTAACTATGCGTCTAGGATCGATGGTAACAGGAGAGGGGGACACAATGTTTACCCAGGTTCGGTCGGGCCCTCTCTATGGAGGTAATACCCTACTTCCTGCTTGATTGATCTTGATGAATATGAGTGTTACAAGAGTTGATCTACCATGAGATCGTAATGGCTAAACCCTAGAAGTCTAGCCTATGAGTATATGGTAATGAATCTCTCCCCATCCGGACTATGCTCTCCGGTTGATATAGACACCGGAGAGATCTAGGGTTACATGGAGTCGGTTACATCAATGGGAATCTACATAGTCAGTCGACAAGCTTGCCTTCCACGCTAAGTAGAGTCCAATCCAGACACGGGTGCAGTCTTTGGTCTTCATGTCTTCACAGCCCATCAGTCTGGCCCAGTAGATAACAGGTCGGACGCCCGAGGACCCCTTAGTCCAGGACTCCCTCACTCAGCACACCAACAAGTTGGCACCACCTGCGCAGAAACCTGACAAAGCTTCAACGCATGGTCAGTAGTCTGATGCCTCTGCTCCTACAGCCCAGCAGTCCATCACAGTAGCACTGCCAGCTCAGTGGTCCAGTATAGATAAACCGTCTGCTAAGCAGTCCGTCGAAGCTTCACCGTCTGCTCGGCAGTCTACCGTGCAGGCAACAAGACGTTCTGCCAGAAATGCTTCAAGTACCAAGAAGGAAGTGGCCAAAAAGGCTACACCCACGACCATGAGGAAGCGCAGTAGGAGAGTGAAGAGGAAAGAAAACGATTTCCTCTTACTTAAAGCACTCATCACCCACAACCAAATTAACAGCAGCTTGTTCGAATTGAGGAGTAATATTATTTCTGACGCCATGGGTGATGAAGAAGTACGTTTGTTGCTTGCTAAAAATAAAGCAGGCTTACTTGAAGCATGCAATTACGTCCATGGCCAGCCATTTCTTGTTGGCGAATACTTTGATGAGTGCAGCTCCAGTTGCTGCGAGTTACATGAATATTGCATGGATCAAATGTCATAAGGTCATCACCATTTGCTAGTCCACTATAACAGAGATCATTTCTGACACGATGCTGGTTCCATCATTGTGAGTTTCGAGGACTTACATCTCTTCTTCAACTTCAACGTGCTCGATGCCACTCTTGTTAGATGCGTGATTTTGTAAGTACTTAACAAACTCTGATCAAATTCTCCATACAAGGCTGTAAATGATAAACAGCTAACCGCATTTTATTCCTCTCAGGGGATTGAACGTGGAGAGAAGACAAAGTGAGAGTGTGTATAGATCCTGCAATAGCAAATGGCACAGCATTAGATGGTAAGGACCGATGGGACTTGGCTGTTAACACGGTTCTCCGTATCTTCGAAAACACGTCCCATGCACAATCATTTCTCTGGCCATATCATGAACGGTAAGTCAAGTAAACAACCACACATACACTGATTGTCTTTCAGATTTCGACATCATTCGTAAGTTCATGGCTTTCTTAATATGTAGCAATCACTGGATATTGGTATTCATTGTTCCAAACAAGAACATAGTTTACTACATCGATTCTCTTAGAGAGTCAACAAACACTCAGGATCTGACACATGTTCAGCAATTCTTGGATAGGTATTGAATTCTATGATGTTTAAATTAATTTGCAATCATATCTGGTTCAACAATTGATGTTGTCAAAATTCATCATCATTTGCAGTGTGCTCGCATTGTGGAAAAGTAAACCAGGGAACCTATTCAAGATGGAACAACCCGTGCAGCACGAGATCGTTTCTCCGGTTACACACCGAAATCCGCTATTTTCGGAAAATTTATCCAACAGTCTGCAAATACCTTTCCTTACGCTAGTCAAATGTTCAAGTTTCTAACTAAACATCTTTCTATTTTGTCCAAAGAAAAAATAATACATCTAACACCGGTTAGGTTGTTCCTAACAGGACAAATACATGACAAATTTTGTATAAAAAATTTCAATGTCCTCAGCAAAAAGCAGGGACCAACCTTTGTGGATACTATGTTTGCAGACACATCATCTCCATCTGCAAAATTTGCTAATAGTTGTGACGATCCTCGTGAATTAGTACCAGTAAGTCTATCTTAATTAATATCTTCTACTCCACTCATATGGCACATTCTAATCTTAAATATACTGCAGCTCATCTTAAAACCGAGGACCCCTGAACCGCTCCCGGCTGGTGAATTGCTGATGGTTCAGAGATTTATCAGCGACTTCTTCCTGGATCACTACATCAATCCCACTGGTGATAATGAAGATTTCAGCATGCGTTCTCCTGAAACATTGAGTAAGAGTTAGCCGCTAAGCATATAACACATGGATCCATTGTTTTCCATCTGATGAGGTCTTCGTATTTCGTACACTATGATTAATTATGTAATGCATATATGTGTGCACAAACCATTGGAATTTAGCTACCATATGTTCAATTGCAATTGTTGCGAAATGTGATGAATGTTCTTCCTATGGACACTATTTGTTCAGTTGAATATTGTGGCGAATTTGCTTTTTGTGTGCCGATTCAAAATGGGATACTTTTGTTTATTTGCTCAATTGAATATTGTGGCGAATTTGCTTTTTGCGTGCCGATTCAAAATGGGATATTTTTGTTTTAACCTAGCAATTGCTCCGCACACGGTTCAACTAAATGAGTGTGTGCGATCCACATCGGAAAGCTTACGTCAATCATAGTGGAACCTTCGGTGATACAGAACAGATCGCAAACTATTTGCAGTGCTACTACGTGTGCATAGGTTCTCCGGAACCGTTTGTGATATCGCGTTATCGCACACAAGAACTGGGAGTAAACCGTGCCCAATGCAAAATACAATCCCAGTCGTATTTTTTTCAGGAAACGTGTGGGATCCCAAACAAAAAGCACACGTCACTCTTGCGGCAACCATCGGTGATACCTAACAAATCACAAACGGTCTGTAGCACTTGTATGTGTGCGAAGGGGCTCCTGAACCATTTGTGATAGAACATTATCGCAGACGGTAATTGTTGGAAAATGTGTATGATGGAGTCTAGCATGGCAGACGGGTTACGCAGAAAACTCGTGTGCGATAGGGCACAAATCGCACACAGTTCATATGTTGGCCTATGTGCCTTACATACTGTTTCCAAACGGTTCGTTACGACAGACCGTATGGTTTCATTCCATCATTAGAAATGCTTAATCACCGATACCACATGTGTGAAAGAATTTAGTGTGTGCTGCATCGCATAAGATTATATTTTGGAAGGCCTCTGGATCACTGCTCCATATCCCCGACAGTTTCTGGGTCGTGTGGGAAGGACCCCCGATCGCACAAACTCACTTGGCGACGGTTCCAAATGCCGTCGCGGAAAGGGGTTAAAAACCGTTTGTTTAGGACCGACACACACCAGTGCCACCCGGAGGCCACAAGCCCTGGGGGTGTGCCCTGCAGGCTTGTGGGCCCCCTGGACCTCCTTCGACCCTAATTCCAACTCTATAAATACCTATTCACGGAGAAAAAAATCAGTGAGAAGGATTCATCGTGTTTTACGATGCGGAGCCGACGCCGCCTCCTGTTCTTCATCGGGAGGGCTGATCCGGAGTCCGTTCAGGGTTCCGAAGAGGGGGATTCATCACCATCATCGTCACTAACCTTCCTCCATCACCAATTCCATGATACTCACCACTGGGAGTGAGTAACTCAATCATAGGCTTGCTGGACGGTGATGGGTTGGATGAGATTTATCATGTAATCGGTTAGTTTTGTTAGGGTTTGATCCCTAGTATCCACTATGCAGGGACGGAGCCAGAAAATAGAGATAGGGGCAAGAACTAAAAGTGTAAAAATCATAGGATAGATATGGATACATAATATAGTACATATTGGAAGATCTAGGGTCAATTTCATATGTGCTGTCTTCAACCAGCTAACCAACCACACACAAAATTTGGTGGAGGGAAGGACAAGAAAAGGTTTTGTAAATGGGATGAGGTAATGGAGCTGGGGAGACCCAAATAGTTCGATCACAACCAAACAGTGGATATCGAACTCATCAGTGCCAAATATTTGGTCGGGCACTTCGGGGCTCTTATCTAAACATGCCCTAGATAATCAAAGATTACATAGCCATTAATTCAAAATTTGATTTATGAGACAATATCAAAGATCGAAAATTTCTAGCCAGTTGTTAATGGCTCTGTAGTTCTATGACTACACTTCTACGAATTGAAAGACACGAACCAATCTGATGATAAAAATAAACTAACAATTTTTTATCATTTGGTCGAGCTCATCCATGCGGTTGGCCGGCCGGAATGCACCGTAGATCAACAGGAGGTGCTTGCATATCCCCTTCCTTTCTCGACGGAGAGATTGGATAGACGATCTAGCAGGCAGTTGGCCGGCCGGCGGCAGCCTTGAATGCAGAAGCGGATTGGAAAGGAAGCGATTAGATGAGATCTTTTTTAAGGGCTGATTAGCCGTGATCTAAACTGTGAGTACGGGCCTATTGCTTCCGCTATGGGCTGCTTTCGTTTTATTCATTTCATGGAATTTGGGCCTTTTGCACGCAATTGGTTGGAAAAAGTACACGGGCCGAGCTAAGGTAGCCCATAGGGAGGGCGAAGCAAGCCACCGGCAGTTATTAGCGAGAAAATTTAGCTAGCAAACTGATCGCTATCAAGGGGCGATGCAATCGTCAGGGGGGCTCTCGTCCCCCCTTGAATCCGTCCCTGCCACTATGTTCTGAGACTGATGTTGCTATGACTTTGCTATGCTTAATGCTTGTCACTAGGGCCCGAGTGCCATGATTTCAGATCTGAACCTATTATGTTTTCATGAATATATATGTGTTCTTGATCCAATCTTGCAAGTTGTAGACACCTGTTACGAGTTATGATCCGCATACCCCAAGGTGAAAATAATTGGGATTCTTTTCGGTGATTACCGTAGTTTGAGGAGTTCATGTATTCACTAAGTGCTAATGCTTTGTTCCGGTTCTCTATTAAAAGGAGGCCTTAATATCCCTTAGTTTCCATTAGGACCCCGCTGCCACGGGAGGGTAGGACAAATGATGTCATGCAAGTTCTTTTCCATAAGGATGTATGACTATATACGGAATACATGCATACATTATATTGATGAATTGAAGCTAGCTAGTTTGGTGTCACCCTAGGTTATAACTGTTGCATGATGAATGCCATCCGACATAATTATCCATCACTGATCCATTGCCTACGAGCTTTTCACATATTGATCCTTGCTAAGCTACTTTGCCATTGCCACTGTTACAATTGCTACAAAACTACTATTGTTACTATTGCTACCGTTACCATTACTTCCATACTAATTTGCTACTAAAACTTTGCTGCAGATATTAAGTCTTTTAGGGGTGGTTGAATTGAAAACTCAACTACTAATACTCGTGAATATTATTTGGCTCCCCTTGTGTCGAATCAATAAATTTGGGTTGAATACTCTACCCTCAAAAACTGTTGCGATCCCCTATACTTGTGGGTTATCAATACCTTTTTCTGGTGTCATTGCCAGGGAGCATAGCTCTATTCTCTGAGTCACTTGGGATTTATATTTGTTGATCACTATGAAGAATCTGAAAGATACCAAAACCAAAAAATTTCCCTCTAGGACGAAGGGAGGTAAGGAACTGCCATCTAGCTCTGCACTTGATTCACCTTCTATTTTGAGTAAGCTTGCGACACCTACACCTGCTATTAAATCTGATATGTCAAGTAATTGATGATGCTACTTCTTCTATGCATGATGCTTATGATGATACTACCTTTTTGCTTGATAATACTGTGCCACTAGGTGAATTTCTTGATGAACAACTTGCTAGAGCTAAAGATATTGAGAATGCTGAAACTAATGATATTTCTGAAATTGATGAAATTATTGAAACTGAACACTTTGAAACACCTTCTAGACCTAGCTCTTCTAGATATGAACTTCCTGCTATACCTGAGGGTTATGTTATGGATGGGGAGGTAGCTAGGGACTTTATTGCTTGTAAGGATAGAGACGATCTTAAGAAATTACTATGCAAGTGGAAAGAAAAATCTTCGAATGCTAGAATGCAATATGATCCTAAGTTTGCTACTTCACCTATCTTTGTTACTAATAAGGATTATGAATTCTCTGTCGATCCTGAGTCAATTACTTCGGTTGAATCTGATCCTTTCCATGGTTATGAATTTGAAACTGTTGTGGCACATCTTACTAAATTGAATGATATAGCATCCCTATTTGCTCATGAGGAAAAAATTCGCTATTACTATATTCTTAAGTTGTTTCCTTTTTTGTTAAAGGGTGATGTTAAGATATGGTTTAGTTCTCTTGCTCCTGGTTGTGTGCGTAGTCCCCAGGATATGATTTATTACTTCTCTGAAAAATATTTTCCTTCTCATAAGAAACAAAAGCTGCTTTACAGGAAATATTTAACTTTGTGCAAATTGAAGAAGAGAGTCTCCCATAAGCTTGGGGGAGGCTTTGATACGTCTCCAACGTATCTATAATTTTTATTGTTCCATGCTATTATATTAACTGTTTTGGATGTTTTATATGCATTAATATGCTATTTTATATTATTTTTGGGACTAACCTATTAACCTAGAGCCCAGTGCCAGTTTTTGTTTTCCCTTGTTTTTGAGCTTCGCAGAAAAGGAATATTAAATGGAGTCCAAACGGAATAAAACTTCACGATGATTTTTCTTGGACCAGAAGACACCCAGGAGATTTGGAGTGCAAGTCAGAAGAGCCACGATGTGACAACAAGGCTGGAGGGTGCGCCCAGGGGGTAGGGCACGCCCCCTACCTTGTGGGCCCCTCTTGACCCTCCCGACCTAGATGTTCCTCCTATATATTCACATATATTCCAGAAACACCAGAAGCATCCACGAAAACACTTTTCCACCATCGCAACCTTCTGTTCTCGTGAGATCCCATCTTGGGGCCTTTTCCGGTATCCTGCCAGAGGTGGATTCAATCACGGAGGGCATCTACATCAACTCTATTGCCCTTCTGATGAAGTGTGAGTAGTTTACCGCAGACCTATGGTTCCATAGCTAGTAGCTAGATGGCTTCTTCTCTCTCTTTGATTCTCAATACCATGTTCTCCTCGATGTTCTTGGAGATCTATCCGATGTAATATTCTTTTGCGGTGTGTTTGTCGAAATCCGATGAATTGTGGATTTATGATCTGCTTATCTATGAATATTATTTGAATCTTCTCTGAGTTCTTATATGCATGATTTGATATCTTTGTATTTCTCTTCGAATTATCAGTTTGGTTTGTCCAACTAGGTTGGTTTTTCTTGCAATGGGAGATATGCTTAGCTTTGGGTTCAATCTTGCGTGATTTCACCCAGTGACAAAGTAGGGGTAGCGAGACACGTATTGAATTGTTTCCATCAAGGATAAAAAAGATGGGGTTTACATCATATTGCTTGAGTTTATTCCTCTACATCATGTCATCTTACTTAAGGCGTTACTCCATTCTTTATGAACTTAATACTCTAGATGCATGCTGGATAGCGGTTGATGTGTGGAGTAATAATAGTAGATGCGGGCAGGAGTCAGTCTACTTGACACGGACGTGATGCCTATATTGCATAATCATTGCCTTGGATATCGTCATAACTTTGCGCTTTTCTATCAATTGCCCGGAAGTAATTTGTTCACCCACCGTATTATTTGCTTTCAAGAGAGAAACCTCTAGTGAAAGCTTGGTCTATTTTCCATCATATTAGTTTCTGATCTACTATTTTGCAATCTTTTATTTTCAGATCTATAAACTAAAAACCCAAAAATATTTTTATCTTCGATTTATCTATCTCTATCAGATCTCACCTTTGCAAGTGACCGTGAAGGGATTGACAACCCCTTTATCGCGTTGGTCGCAAGGTTCTTATTTGTTTGTGTAGGTACGAGGCGACTTGTGCATAACCTCCTACTGGATTGATACCTTGGTTCTCAAAACTGAGGGAAATACTTATGCTACTTTGTTGCATCACCCTTTCCTCTTCCAGGGAAAACCAACGCATGCTCAAGAGGTAGCAAGAAGGATTTCTGGCGCCGTTGCCGGGGAGGCTTACACCAAGTCAAGACATACCAAGTACCCATCACAAACTCTTATCCCTCGCATTACATTATTTTCCATTTGCCTCTCGTTTTCCTCTCCCCCACTTCTAAAACGATTTTCAAAAACCTTTGCCTTTTCTTCGCCCTCCTTTCGTTCGATCTTGTGTTACCATTTGCCTTCTTTTTGCTTGCATCTTTGCTTGCTAAAAGTTTATGGATCCTCATCCTCTTGCTAATATTTTCAAGAGATCCAATTATGATGAACCAATTTCTATTGATTTGAGTGCACTAGATTATCTTTATGACGTTTTGCTTGAAATTTTTGAATCTGAAAATTGTGATGAAGAAATTTATGAAGAGATTCACGATAGCTCCTTGAATAAAAAGCATGATTGCAATGATTTTACTATAAATTCTCTTGATGTCAATTGTGCTAATAATATGCAAAACCCTAAGCTTGGGGATGCTAATTTTGCTATGACTACTATTTTTTGCAATGATCATGATTGGGGTGATTCTTCTTTTGATCTTGAAAATCTATTTAAGCCCCATGACGAATATGAGATTGATAATAGTGTATGAAATATTATTGAAAGTGGGTTTGGAAGAGTGTCAACTTTAGATCCCACATATTTGGAGAATGTTCAATCTTATGAATTTTTTTATAAAAGTGGGTTTGGAGAGGTCATGACTTTAGTTAATGTTAATCCCACTATTTTGGAAGAGTGTCAACTTTGCATGCATGTGGATCGTGTTGGAAATATTTTATGTGATAGCTATTTTGTTGAATTTGCTTATGATCTGACACTTAATTATTATGAGAGAGGAAAATATGATTGTAGAAATTTTCATGTTACTAAATTACCTCTCGTTATGTTGAGATTGCTATTGTTTCTTTCCGCTTCCTTGCATATGCTAGTTTTTGCTTGGTATGATAATTTGATTGCCTATAAGATTCATATGCATAAGAAGTATGTTAGGATTAAATGTGTTTGTCATATGTTTCATGATGCTCTCCTTGTGTTTCAATTATTATCTTTTGTGTGGGCATCGTTGAAATTTTATGCCTAGCTAGGGGCGTTAAACAATAGCGCTTGTTGCGAGGCAACCCAATTTTATTTTTGTTTCTTGCTTTTTGGTTCTGTTTAGTAATAAATAATTCATCTAGTTTCAGTTAAGATGTGTTTTCATGTTTTTAATTAGTGTTTGTGCCAAGTAGAACCTATAGGATCTTCTTGGATGATAGTTATTTGATCTTGCTGAAAAAGTCAGAAACTTTCTGCTCACGAAAACAATTATTAAAAATCACCAGAACATGATAAAATAATGATTAAAATTGAAGTAGATCAATAAAAAAATTATTTAGGTCTTCCTATTTTGGTAGAATGTTTTAGTTATAGAAAGTTTGCGTTTGATATAGATTACTACAGACTGTTCTGTTTTTGACAGATTCTGTTTTTCATGTGTTGTTTGCTTATTTTGATGAATCTATGGCTAGTATCGGGGGGTATGAACCATAGAAAAGTTGGAATACAGTAGGTTTAACACCAATATAAATAAATAATGAGTTCATTACAGTACCTTATGGTGGTGATTTGCTTTCTTATACTAACGGAGCTCATGAGATTTTCTGTTGAGTTTTGTGTTGTGAAGTTTTCAAGTTTTGGGTAAATATTTGATGGATTATGGAATAAGGAGTGGCAAGAGCCTAAGCTTGGGGATGCCCCGGAAGGCATCCCCTCTTTCGTCTTCGTCTATCGGTAACTTTACTTGAGGCTATATTTTTATTCACCACATGATATGTGTTTTGCTTGGAGCGTCTTGTATGATTTGAGTCTTTGCTTTTTAGTTTACCACAATCATCCTTGCTGTACACACCTTTTGGGAGAGACACACATGAATCGGAATTTATTAGAATACTCTATGTGCTTCACTTATATCTTTTGCGCTAGATAATTTTGCTCTAGCGCTTCACTTATATATTTTTAGAGCATGGTGGTGGTTTTATTTTATAGAAATAGTTGATCTCTCATGCTTCACTTATATTATTTTGAGAGTCTTTTAGAACAGCATGGTAGTTTCCTTTGGCTATAAAATTAGTCCTAATATGATGAACATACAAGATAGGTATAATAAAAACTATCATATAAAGTGCATTGAATACTATGAGAAGTTTGAAACCTGATAATTGTTTTGAGATATGAAGATGGTGATATTAGAGTCGTGCTAGTTGAGTAGTTGTGAATTTGAGAAATACTTGTTCTAAAGTTTCTGATTCCCGTAGCATGCACGTATGGTGAACCTTTATGTGATGAAGTCGGAGCATGATTTATTTATTGATTGTCTTCCTTATGAGTGGCGGTCGGGGACGAGCGATGGTCTTTTCCTACCAATCTATCCCCCTAGGAGCATGCGCCTAGTACTTCGTTTCGATAACTAAAAGATTTTTGCAATAAGTATGTGAGTTCTTTATGACGAATGTTGAGTCCATGGATTATACGCACTCTCACCCTTCCACCATTGCTAGCCTCTCTAATACCGCGCACCTTTCGCCGGTATCATACACCCACCATATACCTTCCTCAAGACAGCCACCATACCTACCTATTATGGCATTTCAATAGCCATTCCGAGATATATTGTCATGCAACTTACCACCGTTCCGTTTATTATGACACGTTCCAACATTTTCATATTGCTTTGCATGATCGTGTAGTTGACATTGTATTTGTGGCAAAGCCACC
This sequence comes from Aegilops longissima, assembly GCA_021605205.1. Taxonomy (NCBI): domain Eukaryota; kingdom Viridiplantae; phylum Streptophyta; class Magnoliopsida; order Poales; family Poaceae; genus Aegilops; species Aegilops longissima. The sequence goes on from CM038677.1 coordinate 679,799,926, forward strand.
TTTATAATTCTTTCATACATGTCACTCTTGATTCATTGCATATCCCGATACACCGCCGGAGGCATTCACATATAGTCATATTTTGTTCCAAGTATTGAGTTGTAATTTTTGAGTTGTAAGTAAATAAAAGTGTGATGATCATCATTATTAGAGCATTGTCCCAAGTGAGGAAAGTATGATGGAGACTATGATTCCCCCACAAGTCGGGATGAGACTCCGGACGATAAAAAAGAGGCCATAAAATAGAAAAAGGCCCAAACAAAAAAAATAAAAAATGAGAGAAAAAGAGAGAAGGGACAATGTTACTATCCTTTTACCATACTTGTGCTTCAAAGTAGCACCGTGATCTTCATGATAGAGAGTCTCCTATGTTGTCACTTTCATATACTAGTGGGAATTTTACATTATAGAACTTGGCTTGTATATTCCAATGATGGGCTTCCGCAAAATGCCCTAGGTCTTCGTGAGCAAGCGAGTTGGATGCACACCCACTTAGTTTCTTTTGTTGAGCTTTCATACACTTATAGCTCTAGGCATCCATTGCATGGCAATCCCTACTCACTCACATTGATATCTATTGATGGGCATCTCCATAGCCCGTTGATACACCTAGTTGATGTGAGACTATCTTCTCCTTTTTGTCTTCTCCACAACCACCATTCTATTCCACATATAGTGCTATGTCCATGGCTCACGCTCATGTATTGCGTGAAGATTGAAAAAGTTTGAGAAACATCAAAAGTATGAAACAATTGCTTGGCTTATCATCGGGGTTGTGCATGATTAAATACTTATGTGATGAAGATAGAGCATAGCCAGACTATATGATTTTGTAGGGATAACTTTCTTTGGCCATGCTATTTTGAGAAGACATGATTGCTTTGTTAGTATGCTTGAAGTATTATTATTTTTATGTCAATACTAAACTTTTGTCTTGAATCTTTCGAATCTGAACATTCATGCCACAATAAAGGAAATTACATTGAGAAATATGCTAGGTAGCATTCCACATAAAAATTTTGTTTTTATCATTTACCTACTCGAGGACGAGCAGGAATTAAGCTTGGGGATGCTTGATACGTCTCCAACGTATCTGTAGTTTTTGATTGTTCCATGCTATTATATTATCTCTTTTGGATGTTTAATGGGCTTTACTATGCACTTTCATATTATTTTTGGGACTAACCTATTAACCGAAGGCCCAGTGCAAATTGTTTTTTTTTCGTATTTCAGTGTTTCGCAGAAAAGGAATATCAAACAGAGTCCAAACGGAATGAAACCTTAGGGAGAGTTATTTGTGGAACAAACGCAATCCAGGAGACTTGGAGTGGAGGTCAAGAAAGAAACGAGGAAGCCATGAGGCAGGGAGGCACGCGCCCCCACCCTCGTGGGCCCCTCGTGGCTCCACCGACCTACTTCTTTCGCCTATATATACTCATATACCCTGAAAACATCCGAGAGCACCACGAAACCCTATTTCCACCGCCGCAACCTTACATACCGTGAGATCCCATCTTGGGGCCTTTTTGGCGCTCCATGGAGGGGAATCGATCATGGAGGATTCTACATCAACACCATAGCCTCTCCGATGATGTGTGAGTAGTTTACGACAGACCTTCGGGTCCATAGTTATTATCTAGATGGCTTCTTCTCTCTCTCTGGATCTCAATACATATTTCTCCTCGATCTTCTTGGAGATCTATTCGATGTAATTATTTTTGCGGTGTGTTTGTCGAGATCTGATGAATTGTGGGTTTATGATTAAGATTATCTATGAACAATATTTGAATCTTCTCTGAATTCTTTTATGCATGATTTAATTATCTTTGCAAGTCTCTTCGAATTATCAGTTTGGTTTGGCCTACTAGATTGATCTTTCTTGCAATGGGACAAGTGCTTAGCTTTGGGTTCAATCTTGCGGTGTCCTTTCCCAGTGACAGCAGGGGTAGCAAGGCACGTATTGTATTGTTGCCGTCGAGGATAAATAGATGGGGTTTATATCATATTGCTTGAGTTTATCCCTCTATATCATGTCATCTTGCCTAATGCGCTACTCTGTTCTTATGAACTTAATACTCTAGATGCATGATGGATAGCGGTCGATGTGTGGAGTAATAGTAGTAGATGCAGAATCGTTTCGGTCTACTTGTCGCGGACGTGATGCCTATATACATGATAATGCCTAGATATTCTCATAACTATGCGCTTTTCTATCAATTGCTCGACATTAGTTCGTTCACCCACCGTAAATTATGCTATCTTGAGAGAAGCCACTAGTGAAACCTATGGCCCCCGGGTCTATCTTTCATCACATTATCTTCCTATCAATTTACTATTCCTTCCGTCTTTTATTTTGCAATCTTTACTTTCCAATCTATATCATAAAAATACCAAAAATATTTATCTTATTATCTCTATCAGATCTCACTTTTGCAAGTGGCCGTGAAGGGATTGACAACCCCTTTATCACGTTGGTTGCAAGGTTCTTATTTGTTTGTGTAGGTACAAGGCGACTTGTGCGTAACCTCCTACTGGATTGGTACCTTGGTTCTCAAAACTAAGGGAAATACTTATGCTACTTTGGCGCATCACCCTTTCCTCTTCAAGGGAAAACCAACGCATGCTCAAGAGGTAGCAGCTGCGGCCCACCCTGTCCACCCTGTAGCTCCGCCCCTGGTGCTCGGTAGAGTTTAAGTGAAAGCCAACATGGGTGTAGACCACTACCTGACTGACCACACAAGTCTCTAGTCCAGGTTTATTGCCTATTTGAGTTCCATCCGTAGAATTCTGGCTGAGGTTTCCACTACGGCCCCAAACGATGTGTGCAGGGTTCCCAAGCCCACTAAACGGGTGCCTCGGTACACCGGGCCACAGTGTTTATACCGCATCATAGCCCAACCCTAGGCTTAGCACTATGCACGGCCTCCAACACATATCCTACAAACACGAGAAACTAGTTGCAACTCCTGGATAGAGTACAAGGGGGTTAATAAGTCGAGCGGGGTCATATTTCAGGGTGTGGTAGTAGTTGTTCTTGGATCACCAACACAGAACTCAGTTCCTGAGGATGGTTTCAATGAGACAACCTACCATGTACTCCTACATGGCCTCTCATCGCTACCTTTACCAAATCATGTTCACACACTTAGCTCTCAACATAAGGACATGTTCACCACCATCCCAATCCATCCTAGATGAATTGGACCTGACACAACTCTAATCATAGCAGGCATAACAAGCAAGCATGAATGAGTAGGCACATCATGGCTCAAACAACTCCTACTCATGCTAGTGGGTTTCAACTTTTTACTGTGGCAAAGACAGGTCATGTAGAGGAATGGGTTCAACTACCGCAACATGTAACAGTTGAATCGTTGTTGTCCTAATGCAGTAAAAGAGACCAAGAGCGAGAGAGTGTGGGATTGTATCAGAATGCTCAAAGGGGGTTTGTTTGCCTAGCACTTCTCAAAATAGTAGCTCTTCATCGCTTTCATCGATCTCAACGTTGGAACAACGTCTACTGACAGGGAACAAACACCGGCAAACAAGAGGGAACACAAAATCAATGCAATGCAACAATATGATGCATGGTCATGACATGGCAACATGCCGTGGTTTGGACTAATGCAACTAGCAACAATTAAAATGAAGTTGGTTTGAACCCAAGGTTCAAATTCAAAATCCATATACGACATTTCAAATGCCATTTATTTTAATTGTCATATACAATAGCTCTAAGTTCTTCAAACATGCATGGAAATTCCATAAACAAGATTCTTCGTATTTCTGATCAATTTTCATATACAAATTATTTCAATCTGAGCTACGGTTGAATTTCTATGATTTTTAGAAGTTTAGGACATTTGCTTAAATTTATAAATCATTTCTGATTTAGCTTAATTCTAGAAAACATTATCACATCAGCATGGCGTCACTATGATGTCAGCAGGTCAACGGGGTCGTCCAAGTCAAACCTGACCAATGGGACCCACTAGTCAGTGACCCAGCTAATTAACATACTTAATTAGCATTAAGTTAAACCTGATCAAAATGTCAGTGGGGCCGGGGCCCACATGTCAGTGACCTAGAGGGGATACAAACCCAGCCAGCCGGGGTCAAACTCGCCGGAGTTGACCCGAGGCTGGTCGCCGGCGAGGCCAGAGACTGCGGATGCGTTCGGTATTCATCCTCCGGCTTCCAAAACGATGGTCGAGGCCATCTACGGAACGAGGAGACTCATCCACGTTGAACTATGCGAGTGGGAGGAGCTGGGTGGCCTCTGGTGACGGCGGCGATAAGTGGAGCGGCGGTCGGAGCACGGTGATGGCGCATGTGTCCAATACAAGGCACGAGAAGGCTAGCTAGGGGGTGTTTTCGTCCCCTGCAATCATTCCGAGCACCATGACATGATCAGGTGCAAGCTACGGCGCCTGTAGCCATGACGGCACCATGGCCGGCGGACCGAAACTTCGGCCGAAGGTGGAGACGCGGCTAGGGAACGCAGAGAAGCCGGGGAAGAGGGGAATTGAGGCAGACGCTCACAAGGAGGTGGCAAGGTAGCTTAGTGGGCTCGGGGACGGCTTAGTGACGACGAAACAGCGGCCGCGATCTCGGGCATCCGAGGACGAAGATGACGGCGATGGTGGCTTCACAGGCCGTCCAAGCTCATGGGACTCGACGTGGAGATGTGGCGCGGCACAATGGATATCTGGGACAGGTCGGTGGCACTTGGGGATGACGGCAACGATGACTGGCTCTCGGGTAGCTGCGGGAATGCGAGGGGAAGGAGGGAGAAAACATCATCACTCCGTTTTCCATGAACTTAATATACTAGATGCATGTTGGATAGTGGTCGATGTGTGGAGTAATAGTAGTAGATGCAGGAAGGAGTTTGCTACTAAGTGATGATGTTTGCTAGGACTACGTCCGTATTTCCCCCAAGAGGAGAGGATTATGTAGCACATCAATGGTAGGTATTTCCCTCAGTGATGAAACCAAGGTATCGAACCAGTAGGAGAACCAAGCAACAAAACGTAAACAACCCCTGCACACAAATAACAGCCACTCGCAACCCGACGTGTTAAAGGGGTTGTCAAACCCTTTCGGGTAACGGCGCCAGAAATGGCTAGTTGATGGGAGAAAATTGTAATAGATTGAAATAATAGATCGCAAATAAAATAAAGTGCAGCAAGGTATTTTTGTATTTTTTGGTTTAATAGATCTGAATAAAAACGCAAAGGAAAAGTAGATCGCAAGGCAAATATATGAGAAAGACGACCCGGGGGCCGTAGGTTTCACTAGTGGCTTCTCTCGAGAAAAATAGCAAAAGGTGGGTAAATTTTTTACTGTTGGGCAATTTATAGAACTTCAAATAATCATGACGATATCCAGGCACTGATCATTACATAGGCATCACGTCCAAGATTAGTAGACTGACTCCTGCCTGCATCTACTACTATTACTCCACACATCGACCGCTATCCAACATGCATCTAGTATATTAAGTTCATGGAAAACGGAGTAATGCAATGGGAACGATGATTGTAGACAAGATCCATCTATCTATTGTGGAAGATATTAGATCTCGTCTTTTTATCCTTAGTAGCAACGATACATACGTGTCGGTTCCCTTTCTGTCACTGGGATCAAGCACCGTAAGATCGAACCCACTACCGGGCACCTCTTCCCATTGCAAGATAAATAGATCAAGTTGTCCAAACAGAACTCAAATATCGGAGAAGAAATACGAGGCTATAAGAGATCATGCATATAAGAGATCAAAGAAACTCAAATAACTTTCATGGATATAAAAAGATATAACTGATCATAGAAGTTCATCAAATCCCAACAAACACACCGCAAAAAGAGTTACATCATATGGATCTTCAAGAGACAATTGTATTGAGAATTCAGCGAGAGTGAGAAAGCCATCTAGCTACTAACTACGGACCCAAAGGTCTACAAAGAACTACTCACGCATCATCGGAGAGTCACCAATGGAAGTGGTGAACCCCTTCGTGATGGTGTCTAGATTGGATCTGGTTGTTCTGGAATCTACGGCGACTGGATGAATATTTCGTCAACGCTTTTAGGGTTCTGGTATTTTTGGGGTATTTATAGAGCAAAGAGGCGGTCCGGGGGTGCCCGAGGTGGGCACAACCCACGAGGGTGCGCTTGGGCCTCCTGGCACGCCCTGGTGGGTTGTCCCCTCCTCGGGACTCCCCCTAGGTGCCACCAGGGCCCATCTTCTTCCTTCTGGCCCATAAAAAATCTCCAGAAAGTTTCGGGGCATTTGGACTCCGTTTGATATTGATTTCCTGCGATGTAAAAAACATGCAAAAAAACAGCAACTGGCACTGGGCACTATGTCAATAGGTTAGTACCAAAAAATGATATAAAATGACTATAAAATGATTATAAAACATCCAAGATTGATAATAAAACAGCAAGGAACAATAAAAAATTATACATACGTTGGAGACGTATCATCAAGCAGTTCTTATATTCAAAGAATCCTTGCCTTCTGTTTAGGTAGGATGTCAAAATTCGTCGATAGGGGCGCATTTCTCCTTAGAGAGAAGCAACCGTGAAGAACTCCCGGTCTCGCCACGAGCTCGACACGGCTGATGGAGGACCACGTGACTTTGGGCCAAGCACGCTGCTCCGACGAACGGCGTTGCCGCACCGCCACGTTCGCTGTGACTAGGGTCATTGCGGGGATCTCCTGTCCCATGGGAGTTGTGGAAATCATGAAGAGAAGGGGAAATGGTGCTAGTGTTGACTCAGTGCTACTCTTGCTCCGCTCCAGTCGATCCGAGCCATTGGCTCGATCCAACGACTAAGACCGGCGTGCAGCTCTGAGAGGGCTTTCAGGCATTAACGGGCCACATGTGGTCGTGGCATGCGGCCCAGGCTGTGCTGGCCTGGCTAATTTGTTTCCTTTTTGGAGAATTTCTGTTCCTGGGCTGGGTTACTTAATAGGCTGCCATTAGAAGTCATGGGCCAAAATAATTCTAGGCTATTTTTTGTTTTATTCAGTGCATGTTCCGCATTATTTTTATTCTAAGAATGTTCTTGCACTATTTTAAATTGAAGAATTGCCAAAAATGTGTTATAAATTATTCTTATGTCATTTTTTATGTAATTAGTATTCATGTCATTTTTATGGCAATCCTTTTATAGATGGTAAAAAATATTAATTGAAAGTCGTGGGTTGTTATGGGCCGAACTATATTCTTTAGGCATTTTGTGCAGTTCTAGTGCATTTGTTTAGTTTCTAATAATATTTATGCACTAATAAGTTTGAAGTTGCCTGTAATTATTTTTAATTTTGTACCAAAAAATTTATTTGTAAAATTTAATGTGACATTATTGTTGGGGATTTCTATTTTCATGCCCCTCCTTCCTTTGTTCTGCTCAGTTTTCGCCCGCCCGTTTAAGTGTGCTCACGTTTGCCCTCATCCACTTACACGCGCCTCACAAAAGGTAAAATGGTGTCGGGCTGTCTGGTCAAAGTTGTTGACCATTAGTTTGCCGGTGTAGACGCGTGGGGCCGACCTGAGATAGGTTAGTGGGACCTATTGGTGCTGACGCGTGGGGGTGACTTGAGATGCTGACATGTGGGACCAGTTGGTGGATGGCCGGAGCTGATGTGTTTGTCTAAAAAGGATGAAATCTCTCTCTCTCTCTCTCTCTCTCTCTCTCTCTCTCTCTCTCTCTCTCTCTCTCATTTCACATCCCCGGCGGACCGAGCAACCCACCTCCACCTCCACCTCCCACATCCCCACCCCCCAATCCTGCGGATGTTGGCGAGGATAACGATGGTTGTGGAGGTGTTCTACGCCGGTGAGGCTGTCTTACTGGAGAAGTGCAAGGAGATCTCCTCTTGGTTTCCTAGCACACAAGCTCTGGTGGAGCATGCGTTGCAATTGTTGAGAGATGCGATGCCGGATGAGATCCAGTGCATGATTCCAGATCCAGACAATGGGGTGACTTGTGTGGGTTTTTTCGTCTGGGCGATGCGTGAGGCAATGGAGTCACCGGATCCTCGTCAGCGAGCTTGTTGGTATTCATACGGTTCTTGTCGCGACCCGCCTGATCTAAAGGTCAAACGAGAGCTCGCAGGTATTCCGGGGGTGAGGTACGTGCAGCCTCCTCCTGGTATATCTCTACACATAATTATGCCAGATAATGTGGAGGAGTTTATGAGGACCATCGAAAGGCATGTGCTCGAAGACGGGCAAATGGTAGATGAAGAGGTGGAGGATTGGTTGTCAAAGCCTGCTCCGGCCGTCGACGCGGAGGAGCACGAGGATGAATATGCAGAGGAGGATAGGTATTCATACGTTGTAAAGCGTATGAGCTAAGACGACAATGTTTTAGGGCTTATCATGTACAAAGCAAAGCTGGAGGATGAGTAGAAGCCCGTAGTTGTGTATTTGGAGTTGTGATGTATTTTTAGTTTGTTTATCACTATCTACTAAAGTTTGCTATATTCATCTGTGATGTGTATGCTACCTTATCTACTTTTAGTTTGTTGATCCGAGATGTGTATGCTCCCTTATCTACTGAAGTTTGTTTGTTTATGGTTGATTATTCCAATGGTAACACCCTTGTTAGTTCCACAAGCCATTGCACATGGGAGGCCTCGATGCAAAAGGATTTCAATTTTTGAGCATTCTTTTGTTTTCTATAATTTATTTTAGTGTGTTATCAAAATTGCATGGATGGCTAATCATATAAAATAATTGGGAATTAGAGTTTTGTTTGTGGGTACTGCCTACATTCCTAATGTGGAAGGTGAAAATGAATTTTCAGAATTTTTTTGACCAAACTAGATCACACTTGCAGTTCAAATTTGAATTACTTGATGTAAATCGCCCAAAATTCAATAAATCGATCAAAAATGGCGATGTCACTTGGAAATTCATGAAAAATTGGTAGCTGGAATCCCATGTGGAATACTTCAGGTGAAAATTGTAAGGGCACTATTTACAATATTATTTATGGCACTTGCTTCATAAAAAAAGTCAAGTATGTGTCGGCGTTCTCAGAACGGGGGTCCCCATACTTGCCTGCCTGTGGCCCACGGCCCATCTTCGTCAACAAGGCTTTCAAGACCCTCGCGAGGGGCCAAGCCTCATGGTGACGACATAAGACCTCCTCGGGAGGCGGCTCACCAGGGCTGCCTCGCGAGGCGGAGATATCAAGCGGGGCAAACCTCACGAGGCTCTCGTGGCGTGAGCCATGACGATCGACACCAGAGTAGAGCGCCCGGTGCCGCAACATCCTTGTTTCCTCTTTGGTGCTAAGGAGGCAAGCTCAAGCGCGGAGTACTGAGGCATCAGGAAAATGTTTCCATATCGGTGCAACGAGACCAAGACCAGCAGGCCAGCAGGACGGAGGTCACCATGGAGCCCAAGACGGTGTCACCGCAGGGGCCTTTTGCAGGCGAAGACCGCTTTTGTCAGGATAGCTTGTACTAGTTGTCCCCTTTCAAATTAGCCGCCGATGTTGGCTCCCTTCCCGCTCAATATTTGGGAAGAGGACCAGGGCCTATATAACTAGAACTAGCCACCACCGTAGAGGCATCTCATCTTGGATCGGATAGCTCATCGAGTCCTCACCCACAAGTTCCCAGAGCACAAGAACACCTCAACCTCAGGAGGCTGTTCTTCCCCTTGGTACTGTTCTTCATCAGCCCAAGAGGCAATCCACCACCACACACTGAAGTAGGGTATTACACCACAACGGTGGCCCGAACCAGTATAAATCTCGTGTCTTTGTGTTGCTAGTTTGTCGAGTTCGTCCGCGAGATCTTAGTGAGCTAGGGCGTAGATCGGTAGGAGGGAAAGACTTCACACGCACCCCAGAGTTCGAACCTTAAGGGTTTTGCCGGAACCCCAGATCCGACATTTGGCGCACCAGGTAGGGGTGCGCCGTAGCTTCCCTTCCGTCGATCGGTGCTTCGTTGCTCCGTAGTCTCCATGGCGGACGCTCGCCGCGCTAGAGCTGAACGTCGGGCTGCCCTCACCGCCCATGTTGCTCAGACGGCTCCCGTCGGCGGGCCACCTGGTTGTTCCCCGTCACCTGCCGCCAACGCTGCCACCGGCCCGGCGGGAAACGAGCAGCAAGCATCCTCGCTACACCCATCGGTGCGGCAGGACGGCCGCACCGCCACACCATCGTTGACCCCGGCCGGTTCCTCGTCCCACGCACATCGCGCTCCCATGGACGCGCAGGCCGTGCTCCTCATGGCGAACGAGCTCCTGCGCTACCGCCTGGTCGACGACCTCTATGAGGACTGGCTCGATCGCGTCGCCGAGCTCGTCCGCGCCGCAGGGGGCTCCCCGGCGCCGTCCCTCTCTCTGCCACACCCTCCGCAGGCCACGGGCGATGTGGCTCATTTAGCGCCTCCACCACCTCTGCCCCAAGAAAGTGCCTTGGCATCAAGGTGCGCGGCCCCATGGCACGATCCACCATGCCTTATGCCCGCGCGCGAAGAGAGAAGCTGTCAAGAGATTCCTCGGTAGCGAGAAGCTGCACCTGCGCTCCCCGCGCTGCCTCGCCAAGACCGTGCGCTACCTATGGTGGCGGCGCACGGGCCTCGTCAAGACCAAGCTCCACCTCTGAGACGGACCCCGACAACCACGGCCAGCTGCCGCGCCTTCACCCCCAAGCTACGTAGCGTCGCCTGGCCGGGCAAGTTCAAGCCGGATCTGCCTTCTCGCTACGACGCCACCCTCAACCCCGTGAAGTTCGTGCAGCTCTACGAGTTGAGCATCGAGGCGGCCAACGGCGACGAGAAAGTCATGGCGAACTGGTTCCCAATGGTGCTCAAAGACGGCGCCCGTTCGTGGCTCCTGAATCTGCCTCATGGCTCAATTCCCTCCTGGGACGAGATGCGCGACCGCTTCGTCGCCAACTTCCAGGGCACTCACGACCACCCACTGGCCGCGAGTGACCTGTGTTGCATCAAGCAACAACCAGGAGAGACCCTCCAGAAGTACATCCAGCGCTTCAACAAAACTCACCTCAAGATCCCCAAGGTCACGGATGAGGCCATCATCTCCGCGTTCTCTGACGGCGTCTGTGACATCAAGATGAAGGAGGAGCTCACTATCCACGAGGAGCTATGCACATCTCAGAAGCTATTCAACCTGGCAACCGCAAGAGCTGAGGAGGGGCGCCTCTCCCTCCTCGAGCTGCCAGCTGCGGGCGCAGAGGAGAAGAAGGCCAAGGACAAGGACGTGAAGCGCAAGGAAGCCGACGACATTGCCAGGAGAGCATCCAAGCGGCAGCCACAAGAGCCCGATGTCTTTGAGGAATGGCTCTTCAAGCCATCGGCGACACCACCACTGTCAAGCACGGCACAGCCTCAGGAGGAGCTCCCGCAGCCTCCTGCCTTAGGAGCCCCAGCCTGTGGCCCGACCTCAGGAGCTCGCTTGCTCGTGGCGCTCGAGCCTCAGGAGGGATGCTGGACCAAGGAATTCAAGGAATATCTGATGCAAGGGGCACTTCCAGAGAATGAGGAGGATGCAGAGCGTGTGGTTCGGCAAGCCACGGCGTACTGCATCAGGATGGTGAGTTATGCGAAGCGGCCAAGCAGCGTTTCCACATGCTGCATTTCGAGGACCAGGGAAGGAGCTGCTAACTGACATACACGGTGGGGACTGCGGGCACCACTCGTCATCACGGACCCTCGTCGACAAAGTATTCCGTAGTGGGTTCTACTGGCCCACTGCGCTCAACGACGCAGCTGAGCTGGTGAAGTCCTGTGAAGCCAGCCAGTTCCATGCCAAGAAAATTCATCAGCCAGCTCAGGGCCTCCAAACCATTCCGCTCACGTGGCCGTTCGCGGTCTGGGGGCTGGACATCCTGGGCCCGTTCCCTCGAGCGCCTGGGGGCTACCGCTACCTCTACGTCGCCATCGACAAGTTCACCAAGTGGGCAGAAGCGGAAGCCGTCCGCACCATCCCAGCTGGCTCTGCTGTCAAGTTCATCAAGGGCCTTGTGAGCCGCCTCGGGGTCCCCAACCGCATCATCACAGATAACGGCTCGCAGTTCACTAGTAACCTCTTCAAAACTTACTGTGCTAACCTTGGAGCGCAGATCTGCTACGCCCGGTGGCGCACCCAGGAGCAATGGTCAGGCGAGCAGCAGCAGCGGAGGTCTGAGGGGCCTCAAGACCAGGACCTTCAAGAAGAAGCTCGAGGCCTGTGGTAGGGGCTGGCACGACGAGCTCCAGTCCGTGATGTGGTCTATCTGCACCACTGCCACCAAGCCAACGGGCGAGACCCCATTCTTCCTTGTCTACGGAGCTGAAGCAGTCCTTTCTCACGAGGTTAAGCATCGCTCCTTGCAGGTCTGGCGTTCGATGAAGCGCAGCAGGGGCGCCACGCGGCGATGGACCTCGTCTTTGGGAAGGCGTCGTCGCGGCTGCACTAAGCGGCAAGAGTACCAGCGGCGCGCAGGGCGATACCACCCTTTGCCGCAGCATCCGCTCCAGGGCGCTTCGAGGTGGGCGACCTCGTCTGGCGGGTCCTCTCGAGGAAGGTCTGCACAAGCTTTCACCCATGTGGGAGAGCCCGTTCAGGTCGTCCATGTCTCGAGCCTGGTGCAGCGCGCAGAGACTTCGGGATGGGATACCCATCCGAGCGCTGGAACATCCGGCACCTCCGGAAGTTCTACCCATGAAGCAAGGCCCGAGCACGTGAAGAAAGGCCCATAGCACTGTGAAGAAGGCCGGTGCACTGTGAAGAATCGCCGCCGTGACACTCTCACATAATAATGAGTGGGGCTGTACACGCCCGGAGTCTCGAGGCGCCCGGCCTCGGGCCACAGGGCTCCCTCCCACGCCTAGTGGCAGCACTTAACCGCCTTTGGTGAGAAGACTTGAAGACTAGATTAGGTGCCGGACGCGGCTTTTCATTTGCTTTCTGTAGTTAGCTCTCTTTTCCTTAATCGAAGTTTGCTTTTGGCGTTCCTTGCTGATTCGATTCCCTCGCCTCTTATCGCATTTTCTGGTTCTGGTTCACTCGTGTTCTCTATCTCGCATATCTCGCAACATGTGCTAGGCAAGTGCCCTCGCGAGCATTTTTCTTCTCTCTGCCTTCTCGCGAGCCCCCCCCCCCTCTTGTTCGAGCCCGAAAGCTGGCGCATCTCTCTTAATCCGTGCCCCACGGGTACCGCGATACAAAGCGTAGGGTCAAGGCTTCCGTGAGCGACAAATCTCCTGGCAAACTCCCTAACGAATTTTTTGTAGTTCCTGAGCAATCACAGACCACAAGGTCAAGATGGACACGAGGAAATAAACGCCACGTGAGGGGGAGGGCGCCCCGAATGCACCAGGCTAAGTTATCTTTGTGCAAAATAACCACGCGGCACTGAAACGACAAGCATAGCATAATGGTTAATGAGTTACGGTTCGATACACGCCCCTCCGGGCCCATGCTGGTTTCATTTCGATGTAGGAAGGAAAAGGGGAACATGATAAAAGCGGCACTCGCCCCTGCAGCAGCCGACGGGGACAGGGCCTCGGCAACGTCCCGGGTCTAGTCGGACCCCTCCTCGTGCTTCACCGATGCGCGGCGACGGGACGACCCACTACCACCTTCGAAGCGAGCGCGGTGGCGTGGCGGCTGATCAAGGACGCCGCTACTGGAGCTGTCGTCAAGGGAGGAGCCACCATAGTCGGACGAGGCGCGGCCGGCGGGTTCATCCTCCTCCTCGACCCGACCATCGCCGAGGCCGAGCACCTCCTCGCTGTCGTTCACCACGGGGCAGCATCCGGTGCGGCGACCATCTTCCCCGAACACCCTCACGAAGAGGGTCGCGTCACCGTCGAACTTGAAGTGGAGGGTGCACCACCTGCCCAGGCCGCGCGCGGGGGCGAACATCTGCAAACCGCGAGCCAGAGCTATGTTGCCTGCGACGGAGACCTCGACCACGACCCAAGAAGCCCGGCTGCAGCAACCATCTACCTGCAGCCAGAGCCCGCCTGGACCGGAGGCCGGCAGCTCGCCGGCAAAGAAGCGGGGGAGCTAGAGCCAGCGGCCGGCCGGATCCTCCGACCAGGCAACGAACTCCGGCAACACCTGAGACGCATGGAACCACGGTCGGGGAGGTCGTGCAACCACGGCGCTTCTCCTCTCATCGACGGGACTGCCGCGACCAGAGCGACTCCTGCCGCGCGCTACGGCGCCACCCCGAGAGTGGGGGTCTCGGCATGCTTGCGGGGACGGCCACGTCCAGGCTTAGGCGCCGGGGAGCCGGGACCCTCCCGAGGGGCCTTGCCCTTCTCCGTGGCGGAGAACCTCTTCGATGGTGCCATTGTTGCATGCAGGGGAGCAAGGAGGAAAGAAGCAAGCAAGCGAGGAAGAGATGGGCGACGGGGGCTCCGCCCCCTCCCCATTTATAGCGAAAGAAGGCCAACGAGCGCCTTCCACGATCACAGGTAATGATGGTTTTCCTTGCATGTTGCAGGGACTTGTCAAGTCGGGCAGCTACCAAGGCAGCGTGGGGAAGTGGAGGCGCCCACGTCCAATCAACCGCCACGCGTCGACCAAGGCCGCAGGCTTTTGGGGGCCCGCGGCACTCCGTGCTTGACCCTTGGCTTCGCTGCGAAGCTAAGCCCGAGCGCACCTTGGGCCGGGGCTCTTGTCGGTGTTGCAGGGCAGGGGTCCCCGACATGCCTACCTCGGCCCGGCGTGCTATGCTAGCAGGCCTGTACGGCCCATCTTCATCAACAAGGCTTTCAAGACCCTCGCGAGGGGCCAAGCCTCGCGAGGCGGGCGACGCAAGACCTCCTGAGGAGCGGCCTCACCAGGCTTCCTCGTGAGGAGCGGAGATATCAAGGTGGGGCAAACCTCACGAGGCTCTCATGACGTGAGCCATGACGATCGGCACCAGGCGGGCGCCAGCGCGCGCAACGTCCTTGTTTCCTCTTTGGTGCTAAGGAGGCAAGCGCAGGCGCGGAGTACCGAGGCATCAGGCAAAGGTTTCCATATCGGTGCAACGAGACCAAGACCAGCAGGCCAGCAGGACAGAGGTCACCATGGTGCCCAAGATGGCGTCACTGCAGGGGCCTTTTGCCGGCGAAGACCGCTTTTGTCAGGATAGCTTGTACTAGCTGTCCCCTTTCAAATTGGCCGCCGATGTTGGCTCCCTGCCCACTCAATATTTGGGAAGAGGACCAGGGCCTATATAAGTAGAACTAGCCACCACCGTAGAGGCATCTCATCTTGGATCAGATAGCTCATCGAGTCCTCACCCACAAGTTCGCAGAGCACAAGAACAGCTCAACCGTTGTTCTTCCCCTTGGTACTGTTCTTCATTAGCCCAGGAGGCAATCCACCACCACACACTGGAGTAGGGTATTACACCAAAATGGTGGCCCGAACCAGTATAAATCTCGTGTCTTTGTGTTGCTAGTTCATCGAGTTCGTCCACGAGATCTTAGTGAGCTAGGGCGTAGATCGGTAGGAGGGAAAGACTTCGCGCGCACCCCAAATTTCGAACCTTAAGGGTTTTGCCGGAACCCCAGATCCGACAGTATGGCACTAGAATAATGGAAAATTAACTTTTTATTAACCCAATCTTCAGTATTTTTGTGGAATTATTGCTCACAATGGTAACACCCTTGTTAGTTCAAAAAATTTCATGTTATCATCTACTATGCCATGAAGATGCTCGTGGGTATGGTCATCTTAGATGAAAATCATTGATCTTCATATGAGATAGGTCAGTTTTGTGATGTTTTTTTTCAAGTCTGGGGCATTGTCAATTTATCATTTTCCCCACAAACCATTGCACATGAGAGGCCTCCGTGCAAAACGATTTTTTTAGCATTTGTTTCAATTTCTTTAATTTATTTCAACATGTTGTCAAAATTGCATGGATGACTAATCATATAAAATGAATGGGAATTAGAGTTTTCTTTGTGGGTACTGCCTACATTCCTAATGTGGAAGGTGAAAATAATTTTTCAGAATTTATTGGACTGAACTTGAGCACACTTGCAGTTCAAATTTGAATTACTTGATGTAAATCGCCTGAAATTCAATAAATTGGTGAAAATGGCAATATCACTTAGAAATTCATGAAAAATTGGCAGCTGGAATCCCATGTGGTATAATTCAGGTGAAGATTGTAAGGGCACTATTTACAACATTGTTTATGGCACTTGCTTCACAAAAAAGTCATGTATGACACTAGAAAAATGGAAAATTAACTTTTTTTGTGGTATTGTCAGTTTATCATTTTTCCCACAAGCCATTGCACATAAGAGCCCCATGCAAAAGGAATTCAATTTGTGAGCCTTTTTTTCTTTTTTCTATAATTTTTTGCAAATTAATGTCAAAATTGCATGGAAGACTAATAATATAAAATGGTTGCTAATTTGAATTTTCTTTGTGGATACTGCCTACATTCATAATGTGAAATGTGAAACTGATTTTTTAGAATTTATTGGACCAAACTAGAGCACACTTGCAGTTCAAACTGGAATTACTTGATGTAAATCGCACAAAATTCAATAAATCAATGAAAAATGGCAATATTACTCGAAAATTCATGAAAAATGGCAGCTGAAATCCCATGTGGTATACTTTACGTGAAAATCATAAGGGCACCGTTTACAACATTATTTATGGCACTTGCTTCAAAAAAAAGTCATGTATGGCACTAGAAAAATGGAAAATTAACTTTTTATTTGTGGTATTCTCAGTTTATCATTTTTCCCACAAGCCCATTGCACATAAGAGGCCTCCATGCAAAAGGATTACAATTTTCCAGCCTTTTTTATATATTTTTTTTCCAAAATTCACGAGTTATTCCACGTGCATGCAAACAACTATAAATACAATCAATCCAAATGATTTGCACACATAAATCACGAGTCATTCCAAGTTCATGCAAAAAAACTCAAAATGCAATCATTCCAAATGATTTGCACACATATTCAATACGAATTCATACATATTTTATTCAAATAAAACAACAACTTCGGCACGGCCCTACTCCCCTACTCCCAAATCCAAAAATAATCTCCTTCAGCAACCTGCAAGCGGCACGCGGGAATGTGATGCCCGGATAATTAAACAACAGTAATCCCATGCTAATGATGCCACATCACCACGGTCACTGTTGTTAACCTCGCGATGATTCGAAACCGTTTCAAAATTCAAATTCAAATTAATGTCAACAATAAAAGTTTTCAAAAGTTAAAACAAAAATGTTCGGGAGGTGCCATAATTTGCATATGTAAATATGGTGCAATAAACACATTTTTATAAAATGCCTAGATATTTTATAGTGGATGGAAACAACGAAACAATTAAATAAAAAGAAAAGCAGAACCTAACTAATCTAAAAAGACAAAAGCCTGCCCCCTTCCCCCCCCCCCCACTAGGCCTCGGCCCAGCTGGCCATCGGGCCAACCAGGCCGGCCCACCCGCCTACTAACCTCCCCACCCCGAAACCCTAACGCACACACCCCCCCCCACGTCTCCTCCCGATCCCGATATGGATTGGGCGCCATCGCCCCTCCCCCGCGCTCGAAGTCGTCGCCGACCTGGTCCCCGTTGGCGCCGCCCCCACCACCTCACCACCTCGCCTCCTCCCCGACGCGCCCCGACGCTGCTCGCCGTCCCCGGCACCACCTCGTCGACACCGCATCGCCACCCCCCTAGAGGACGACCTCGCCAGACCTCCCCGCCGGCCTGCCTCCTCCTCCCCACCGGCCTGCTTCCTCTCCGCCGTCGTCCCCGTCGACCACCCCGACCCCCGCTGCCCCCGTCCCTACGAATCACGGTGAGGCCCCAGGCCTCAACCTCCCCATCTCGTCGTCGCGCGCGCCCTCGCTTCGCGCCGCGCCCCTTTTTCTCTGTCGCCCCGCCCGCCCCCATCCTGCATAGCGCGCGCCACCCGCCAGGCGTGCCCAGCAGCGCCGAGCCTCGACTTCGCTTCTGCCGCGATCTTGCTCGCCCGCTCCACGAAACCCCGCGTGCTCCCCGCACACACCGTCGCGTCGCCCGGCCGCCCACCGCGCGCCCGCCCGCCTCGCCCGGCCTTACTACCGCTAGCTGCTGCCTCTACGCGCCCTTGTCCGCCCTCCCTCTCCTGCTGCGCCCAGCGCATGCAGGCAGCGCTCCAGCGTGCCACGGCAGCGCCTGCACTGCTCTACAGCGGCGGCGTGCACCTCTGCTGCGTGACGCGCGTGCCGCTCCCGCCGCCGCAACCGCTGCTTTGCACGCTCCGCCGCCTGCGCCACTCCGGTCGGCCGTGCCTGCCGGTGCAGCCAAGCCCACCGTGCGATGGCCTCGCCCAATCGGGCGCCCAGCCACCAGCGCTGGCTCCGCTTCATAGCGCCCAGCGCCGCCGCGCCCGTCGCCCATTAGGCCCCCCTAGGCCTATGACAAACGAGGCCCACGCCCAGAACGAAAAATAAAAAAGGGTTTTAATAAAAAAGAAGAATATATAAATAATAATAAGAAGAAATAAAAATATTAATTAAATTAATTAACTTAATTAATTGTATTTAGTTAACCTAATTAACTAATTAAACTAATTAACTATTGTTACTTAAGTGAACAGTCTATGATAGGTGGGTCCCACTGGACCCACATGTCCGGTTGAGCAGGTCAACGGTCAATGTTGATTGCTGATGTCATGCTGACATCAGGCTGATACATTAATTAATTTTCGAATTAAATTAATTTATTAAATCCAAAAATTGACTAAATCTTTTAAAATTAATATAAAATAAACCGTAGCTCAGATGAAAATACTTTGTACATGAAAGTTGCTCAGAACGATGAGACGAATCAGAATACGCAGCCCGTTCGTCCGCCACACACCCCTAGCATATCAAACACGCAATTTCCCCCTCCAGTTCATCTGTCCGAAAACGCGAAACTCTGGGGATACTTTCTCGGATGTTTCCCCCCTTCGCCGGTATCACCTCCTACTGCGTTAGAGCACACCTAGCACTGTTACTTGACATGTCATGCATCGATATGCATCTGTTTGCATTGTATTCATTGTTTCTTCCCTCTCTTCTCTTTGGTGGACTACGAGGCGGCGCCATTGCTGCTGCCCCATCGACTATGGTGTTGTGATCCTTCCTTCTTGCGAGCAACCAGCAAGCCCCCCCCCTTGATCACCGGATATCGCCTATTCCTTCTCTCTCTGCTTGCATTAGAGTAGTGTAGCATATTCTTGCTTTGGTTAATCCTATTCTGCTGCATAGCCTATCATTATTGCTACAATTGTTGATACCTTTACCTGCTATCCTAATGCTTAGTATAGGATGCTATTGTTCCATCGGTGGCCCTCTGGTCTTGTCAAATCTCGCCATGCTATACTCTTTGGGTCGTGATCACTTGGAGGTGATCACGGGCATATCTATATACTTTATCTTGTTACATTACTTATGATACTGTTGGAGATGGGGGCTGAAGGGCAGGTGGTTCCATCCGGTAGAGGTGGGCTGGGTTCCCGACGGCCCCGACCGTTACTTTGTGGCGAACAACAGGGGCAGGTTGAGACTACCTAGGTGAGAGGTGGGTGCATGCCCTGGTCGGCGTTCGCGTTAGTTCAAAATAACACGCTTAACGAGATCTTCGTATTTGATCTGAGTCGGCCCTTTGGCTATCGCACTAACCAACTCTGGAGGAGCGATTATGGGCACTTTCGGCGTCATGGTATCATTTGAAGCCTTCGTGGCGTCGGCGGCGGCGCTGGCGCGGATTGGACCGTAAGCCTGCTCTTGTATTAAGGGGCCTAGGTCTGCTTCCGGCCGCCCATGCAACATGCAGGTGTGCAATGGGCGATGGGCCCAGACCCCTGCGCGCATAGGATTTAGACCGGTGTGCTGACCTCTCTGTTGTGCCTAGGTAGGGCTGCGACGTGTTGATCTTCCGAAGCCGGCCATGACCCAGGAAAGTGTGTCCGGCCAAAGGGGATCGAGTGTGTTGGGTAATGTGGTGCACCCCTGCAGGGAAGTTTATCTATTCGAATAGCCGTGATCTTCGGTAATAGGACGACTTGGAGTTGTACCTTGACCTTATGACAACTAGAACCGGATACTTAATAAACACACCCTTCCAAGTGCCAGATATAACCCGGTGATCGCTCTCACGCAGGGCGACGAGGAGAGGATCGCCGGGTAGGTTTATGCTATGTGATGATACTTGGTGAACTTACCATCTACTCTATTCTAAATGCTGCAAGATGGAGGCTGCCAGAAGCGTAGTCTTCGACACGACTAGCTATCCCCCTCTTATTCTGGAATTCTGCAGTTCAGTCCATCGACATTGCCCCTTTACACACTTACTCATGCATATGTAGTGTAGATCCTTGCTTGCGAGTACTTTGGATGAGTACTCACGGTTGCTTTGCTCCCCCTTTTCCCCTTTTCCTTTCTACCTGGTTGTCGCAACCAAATCTTTGGAGCCGAGGGCGACGCCACCGTCGACGACAACTCCTACTTCACCGGAGGTGCCTACTACTACGTGCAGGCCGCTAACGACGTCCAGGAGTAGTTTAGGAGGATCCGGCAGGAGGCCTGCGCCTCTTTCGATCTGTATCCCAGTTTGTGCAAGTCATCTTATGGCAACTTGTTTAACTTATGTCTGTACTTAGATATTATTGCTTCCGCTGACTCGTCTATGACCAAGCACTTGTATTCAAGCCCTCGAGGCCCCTAGCTTGTATTATGATGCTTGTATGACTTATTTTATTTTAAAGTTGTGTTGTGATATCTTCCCGTGAGTCCCTGATCTTGATCGTACACATTTGCGTGTATGATTAGTGTATGATTGAATCGGGGGCGTCACAAGTTGGTATCAGAGCCGACTGCCTGTAGGAATCCCCCTTCCACACTCCTTGGCCGAAGTCGAGTCTAGAAATTACAAATTTTTTTACTAACATGGCTGTGCGGCCCATGGGCCCACGTCGCCATTGGGTGGTATTAGGATATTTTACTCGTCGATCTTTACTCCGGGACTCTGAACTCTCTTCTATTCGGGTTAAACGATTTTTACTAACTCTGACTCTAGGTTCTCGATAATACTTTCTCCCGAAGAGCCCCTTCAGTCCAGATGATCGCTGGCTGCACCAGAAGATTTCGAAGATACTCTCCGATATTCTCCCGAGACCTTGTGCCCGTTGCTTTTGCAATTCCCTAACACCGAAATATCCTTATGGATAAATACTTACACCTGTCGTTCTTACTTTATACCCAGTCAATCTTGTTATTACAAGATACCCCGAGAAAACTTTGTGCCTGCTGCCTTGCAGTTCTAAGTCGCCTAAATACCCCTACGGATAAATTCTTGCACCTATCGAGTATCTGCTCATCCCCAGTTGATCCATGTATTTCACAAAAGTCTTAGAAATACCATTCGTTCTTCTAATGCTCTTGAAATTCTTGCTTGCTAGCTTTATGATTAATCCCATAAGTCTGGTACTCTTATTGGCCTTGTAATTATCATTTTGAGTCCATTGATTCGATATGTTGCAAATGTTCGCAATCCTCAATCAGATCCTAGAGTTTATCCTTTCGGCTCAGATGTCATTTTAAACATGAGCTGGTTCTTGACCAATCAATGCCTTGATCGGTTGTGCTTCTAAGTCTACTCAACTTATCCATCCTTGACCAGAGTGTTTGCTTCTGAGTCCTTGATTTGAAAATCACAATTCCTTTGCATTTGAGCTCTGAATTAGTCAGTTGTTTCTATAATCCAATGCCTTTGCGTTGTAACTTCCTATGATTGTGTGACGATACTCACATCAGCTTCATTATGGACCGGCAGATCCTTTGTTGGATTTTATCCAACAGCCTCCTTCATATTCAATAACCCTGTGAGCCTTCCCTCAGATACATAATGCCTTCGATAAATTGTATCCTCTGCTTTCTCAGCCATGCTCAGCTTTCGAGCTGGTGGTATTTACTATTGAAACTTGTGGTATATGTTTCCATGATACGTTGATGGGTTGAACCTATGCCTTCCTTAATATGTGTGAACTCAAAAGTTTTCACGAGTCATACTCTTCTGGTATTTTGCGAGATAAAATTTCAACAATACTACTTCTTCAAAAGTGAGAATTGAATGAAAGGTTATGCATTGGAGAAGTGGGAGTCGACCTTGAACTTTGTGTTCATGCCCATGGGCACGATGTAGATCGTATCATTGAAGCTTCTCTTCAGTTAAATATTCCCTTGGTATAAGTTCATCTTATATCTGGGATCTGGCCTTTTGCAAACGTGGTTCCGACCATGTTCTCCTTTAAATACCATTTCTCGTGCAAGTGTAAGCACTTGTCTGCTGCGGAGCAATACCCCAGCCCAACCTCTACTTTGATCTGTCATCGAGTATTACCCCCTGGTAACTCGAGATTATCATGGAGCTGCATAACTTCTTATGAGTTCTTCATCAAGTACTACATTCTCACTGATTCCAATTTTTTCACGGGCTCTGAGTTATTAAACACTCAAAGACACCGATAACTGAATCAAGTTCGCACCGCGATTAAACAACTCTTGGTAACCTTCATTACTTACGAATTTGAACTCGATCACGTAAGTCCTAGCCTGCTCGGCTATATCATTATCGTGCAACTTTTTCACTATGCTATCTGGTCCTTCTTCCCGGAGCAAAAATTTCGACGGTGAGCTAATCTTACGTCGATCTTCCTCGTCATATCATTTGTCCTTGAACAACAAGCTTGATTTAGAGTTTGTGTCGTACCCATGGTTTCAATAACTTTTCGCTTCATCATTCCATTGACTTGATGTCATCGCCGATCGGTTACATCTTCTTGAAACCTCTCGCCGAATGTGTCGTGATCATCATCAACATTCTGAGATCTTCCAAGATATCTATCGAGTTCTTGATGGGAAATACCATACTTGCCCTTGATGATTTGTGTTGTCATCGACCACTTTATGGCCTTCCCTCCAACGCAAACTTGATCGTGTTCTGTGTTATACCTTGAGTTCCTTGCTATCCAGCATTTGTTCTTCTCTACCTTGGAGTATTACCATCTTTTATGTCAAGAATGTTGTGAGGATTACTCCACCTCTTATGCATTATTGGTACATGTGATACTTCCTGCCATCTCCGTTCATTCCTTGGTCCCCGTGTTGTTTCTAACCGGAAAACCGACAATTGAACTATGATGTGTGAATTCGAAACTTCTAGCAACCCTATTGCTTTGAAGTTAATGGTTGACATTTCATTCTTAGACCATTGATTATCGAATCACCATTCTAACATTGATCGTACTACCTAAGCCCACATTTCGGGTGCACCTTTTCAACCAATGTTTAAGTGTGTATGTTTTCATCGAGCATACATCATTATATCATTTGATCTGACTAATGTTATCTCCTTGTTCACATAATTGTGGAAATCCATCTTTTTGGAAATCTCGATGCTATGTCGCTGAGTCCATCAGCCACCCCTCATCCTCTCCTTGGTTTAATGATGAACTCTTGTTTCGAAACTCGCTTCCATAGTTCATTTCCCGAGAATCTTATAATGTCTTCTCGTCAATTTGTGTTGCACCTTTTCTTCTCAGGCATCCTGAGTCTGAGGTATCCTGACCCCAATCAGATTTGAAACTTAGTCAGATATGATGGTTGGAACATATTACCAAGAGTTATAACATCTTTACATGACCCGGTAAGGTGATGTCTTGCCTAGCACACCTGGCCAGAGGACCTATTGTTATAGCTTCCTTTTCAGCAAGGTTATTCATTCTTCCAGGAGGAAATTGAAAGACTTATTCTATAAGTTGTTCCTGATGAATCCATTGAGTATCCAAGGTCCGACCTTTGCTTGAAGACCATGTCAATGCTATCTCGAAGCATGTCTGTGGTACTCCGATTTTCAACAGGAACATTTGAATCCCAATGCTAAATGTTTCTTGCTAAATTATCCAAACACCGTTGCCTGGGTAATGTCATGAAATTTCTCTCCCCTTACCTAAAGGGTTTTCTACATTATATCATGTCATGGATATCATGCTCTGATTGTCCTTGGGAAGGATATACCCCCCTGAAATATGTGTTTAAACACATTTTCCTTTCCATTGTTTTGTTTAACCTTTCTTGCAATCTGACTTAACTAAGCAGTGAAAATTCCCTGCTTAGGTAAGCTCCTCGTTGTACCACTCTGTCAGTAAGACCCTGTTACTTTGTTGATGACATTCCAGTAACCACCGATGGACGACAACCTTGCCTATTTGGACCGCCTCGTTCAATGAGCAGGAAATGGTTCTCTTCGTCCCTCGCCCTTGGTACCGACGTTATTGCCGACATAACTGACAAGCTATCGTCTGACATGCCTTACTTACATGATCGTGCAAGATGTCACCGTTTCTTCTACCTTTAACCCACATGATGGGCCCATAACCCACAGTTCCACGGGATCGAAACCTAACTCTCCTGTACACCCCCTGTTCTCAAGGTTGTTCTTCGCACGTGGCCTCGTATGTAATTCACGGGCCATCGTCCTAGTGATCTATTCTGGTAACAGACGCAATACTCAATCTCGTTGCTCTGGACCCCTTTTGCACGTTGTTTCAGACATCGAGCGATTGCCAATCCATTTGAAACTTCTCATGGTACCTTCTTACTTTGCTCTCGATATCTTCTTAAGTTTCAATTCGAGAGATACTTATGCTTCCTCCCATGAGTTAACCGTCCGATGCTCAATCTTGTTAGAACCCTCCTTATAGAGTTTTCCCCTCTTATCCTTTCGCAAGTTCGGTGAAGTTCCTGAAGGAAGGACGACAACCTCATCATGATGTATTGATACATAGGAATGAAGACATCAACGCTATGGATCGACCACTTCGAGAAGAGCAACCTAGACGGAGAATACTCGTTAGAATTTCGTAACCAAATCCTTTCCCCCTTACTCCCCTCTTAAATCTCGGGACGAGATTTCTTGTAGTGGAGGACATTTGTGACGCCTGGATAATTAAGCTACAGTAATCCCATGCTAATGATGCCACGTCACCACGGTCACTCTTGTTAACCTCGCGATGACTCGAAACTGTTTCAAAATTGAAATTCAAATTAATGTCAACAATAAAAGTTTTCAAAAGTTAAAACAAAAATGTTCGGGAGGTGCCATAATTTGCATATGTAAATATGGTGCAATAAACACATTTTTATAAAATGCCTAGATATTTCATAGTGGATGGAAACAACAAAACAATTAAATAAAAAGAAAAGCAGAACCTAACTAATCTAAAAAGACAAAAGCCTGCCCCCTCCCCCCCCACTAGGCCTCAGCCCAGCTGGACATCGGGCCAACCAGGCCGGCCCACCCGCGCCTACTAACCTCCCCACCCCCGAAACCCTAGCGCACACACCCCACTCCCCCCCCCCCACATTCCCCTCTCTCCCACGTCTCCTCCCGATCCCGATCTAGATCGGGCGTCGTCGCCCCTCACCCGCGCTCGTCGCCGTCGCCCGACCTGGTCCCGTTGGTGCCGCCCTGCCGCCTCACCGCCTCGCCTCCTCCCAGCCCCCCAGCGCTGCTCGCCGTCCCAGCGCCACCTCGTCGGCCTTGCGCCACCCATACTGGAGGATGACCTCGCCGGACCTCCCCAGCCTACCTCCTCCTCCCCATCGGCCTGCTTCCTCTCCGTCGTCGTCCCCGTCGACCACTCCGACCCCCGCTGCCCCCATCCCTACGAATTACGGTGAGGCCCCAGGCCTCTCCCTCCCCTAATCCCCATCTTGCGCAAGACGCGCTTCTCTCGCTCGTGCCTGCCGCCCCCTTTCCCGTCGCCTGCACCCGCCTCTGTCCATGCATCGCCGCGCGCCACTGTCACATCCCTAGTTCTGGTATGCTCAAGGCTAGCTAGCCATGTGTGCATCATGTTTAAATTTCATTTAATTTTGAAATGAGGATTTGTGAAACCCTCAGAATCACCTCTGGAAATGGACCAAATAAAAAAATTGCTCCAAAAGGGTCTAAGAAAATGCTCATGTTGCTCTCTGAAAATATTGGACAGATATACGAATCAAACCAATATTTTTAGGAGCTCATAAGTATTTATTTTGGGCATTTGGAATTAATGCATAATTATTTGCTTTAGATATATATTTGTTATATATATAATATATGTCCAAAAATTCTGTTAATTGGTGAGGAGTTTTGGAGCAATCCAACTAGTTCCTACAAAAACTGACAGAAGTAAATAAAATGATTTAGTATAAATATTAAATCAAAACAAATGTCAGAAAAATAGAAAACAGAAACAAAACAGCTGTGTGGCCGCACCGCAGCTAGCCGCGGCCACGTCTCTCGCCACCTCCTGCTTCTCCCTCCCGTCGCCTGGATCGCTCGGACGACGCCACGCACCGCCCCGCACCTCTCTCTCTCTCTCTCTCTCTCTCTCTCTCTCTCTCTCTCTCTCTCTCTCTCTCTCTCCCTCGCTCTCCCTCCTCCCCTGGTTCTCTCCCGCGTGGTCCCGAGCCTCCGCCGCGTTCGGCCTTGCCGGCGGCTAAACGCCGGCGGGTTTGACCCCTTTGACCTCGCTGGCCCGTCAGGTGGGCCCCGTGGGTCAGGTGATTAGCTTAAGGCTAATCACCGTTAACTAACCCCCTGACACTGACCAGTGGGCCTAGTGCCACTAATCCTTTAATTAAGATAAAACTAACCCCCTTGTTTAACCCGTGTCACTGACGTGTGGACCCCACACGTCAGGTTTACTGGTCGATCGCGATTGACTTCTTGACGTCCGCAGTGATGCAATCTTGACATAGTTATTTATTTTCTGGATTTAAATTAAATCAGGAAATTCTAGAAAATGTTATAAACTTCAAAAAATCATAAAAATTCAACCGTAGCTCAGATTGAAATAATTTATATATGAAAAATTATCAGAAAAATTCAATCTAACCATCTGTACTAGTTTCATGCATGACGACCCAACTTATACCTGATGTATAAGTGAAACACTAAAATGGCATTTATAAAGAGCTTAATTTGGAGTTGCATTTGAATTCTTGGTTCAAATGAACTTCAACCAAATGAATGCTAGTTGCATTAGCTCAAACAGCATCACACCTCCATGCCATGTTCATGCATCATATTGTTGCATATGCTTGTGTATTGATTGTTGGCACCGTTCCTTCTCGATAGGTCCAGCTCCGGAGAGTGCTCGAGAGTACACATGCGTGAAGCGGTGCCTCCTTGTTGATTTACCGGGCAAGCAAATCCCTTGTTCATTCCGATACAATCCTACTCTCTTGCTCCTGCTCTCGGTTATTGCATTAGGACAACAATGATTCATCTGCTACTTTGTCTTTGCGGTAGTTGAACCCATTCCTCTGCATGACTGTCATTGCCACGATAAATAGTTGAAACCCACTAGCATGTGTAGGAGTTGATTGAGCCATGTTGTGTTCCTACCATGCCATGCCTGCTATTGCTTAGAGTCGTGTCGGTCTGATTCATTGGGAATGAATTGGAGTGCAGTTCTATGTTACGATCTTTGAGAGTGAAGTGTGTGAACACGATTTGGTAAAGGTAGCGGTGAGAAGCCATGTAGGAGTACATGGTGGGTTGTCTCCTTGGAACCGTCCTTAAGCACTTGAGTTCTATGTGTGTTGTCCAATGACTCGATACTACCACACATTGGGTTCGGTAACTCGACCCTCTCGACTTATTAACCAACTTGATCTCTGTCCGTGAGTCGCAACTAGTTTCGGTGTTTGTAGGTAGTGCTATTTTTCTACCAAGTGGCACCCGGCAGAATGGGCTTAGGACAGACTAGGCACACGTGGCCTGGTGTGCCGAGTGGCACCGGATGGTGGGCTCGGGAATCCTGCACACATCGTTTGGGGCCGTGAGCGACACCCCGGCCGGATCTCCTTGCGGATGGAACCCGAATAGGTGATAAACCTGGGCTAGAGTCTTGTGTGGTTAGTCAGATCCTGGCCGACACCCATGCTAGGCTTCCGCTTAAAGGTTGTCGAGATACATGATGTGTACATGGCGGTAAGTGGCGAGAGCGTGTGTGAAGAAGTACACCCCTGCAGGGTTAACATGATCTATTCGAATAGCCGGGTGCACGGTTATGTACTTCTTGGATGCTTACGTGGTACATAGACAACTTGAAGTGGATACTCTAAAATGCTCAAGACAAGTGTGAGTGCTATGGATGGCCTTCTCGTAGGGAGACGGGAATGGATCCATAGTAGTGTTTTGATGTGGTGATTAGTGGACTCGTGTGCGCTGCTTCACCTCAAAGAAGTTTCTCGTAGTCGTAGAACATGATAGCCACTGAGTCAAAGCTGGCTTGCTGCAACTAAACCCCACATTACCTTCTTGATACAAATGCATGTATGATAGGATCGATGTAAGTCTTCTTGAGTACCTTTGTACTCACGTTGCTTTATTATGTTTTTGCAATGAGATTTCAGTCTTACTAGTAGTTCGCTTGGACTTGATGAGTAGCTTGTTACCTCAGCTACGATCTTGTACCTTGGGAGGTCTTGTAGATAGTCAGGCTTCTCAGCCTTTTTCTTTAGTAGTTGTCTGTACTCAGACATGTAATGCTTCCGTTGCTTGTATGCTCTGAATGATGGGTCATGTGACCCCTATTTGTATTTAATGCTATGTGGCTCTTCTGGGCCTTTATCTATATGACTTTGCGTTATGTTGTGATGCCATGTTGTACATCACATACTTGCATGTTATGCGTACGTGTAACGTGTATTGCTATGTGTGGGATCCGACAACCTAGTTGTCTATCCTTGGTAGCCTCTCTTATGGGGAAATGTAGTCTAGTGCTTCCACCGAGCCATGGTAGTCCGCTACTGCCGGTTTACGGAGTCACTGCTAGCCCAGCACTCTTGCTCGGAACACTTAGGCTGGCCGGCATGTGATTCACTTCGTTCTTGTATGTTCATCGCCGAAATGTGGCGGTGACATCCGGAGTCTGCCTAGCCTGCTACAGCCGGGTTCTCGAGTCCTGTTAGCCCGGTTGCTACAGCCCAGATTCACACAGCTGGCGACCGACATGCTCGATGTTGTTTCATGTATGCATGTCCCCGTAAGTTAGCGCCACTTTGGGTTCACGACTAGTCATGTCGGCCCGGGTTCTCTGTCATATGTATGCTAGCGACACAATCATATACGTGAGCCAAAAGGCGCAAACGGTCCCGGGACATGGTAAGGCGACACCCGTGGGAATACCGTGTGTGAGGCCGCTAAGTGATATGAGGTGTTACATGCTAGATCAGTGTGACTTAAAATCGGGGTCCTGACAGCTTTGGTATCAAATCCTGACTGCCGTAGGATTTCCAAGCCAACCTGGTCGAAGTTGAGTCTAGAAATTCTTTAGTTATATAGGGGAATTGATTGTGGAAGGGAACGTAAGGCTCTTTTTACTCCTTATACCTCATGGCCTTCTGATCTGAGTCATCCTATCTTCCCTACGGGATTAAGGAACTAGGCTTCCTCTTCTGTCTATCAGGATCACGTGTTACTACTCCGTAGTCTCTTAGGATTAGTTGATCAGAGTCATATCCCAGTTCGAGTACCTCCGGTGTAGCCTGTTTAGTAATATCTCAGAACCTTGAGTGATGATGTTGAGTATGGTGCTACCCGTCTTTTGCGAGAATGTCTCATTTGAGCATTTTCTGCCGTTATGCTGCCGGAATTGTGCTAGGAGTTTGAGAGATACTAAATTTCCTTGTGCTACATGTTGCATCCTATAGTTGTTGTTGACCTCGTCCTTGGTTCCGCTTCTCAGGATGTCATCGGTTAACCGAAGTTCTGTTGCTCGTTGCCTGAACCCCGGAGATGGTAGGGATGAGGATCCTCCCGACCAGCTTTCATTGACAGAGTTCATGTTAGAGATGGAGAGGAACAAGCGTGAGTCTAACCGCTTGTTGGCACGTAGCGAGGAGAACACCGCACATCAGTTCAAAGGATATGTGACCATTCATGACTTCATTCGCTTGCATCCACCCACTTTTCATCATTCTATTGAGCCACTCGATGCAGATGACTGGCTCCGTAGCATCACTCATAAGTTGCGTTCATGACGTAGCTGAAGATGACAAGGTTACCTATGCCACATACCACCGGAAGGTCCCTGCTAGTCTTTGGTGGCAGAACTATGAGGCTATGCTTCGGCTGGCGATTTCTACAGGAGGATTTCACCGAGGCTTTTCACGAGCATCACATTCCTCAGGCCCAAATCGATCGCAAGAGAGAAGAGTTCTGTAGTTTCACCCAGAGTAAAATGGCTGTTGATGCTTACAGCAGAGAGTTCGAGAACCTTGCCCACTATGCTTCAGAAGAGGTGTCCACGGACGCCAAGAAGCAGGCTAGGTTTCAGAAGGGTCTCAACCCCAAGTTGCCTCGTGATCTCCACCTACATCATTGTGATACATTCCAAGCTCTTGTGAACAAGGCCATTAATGCAGAGACAGCTTAGCTCACCTACGACGAGTCTCGTAAGCACACCCGTCATTTGGGATCTTCCTCCGGTTCTAGTTCTCAGAAGCGCCGGATTTGGATTCCGAACTCTGCTCTTCCACCCGGATATTCACCGAGGCCATCTTATGTGGCACCTCACCCAGTTCAGCAGTATGCTCCACCCAGGCCTATTGGTAGACTGCTTGTCAATGCGGGTCCACGTCCAACTTTAGGTACTTGCTTCACATGCGGAGAGCCAGGACACTATGCACGTGACTGCTCTCAGGCCAGTTATGCTCCACCCCAGCCCGAGAAGTCTGTTGGTCGTGGTATGCCAACACGCAAGATGATCAGTGTCAAGTCAGCTCCCACTGAACATGGACGTGTGCATCACGTCTCAGCTAAAGACGCTCATGATGATCCGGATGTTGTTCTTGGTACACTCCTTGTCAACTGTCATCCAGCTTCGGTTCTATTCGATACCGGAGCATCTCACTCATTCATCTCTGAAGGCTATGCTCGTTTGCACGACATGTCATTTTGTGATATGCCAACTCCGCTTGAAATCCAAACCCCAGGGTCTAGATGGCAAACCACCAGAATAAGCCATGGTAATGAAATCCTTGTTGATAGACTTGTATTCCTTGCATCACTTGTAGCCCTCAAGTCCTCAGATATTAACATCATTTTGGGTATGGACTGGATGACAGCTCATCATGCCAATATTGATTGTTACACCAGGTCTGTTCAGCTTACACACCCATCTGGCAAGATAGTCACTGTCTCCACTAGAGTTGCAAAGCGTCAACTCTATTCTCTTAAGGCCAGCCCTCTTCTAGACCTTGAAGATATCCCGGTGATCTGTGACTTTCCGGATGTCTTTCGGAGGAACTGCCGGTGTTCCACAGCGAGAGATGTAGAGTTAAATCATAGATCTTATCCGAGAACCGCTCCAATCTCTAGGAGACCTTAGAAGATGGCACCCTTAGAACTAGCCGAGCTTAAGAAACAACTTGATGAGTCCTTGCAAAGGGTTTCATCCGTCCTAGTTCTTCTCCACAGGCTTGCCCGTCCTCTTCGTCAAGAAGAAGGATGGTACGGACCGGATGGTTGTAGACTATCGTCCCGTTAATTTGGTCAATATAAAGAACAATGTCAGATTTCGGATTCCGGCGGACCCTTGAGGTTTGAACTCTGGGGTGCGTGCGGAGATCCAATCCTCCACCGCCTCGCACCTCGCCGAATCGCAGGAACCTAAACTACTAAAAAGAACAACACAAGAGACACAAGATTTATACTAGTTCGGGCCACCGTTGTGGTGTAATACCCTACTCTAGTTTGTGGCGTGGTGGATTGCCTCTGGGGCTATTGAGGAATAGTACAGGGAAGAAAAGCCTCGTGAGGGTCTGTTCTTGGTGGGTGTGATGAACTGCTAGGTGGTGTTCCGTCGCTCTAGCTTGAGGATCGGGTCTCTGTCTTTCTCTGGATGCTGATCGTTTCGATCCCTCCGTTTTTGATCCCCTTCTCTGAGCGTGGCTACTCCTATTTATAGGCGAAGGCCCTGGGCCTCTTCCCAAATATTGAGCGGGAAGGGCGCCAACAATTGTCCATTTTGAAGGGGAACAGCGGGTACACTTATCCTGACTAAAGTTGGTCCTCGCCTGCCAAAGGCTCTGGTGATGACGCCTACTTGGGCTCCACGATGACTCCCTTCCAGCCGTTGGGGCTGGTCTTGGTCTTGTTGCACCGAAATGGATGCCTTTGTTTGATGCTCTCGCCTGCGCTTGCTCCCTTTGCACCAAAGAGGAAAGGAGGGCGCTGCTTGAGCTGGCGCCAGATGGCGCCCTTGGTCGTCATGGCTTGCGTCATGGGCACCTCGCGAGTACCCTGCCTTGAACTCTCCGCCTCCTCATGAGCCAGCCTGACGAGGCCGTGCACGAGAAGCTCCTGGTCGTCGCCCATGATCTGGTCCCTCGCGAGGTCTTGAGCTTCGTTGATGAAGATGGGCATACAGGCCTCCTTTGAGCCACGCCCGCAGGCAGCGAGCGAGCAAGTCTGGGACCCCGTTCCCAGAACACCGACAAGAGCCCGGGCCTGGCGCGCCCGAACTTGGCAGGCGGAGAGGCGAAAGGGCAAGTCTGACGTCGCGGGCCCTAACAGCCTGCGGACCTTGGGCGGCGCATGGCGAGTTGATTGGATGTGGGCGACTTTGTTCCCCGCCTCCTTATTTCGTGCCTTGCTAGGTGGACACGCTGCTGCACACATCATTCCCCTCTCTCTCGCTTGTGCGCCCAGTCCTTCCCCCTCGAACTCCAGCTTCCATTTCCAATCAATCTCGAATCTCCCCCTCCCCCTTTCAATCGCCATGGCTCCGACGAAGAAGGGGAAAGGGAAGAAACATGTGCCTCCGCCTCGCTCGCCACCGCCGGCGGCCTCCGCTGTCGACCCGTCGATCATACTCAATCTAGAGGGCTTGGGCAAGGTTAGTTCGCTCGCCACCTCCTTCAACGAATGCGGAGGGCGGCGGCTTGGCCCGCGTCCCACTTCTCCATCGGCAGGATAGTCACCGAGGTGCGGTATTTCGGCGACGCCACGTAGGCGGGCTGGTTCCCCCTTTTCCGATTTCTTCAATGCCGTGCTTTCCCACTATCAGATCCACATGATGCATCTGGGTCCTGAGTCCATCACTCTCCTTTCGGTCTTCGCCTTCGTTTGCGAAGCAATGATGGGCATCCTTCCTTCGGTTGCCTTGTTGCGCCACTTCTTCTCCCTACGCCTTGTCGACCCTACGCAATGCTCGGCGTGTGTGAGCTTTGTCGCCGCGCCCGAGACAGCGGCCTCGGGGATTGACTCCAGCCTGCCTCCGCCCGGCTGAGTTCCGTGAAAGGTGGTTATGCGTGGATGTGGGGTGCCCAGCCCCCTGCTATCGAGCCAACCTGCTTTGCTGTCCCCAATTCAGGCTGGGGCAGGAGGCGCTTTCAAGCCCTCGGCTCATCTTTGTCTGCGCCGCTTGGCGTTCGAGGTCGCTGCTGTAACAGCGCCCAAGGTGGTGAAGGAATTCTGATCGCCGCATTGCCCCTCTCAACGCCATTCCCACGGATGTGGGCCTTGGTAGGGATCAGCGACCGTATGAGGCTCGGAAGAAGACACGACGCTGGCGCTAAGGAAAGTGCTCCTGGTCTGGACGGCAATCCCAACCCGGTGGCATCCGGCATGAAGGGCCTTCTTGTACCTCTGCGAGCAGGGGTGATTTACGTGAACGGATGCCTATCTTCGATGAATGGGGCGCGCCCGTTGGTATCGAGGGCCTCGCGAGAATCCATGATGGTGACAGCCCTTCCGATCGGCCAAAGCGGCTCCTCCTCAAGTGGCGGAGCGAGGCCTTGAGCCGCCAGAGGTCAAGGACCCCGCCGGGTGACAGCGCCGGGCAGCGCTCTTGAGGAGCAGCTCCGAGGCTCATGCCGCCCTGGTGAGGCGGCGGGCGAGCGCCCACAGCGCTGTGGGCGGAGCCCCGAGGCTCATGCCGCCCTTGGTGAGGCGGCAGGCAGACGCCCATGGCGCTGCAGGACGGAGCCCCCGAGGCCCCTACTACTTCTCTTGGTGAGGCGATCAGCGGCGCGCGCGTCGGTGGGCGCCCAGCGCAGGTCGCCTTGATACTTCTCCCTCGCCCGTAGCGACCCTGCGCTCAAATCTTGGGTCGTTTCGCATGAACTTGAGGCCCTCGGAAGAGAAGGAGGCCACAGGCGATGATTACCCTTATCGCTTTGCTGAGCGTGGAAGTGCCGCCAGCGATGAGTAAGCCTTCTCCTTCTCCGGCTCCTGATTCTTCCGCTGCTTGTCTTGATCCTTGCCTGCAGTCCCTTCTGCTGAGCTCACGAAGACGGGTGAGGAGCCGTCCCCGGCCGCCCCTCCCGTCCTTGGCGCTCCAGCGGTGGAGCCCTTGTGGTGAGGCGGCCGAGGTGAACCGTCCCGTGGCGCGTCGTGGCCCTCTGGCGCCTCGCGATCCTTCCTCGCGAGCCTTCCGTGGCATAGCTAGCTGCCGTGGGCTTCTCGCTGGTCGTGGATGGTGATTGGCTGGCGCCTCCTGCGCCCTCGTCTGAGGATGGGCTGGCTCGAGGCCGGGCTTACAGCGGCGCGCCCCGGCCGTCGCGGTGCCAGCCCCAGCCCCGCCGAAGAAGTGTTGATCGTGGCTCCGGCGCCCGCTGGGCGGTTGATGGTGTGGAGGGCGTGCAGGGCGGCGCTGGGGCGCCACGCCCGCCGCCAAGATTTCTTGAAGGCGGCCGGCGGTGAGCCTGCTTGGTGAAGAGCTTGCTGATGAAGACGCGTGCCTTGAGGCCGAGGGCCTGCGCCTGGCCGCAGAGAGGCGCGAGCTGGAGGGCGCTGTCGCCCTTGTGCGCCACCAGCGCGATCTTGTTGATGAGGAAGCCAAGGCGTTGCTGGCAGCCTCTCGGGAGGCCTGTTCTCGGGCCGTCGAGGAGGCCCGGGCAGCTAACAGGCGGTGAGAGGCGGCGGAGGAGTGGGCACAGGAACTCCTTGCCCGGTGTCACTCATTAGAGGAGCAAGTGGAGCTGCGCGAGGCAGCCCTCGCGTCGATGAAGGTGGCCTCCGGCGACCGTGAGCTCGAGCGTGAGGAGGCGCTGCGCTTGAAGCCGCCCGAGCAGCGTGCGAGTATGGCGCTTAGAGATGAGGGGCGCTTGGCGGCAGGCGGAGGATGAGGTCGCTGCAGGAAGCCCGTCTGGAGGAGGTCGGACGCCGAGTGGTGGCGGCGCGTTCAACCTCGGCCGAGTTTGAGGCGGGCTGGGGTTGATCAAGGCCGAGGCCGAGGCAGGACTGCTGCCTTGAGGCCAAGCTGGAGGAGGCGGCGGGCCGATGCTCTTGGGCCGCCCTCGAGGTGGCACAGAGGGAGTCCACCACCTCTCAAGCCGAGGCACTCCTTCTTCGCCAACGGGTGGAGGAGGCTGAGGCCGTCGCGCGCCAGAATGCGGATGAGATGCGTCAGCGGCGAATCCTGGAGCATGAGCACGGCCCCATGCTCGCCACGCTCGGGAAAAACCAACGCAGCCTTGGGTAATATCTGCGGCGGCGGTTGGCGAGCCGCCGCGGTTAACTTCGCGGCAACCTTGAGTTCTTCACCGGCGTGGTGGCGCGGTGGAAACACGGTCGGTCGGGGCCAATAGGTTGGTGGAGGAGAGGAGCCGTGCGCTGCTTGGCGCGCCTTTTATCGTGTCTTCAGCCATCTCGGGACATGGACCCCTCGCCGACTTTGGCGCAGCCATCGCCCGATTCCCGAGCCGTCCGGGCGACTGGCGCCTTGGGTGGAAGACAACGTGGATGCTCTTGTCCGGGCCTTCGCTTGGACAACGGCAGCGTGGTCGTGGCCTCCGATGAGGGGCGTGGTGAGCAGCCTGGCGCGCTGATGGCCCAGCAGAGCGTGTGGCGGCGAGGCCAGCGGCGCCAACAACGGCTCGGGAGGTGCTCCCGAGGGCGCATTGGGGATTTATCCGGTGATCATGTATTGTCCCTGTTCCATTACCCTGCATGAATAGAACTCAGGTTTTGGCCTTATAACTGTGAGAGCATTTTGGGAGGGGGAGCCCCTCATGTAAAACTTGTGTTCATCGTATTAGCAAGGGTCACATCGCCCATACGCCTGCGCCAAGGGGTTGGCTAAGCGACGTGCTGGTTGGCTGGTTTACCTTTGTTTCGTACGAGCCCTGAGATAGCCTGTGGGAGGCTGAGGCGATCTGAGCATCTCCTGATCGAATCTGTAGGATCTGCAGTAAAAAACCCTCCGGAGAGGACGAGGCGGCGATAGGCTGGGCTATGCGCAAGCTAGGCCTGGCCCGGCTCGCGAGGGGCTCGTGAGGGGAGGCAGCTGAGGTGGAGTGGTAACCGAAACGCGAGAGACTTGCTCGAACGAGACTAAACACCCCTTCCCCGAACACACGCAAATCTCAAATTCGAATCCAACTTAAATCCAGCGGGGGAAAGCGACAATCAAATGGAAGGGCGAAGAAAGCGGAAGAAAAGCGCGTCCGGCACCTAGTCTAGTCTTGGGCGTCTTCTCACCAGCGGAGCTAAGTGCTGCCACTTGGCGTGGGAGGGAGCCCTGGGCTGAGGCGGCACCCCGAGACTCCGGCGTGTACAGCCCCACTCATTATTACGTGAGAGTGTCACGGGGCGGCGAGCTTCACAGGCATTGGGCCTTCTTCACAGGTACCGGCCTTGCTTCATATCGCCAGACGAGGGCCCAGCCTTGCGCAACACTCTAGTGCCACCAACGACGACCGGAAACCAGGACGCCGCCGGTGGGGTAGAGCGGTCGCCAGCGGTTCCCCCGACGACCACGGGTCCTCCGCCAGGGGCAGGCCCTGAGACGCCTCCCCAGCAGAGGGCCTACCTCCTGAGAACGCCTTGCTCCGAACGCCGCGGTGGTGATGTCGGATCTCTGCCCCTCTCCGGCAGCCCCCTGCGCCCCCCTCCCGAGGGGTAGGAGACTGCGGGAGCGGGGCAGCCGCTCGTCGTGGCAACCTGTACCTCCTGCGACCTATGGTTAGTGTATGTTTGCTCTTGGGGAAGTAGCGGTACCCGATAATCGTCGCCCCCGGCGTGACCAGTGGGACCGTCTCGAGGCTCCTGGAAGAGCTCGGCTTCTGGTGCCTCATCCCCCCAGCTCGGGCTGAGGAGCGAGCCTTGTTCTCCCTCATGCGAGTGCCCTTGATCCATCATGTGGGGCACGTATTCTTCCGGCGCCGTCATCCGAAGGCCACGCCCGTAGTGCTGGCGTGCCATGCTGCTCGCTGATCGCCCGCCGTGGGGTGGTGGTGCGACGGTCCACCAGGCCGTGAGTTCGTCGGGTCCTTCTTCTCCGTGGGCCGGGGGCGGGGGCAACCCCACCGCCGGCCCGGTGCTGACAGCCTCGCCGGTGTCGGAGTAGCTTTGGAGCCCGCGGGCACGCGTGGAGCCCCCGTGCGGGCCGCCTGGCCCTGAGATGGAAGTTGGGTGCGAAGGGTGAGCCCGAGGCGGCGAAGCCAGAGCTCGCCACTCGCTCCGGCAAGACGTCGCGGCCGCTCTCCGGCCTTTGCTGCTGCAGCAGCTCTCGGGCCACCGTGGCGCGGCCCTCGAAGTTCGCCTGCTCCCGGCGGGTGTGCGGTGATGTGGTCGGCGTGATTGGAGGCCCTTGCTGCCGACCGCGCTGCCAGCGGCGTGAAACCGTCGAAGCCTGTCCGCGCCGCCCGCTGCCCGCGCGCCTGCGGACTGCGAGCTGCACAGGGCACGGGTCGCCCGGGCGGCGGCTCTGCGTGGGCGGGCACGCCGCCCAAGGATCTGAGTTGCCCACTTGGTCGCCGGACATGGTGATGGCGATGCGACGGGACACGAGGTGGCAGAAGGTGGATTCCGGCGCACCCCTACCTGGCGCGCCAAATGTCGGATTTCGGGTTCCGGCGGACCCTTGAGGTTCGAACTCTAGGGTGCGTGCGGAGATCCAACCCTCCACCGCCTCGCACCTCGTCGAATCACAGGAACCTAAACTTCTAAAAAGAACAGCACAAGAGACACAAGATTTATACTAGTTCGGGCCACCGTTGTGGTGTAATACCCTACTCTAGTTTGTGGCGTGGTGGATTGCCTCTGGGGCTATTGAGGAACAGTACAGGGAAGAACAGCCTCGCGAGGGTCTGTTCTTGGTGGGTGTGATGAACTGCTAGGTGGTGTTCCGTCGCTCTAGCTTGAGGATCGGGTCTCTGTCTTTCTCTGGATGCTGATCGTTTCGATCCCTCCGTTTTCGATCCCCTTCTCTGAGCGTGGCTACTCCTATTTATAGGCGAAG
Organism: Aegilops longissima; assembly: GCA_021605205.1. NCBI lineage: Eukaryota > Viridiplantae > Streptophyta > Magnoliopsida > Poales > Poaceae > Aegilops > Aegilops longissima. The sequence continues at coordinate 679,838,212 of CM038677.1, forward strand.
GCCCTGGGCCTCTTCCCATATATTGAGCGGGAAGGGCGCCAACAATTGGCCATTTTGAAGGGGAACAGCGGGTACACTTATCGACTAAAGTTGGTCCTCGCTTTGCCAAAGGCTCGGTGATGACGCCTACTTGGGCTCCACGATGACTCCCTTCCAGCCGTTGGGGTTGGTCTTGGTCTTGTTGCACAAGCGGATGCCTTTGCTTGATGCTCTCTTTGTGCTTGCTCCCTTTGCACCAAAGAGGAAAGGAGGGCGCTGCTGCTGGCTGGCGCCGATCGGCGCCCTTGGTCATCATGGCTTGCGTCATGGGCACCTCGCGAGGTACCCTGCCTTGCACTCTCCGCCTCCTCATGAGCCAGCCTGACGAGGCCGTGCACGAGAAGCTCTGGTCGTCCGCCCATGAGGCTTGGCCCCTCGCGAGGTCTTGAGCTTGCGTTGATGAAGATGGGCCGCCCTGGGCCTCCTTTGAGCCACGCCGCATGCCGCAGGCAGGCAAGTCTGGGGACCCCCGTTCCCAGAATGCTGACAAACAAATATCCGCTTCCCAGGATCAACGGCATGTATGATCAGCTTGCTGGATCCTCAGTCTTTTCCAAGATGGATTTGAGGTTAGGTTACCACCAAATCAAGATCAGAAACGGGGGCATTCCTAAAACAGCCTTTGTCACTCGTTATGGCCAGTACGAGTACACCGTCATGTCCTTTGGTCTAACCAATGCTCCAGCCACATTCTCCCGCTTGATGAACTCAATCTTCATGGAGTACTTAGATAAATTCATCGTGGTTTATCTCGATGATATCCTTATTTACTCGAAGAACGAGGAAGAGCATGCTGAACATCTTAGACTTGTGTTAGAAAAACTTAGAGAGCACCGTCTTTATGCCAAGTTCTCCAAGTGTGAATTTTGGTTGCCAGAAGTGACCTACCTAGGCCACGTAATCTCTGGTAAGGGCATTGCTGTCAATCCTGAGAGAGTTCGGGCCGTTCTTGATTGGACTCCACCTGAATCAGTTAAACAAGTTAGAAGTTTCCTTGGTCTAGCCAGTTATTGTCGCCGCTTCATTGAGAACTTCTCCAAAGTAGCCAAACCCCTCACGAAACTTCTCAAGAAAGATAAAAAGTTTGAGTGGTCCCCACAGTGTGAGTACAGTTTTCAGGAACTGAAAAGACGCTGACTTCTGCTCCCATACTTGTGCCACGGTTTCACTAAGGACTTTGTTATCTATTGTGATGCCTCACGACAGGGACTAGGTTGCATTCTTATGCAGGATCGTCATGTGATTGCCTATGCATCTCGACAGTTGCATCCACATGAGGAGAATTATCCTACACATGATCTAGAGCTTGCAGCCGTAATCTATGCACTCAAGACCTGGCGACATTACCTTCTTGGTAAACGTTGCGAGATCTACACCGATCACCAGAGTCTCAAGTATATCTTCACCCAACCAGATTTGAACCTTAGGCAAAGACGTTGGTTGGAGTTGATCTCAGATTACGACTTAGGCATTACCTACACTCCAGGCAAAGCTAATGTCATGGCTGATGCGCTAAGCCGTAAATCCTATTGCAACAATCTCATGTTGCAGCAGGGTCAACCACTTCTCCATGAGGAATTCTATAAGCTTAACCTTCACATTGCTCCTCACGGATTCCTTTCTACCTTGGTGGCGAAACCTACTCTTGTGGATCATATCATAGAAGCCCAGAAGCATGATACTGGAATTACCCGGATCAAGAGAAACATTGCCAAGGGTATTGCAGGTAGTTTATCTATAGATGATCGAGGTGTCGTTTTCTTTGGGAACCGCATGGTGGTCCCCAAGAAGCAGCATCTTCGACAATTGATTCTTAAGGAGGCGCATGAATCTCCTCCCACGATTCATCCCGGTAGTACTAAGATGTATCAGGACCTACGCCAGAGGTTCTGGTGGACTAGGATGAAGAGAGAAATTGCTCAGTTTATTGCTAACTGTGACGTTTGTCGTCGCGTTAAGGCAGAGCATCAGAGACCTGCTGGCACTCTTCAGCCTTTAGCTATTCCTGAGTGGAAATGGGATAAAGTTGGTATGGACTTCATCACCGGCTTTCCGGGACCAAGAAAGGAATAATGCTATCTTCGTAGTCATTGATCGTCTCTCCAAAGTGGCGCACTTCCTACCTGTTCGAGAGAGTATCACTGCTAGTCAGCTCGCTGACTTATATATTTCTCGAATAGTGTCACTTCATGGTGTTCCATTAGAGATCAATTAAGACCGTGGTAGTCTCTTCACTTCTCATTTCTGGGAGAGTTACCAAACTGCCATGGGCACCCATCTTTCCTTCAGTACAGCTTTCCACCCTCAATCAAGTGGTCAGGTGGAACGGGTCAATCAAATTCTCGAAGACATGCTTAGAGCTTGCATTATCTCATTCGGTATGGATTGGGAGAAATGTCTTCCTTTTGCTGAGTTTGCTTATAACAATAGCTATCAATCCAGTCTCAAGAAAGCTCCTTTTGAGATTCTCTATGGACGAAGATGTCGAACACCTTTGAACTGGTCAGAAACCGGTGAAAGACAACTCTTTGGACGGACATGATCCAGAGGCGTAAGAGCAAGTTCGCATCATTCGTGAGAACTTGAAAACATCCCAGTCTCGTCAAAAGAGCCAGTATGATCGTCATCATAAGGATATGACTTATGAAGTTGGCGACAAAGCTTACCTTCGGGTTATTCCTTTGAAGGGTACCCATCGTTTCGGTATCAAGGGCAAGTTGGCTCCTCGTTACATTGGTCCTTTTCGCATTCTCGCTAAACGAGGAGAGGTTGCCTACCAGTTGGAACTACCCCCACATCTTTCCAGAGTGCATGATGTCTTCCACATCTCTCAACTCAGGCGTTGCTTCTCGGATCCTATCCGCGGAGTGAACCACGAAACGCTTGATCTCCAAGATAACCTCACATATCGAGAGTACCCAGTTCGCATTCTTGATCAAGCAGAGCGTGTCACTCGACGTCATAACATCAAGTTTCTCAAGGTTCAGTGGTCTCATCATTCCGAGAGAGAAGCTACTTGGGAGAGAGAAGATCGTCTTCGACTGGAGTACCCCACCTTTTTTCCATCGAACCCTGAATCTCGGGACGAGATTCTTTCAAGTGGGGGTGAGTTGTCACATCCCTAGTTCTGGTATGCTCAAGGCTAGCTAGCCATGTGTGCATCATGTTTAAATTTCATTTAATTTTGAAATGAGTATTTGTGAAACCCTCAGAATCACCTCTGGAAATGGCCCAAATAAAAAAATTGCTCCAAAAGGTTCTAAGAAAATGCTCATGTTGCTCTCTGAAAATATTGGACAGATATAAGAATCAAACCAATATTTTTAGGAGCTCATAAGTATTTATTTTGGGCATTTGGAATTAATGCATAATTATTTGCTTTGGATATATATTTGTTATATATATAATATATGTCCAAAAATTCTGTTAATTGGTGAGGAGTTTTGGAGCAATCCAACTAGTTCCTACAAAAACTGACAGAAGTAAATAAAATGATTTAGTATTAATATTAAATCAAAAAATGTCGAAAAATAGAAAATGAAACAAAACAGAAGAAACTTACTGCAGCCCCTGCAGCTTTGGCTCGCCCAATGCCCAAGAGTCGCCCAGCCCAACTGCTAGGAGCTTCTTCAAGCTCCTGCCAGTAGGAGCAGCTGCGTGGCCGCACCACAGCTAGTCGCGGCCATGTCTCCCGCCACCTCCTGCTTCTCCCTCCCATCGCCTGGATCGCTCGGACGACGCCACGCACCGCCCCGCACCTCTCTCCCTCTTCGTCGCTCTCCCTCCTCCCCTGGTTCTCTCCCGCGCGGTCCCGAGCCCCTCCGCCCCGTTCGGCCTCGCCGGCGGCTAAACGCCGGCGGGTTTGACCCCTTTGACCTCGCCGGCCCGTCAGGTGGGCCCCATGGGTCAGGTGATTAGCTTAAGGCTAATCACCGTTAACTAACCCCCTGACACTGACCAGTGGGCCCAGTGCCACTAATCCTTTAATTAAGATAAAACTAACCCCCTTGTTTAACCCGTGTCACTGACGTGTGGACCCACACGCCAGTTTGACTCGTCGCGATTGACTTGCGGACGTCACGGTGTGTGATCTTGTCGATTAGATTATTTATTTTCTGGATTTAAATTAAATCACGAAATTCCAGAAAATGTTATAAACTTCAATAAATCATAAACATTCAACCGTAGCTCAGATTGAAATAATTTATATATGAAAAATTATCAAAAAATTCAATCTAACCATCTGTACCAGTTTCATGCATGACAAACCAACTTATACCTGCTGTATAAGTGAAACACTAAAATGGCATTTATAAAGAGCTTAATTTGGAGTTGCATTTGAATTCTTGGTTCAAATGAACTTCAACCAAATGAATGCTAGTTGCATTAGCTCAAACAGCATCACACCTTCATGCCATGTTCATGCATCATATTGTTGCATATGCTTGTGTATTGATTGTTGGCACCGTTCCTTCTCGATAGGTCCAGCTCTGGAGAGTGCTCGAGAGTACCTGTCTGTGAAGCAGTGCCTCCCTTGTTGATTTACTAGGCAAGCAAATCCCCTTGTTCATTCCGATACAATCCTACTCTCTTGCTCCTGCTCTCAGTTATTGCATTAGGACAACAATGATTCATCTGCTACTTTGTGTTGCGGTAGTTGAACCCATTCCTCTGCATGACCTGTCATTGCCACGGTAAATAGTTGAAACCCACTAGCATGTGTAGGAGTTGATTGAGCCATGTTGTGTTCCTACCATGCCATGCCTGCTATTGCTTAGAGTCGTGTCAGGTCTGATTCATTCGGAATGAATTGGAGTGCAGTTCTATGTTCTGATGCTGAGAGTGAAGTGTGTGAACACGATTTGGTAAAGGTAGCGGTGAGAGGCCATGTAGGAGTACATGGTGGGTTGTCTCACTGGAACCGTCCTTAAGCACTGAGTTCTATGTATGTTGTCCAATGACTCGATACTACCACACATTGGGTTCCGGTAACTCGACCCCTCTCGACTTATTAACCAACTTGATCTCTGTCCAGGAGTCGCAACTAGTTTCTGGTGTTTGTAGGTAGTGCTATTTTTCTACCAAGTGGCACCCGGCAGGGTGGGCTTGGGACAGACTAGGCACATGTGGCCTAGTGTACCGAGTGGCACCCGGATGGTGGGCTCGGGAACCCTGCACACATCGTTTGGGGCCGTGAGCGACACCTCGGCCGGATCTCCTTGCGGATGGAACCCGAATAGGAGATAAACCTGGGCTAGAGTCTTGTGTGGTTAGTCAGGTCGTGGCCGACACCCTCGCCAGGCTTCCGCTTGAAGGTTGCCGAGATACATGACGTGTACATGGCGGTAAGTGGCGAGGCGTGTGTGAAGAAGTACATCCTGCGGGGTTAACATGATCTATTCGAATAGCCGGGTCCGCGGTTATGGACTTCTTGGATGCTTACGTGGTACATAGACAACTTGAAGTGGATACTCTAAAATGCTCAAGACAAGTGTGAGTGCTATGGATGGCCTTCTCGTAGGGAGACGGGAATAAATCCATAGTAGTGTATTGATGTGGTGATTAGTGGACTCGTGTGCGCTGCTTCACCTCAAAGAAGTTTCTCGTAGTCGTAGAACATGATAGCCACTGAGTCAAAGCTGGCTTGCTGCAACTAAACCCCACATTACCTTCTTGATACAAATGCATGTATGATAGGATCTGATGTAAGTCTTGCTGAGTACCTTTGTACTCACGTTGCTTTATTTATGTTTTTGCAGCGGAGATTTCGGTCTTACTAGTAGTTCCGCTTGGACTTCGACGAGTAGCTTGTTACCTCAGCTACGATCTTGTACCTTGGGAGGGTCTTGTAGATAGTCAGGCTTCTCAGCCTTTTTCTTTAGTAGTTGTGCGTACTCGGACATGTAATGCTTCATTGCTTGTATGCTCAAATGATGGTTCATGTGACCCTGTTTGTATTTAATGCTATGTGGCTCTTACGGGCCTTTATCTATATGAGTTTGCGTTATGTTGTGATGCCATGTTGTACATCACATACTTGCATGTTATGCGTACGTGTAACGTGTATTGCTATGTGTGGGATCCGACAACCTAGTTGTCTATCCTTGGTAGCCTCTCTTATGGGGAAATGTAGTCTAGTGCTTCCACCGAGCCATGGTAGTCCGCTTCTGACCGGTTTACCGAGTCCTGCTAGCCCAAAGACTACTGCTCCGGAACACTTAGACTGGCGGCATGTGATTCACTTCGTTCTCGTGTCATCTTCGGGAAATGTCACGCGGTGACATCCGAGTCTGCCTAGCTGCTACAGCCGGGTTCCTGAGTCCTGTTAGCCCGTTGCTACAGCCCGGATTCACACGCTGCTGACCGACATGCTCGATGTTGTTTCATGTATGCCTGTCCCCGTAAGTTAGTGCCACTCTGGGTTCACGACTAGTCATGTCGGCCCGGGTTCTCTGTCATATGGATGCTAGCAACACTATCATATACGTGAGCCAAAAGGCGCAAACGGTCCCGGGCCATGGTAAGGCGACACCCGTGGGAATACCATGCGTGAGGCCGCAAAGTGATATGAGGTGTCACATGCAAGATCGGTGTGACTTAGAATCGGGGTCCCGACAGCCACCCCGCCCGGCGTGCCCCCGTGCGCGCCCGAGCCTCGACTCGCTCTGCCGCGACGCTGCTCGCCACTCATGACCGCCTCGACGTGCTCCTCCACACAGACTTTGTCGTCGCCCGGCCGCACACAGCAGCGCTGCCAGCCTTACTGCCGCTTAGCTGTTGCCTCTGCATCGCCAGCGCGCCGCCCTCCCCCTCTCCACTGCACACAGTAGCGTGCACAGCCTCACAGCGTCCACGGCACAAGATAAGGTGCTCAGCAGCGGCACAGACTGCCTGCCATCACCGCGAACGGCGATGCACCGCTCCGCCGCCCTGCGCCACTCCGGCCGGCTGTGCCTCGCCGGCGCCGAATGCTGAGCCCCACCCCGTGCCGGTGTCCTCACCCAATCGGGTGCCCAGCACACGCGCCTAGCTCCGCCCGCAACGCCCCAGCGCGCGCTCGCTAGTGCGCCCGTTAGGCCCCCCTGGGCCTATGACAAATGGGGCCCACGCCTAGAACAAAAAATAAAAAGGGTTTTAATAAAAAAAGAATATATAAATAATAATAATAATAAATAAAAATTTTAATTAATTAATAAACTTAATTAATTGTGTTTAGTTAACCTAATTAAACTAATTAACTAATGTTACTTAAGTGAACAGTCTATGACAGGTGGGTCCCATTGGACCCACATGTCCGGTTGACCAGGTCAACGGTCAACGTTGACTGTTGACGTCATTCTGACGTCAGGCTGATGCATTAATTAATTTCTGAATTAAATTAATGTATTAATCCAAAAATTTATTAAATCTTTTAAAATTAATATAAAATAAACTATAGCTCAGATGAAAATACTTTGTATATGAAAGTTGCTCAGAACGACGAGAAGAATCCGAATACGTAGCCTGTTCGTCCGCCACACACCCCTAGCATATCAAACACGCAACTTTCCCCCTCCGGTTCATCTGTCTGAAAACGCGAAACTCCGAGGATACTTTCTCGGATGTTTCCCCCTTCGCCGGTATCACCTCCTACCGCGTTAGAGCACACCTAGCACCGTTACTTGACATGTCATGCATTGATATGCATCTGTTTGCATTGTATTCATTCTTTCTTCCCCCTCTTCTCTTGGTAGACTACGAGACTAACGCCGCTGCTGCTACCCCGATCGACTACGGTGTTGACGACCCTTCCTTCTTGCCAGAGCAACCAGGCAAGCCCCCCCCCCTTGATCACCAAATATCGCCTATTCCTTCGCTCTACTGCTTGCATTAGAGTAGTATAGCATGTTAATGCTTTCAGTTAATCCTATTCTGATGCATAGCCTATCATTGTTGCTACAATTGTTGATACCTTTACCTGCTATCCTAATGCTTAGTATAAGATGCTAGTGTTCCATCAGTGGCCCTACACTCTTGTCCATCTGCCATGCTGTACTACTGGGTCGTGATCACTTCGGGAGGTGATCACGGGAGGTGATCACGGGCATATGCTATATACTTTATACTGTTACATTACTTATGATACTGTTCGGAGATGGGGGCTGAAGGGCAGGTGGTTCCATCCTGGTAGAGGTGGGCCTGGGTTCCCGACGGCCCCCGATTGTTACTTTGTAGCGGAGCGACAGGGCAGGTTGAGACTACCTAGGTGAGAGGTGGGCCTGGCCCTGGTCGGCGTTCACAGTTACTTCAAAATAACACGCTTAACGAGATCTTGGTATTTGATCTGAGTCTGGCCACTGGCCTATACGCACTAACCAACTACACGGGAACAGTTATGGGCACTCGATGTCGTGGTATCAGCCGAAGCCTTCGCGACATCAGCGACTGAGCAGCGCGCGCCGGATTGGACCGTAAGCCTGCTCTTGTATTAAGGGGACTAGGTCTGCTTTTGGCCGCCCACGCAACATGCAGGTGTGCAATGGGAGATGGGCCCAGACCGCTGCGCGCATTGGATTTAGACTGGCGTGCTGACCTCTCTGTTGTGCCTAGGTAGGGCTGCGACGTGTTGATCTTTTGAGGCCGGGCATGACCCAGGAAAGTGTGTCCAGCCAAAGGGGATCGAGCGTGTTGGGTAATGTGGTGCACTGCTGCAGGGAAGTTTATCTATTCGAATAGCCATGATCTTCGGTAACAGGACGACTTGGAGTTGTACCTTGACCTTATGACAACTAGAACCGGATACTTAATAAAACACACCCTTCCAAGTGCGGATATAACCCGTGATCGCTCACACAGGCTGCACGAGGAGAGGATCGCCGGGTAGGTTTATGCTATGCGATGATACTTGGTGAACTTACCATCTACTCTCTTCTACATGATGCAAGATGGAGGCTGCCAGAAGCATAGTCTTCGACAGGACTAGCTATCCCCCTCTTATTCTGGCATTCTGCAGTTTAGTCCATCGACATTGCCCCTTTACACAGTTACTCATGCATATGTAGTGTAGATCCTTGCTTGCGAGTACTTTGGATGAGTACTCACGGTTGCTTTGCTCCCCCTTTTCCCCTTTTCCTTTCTACCTGGTTGTCGCAACTAGATGCTGGAGCCCAGGAGCCAGACGCCACCGTCGACGACGACTCCTATTTCACCAGAGGTGCCTACTACTACGTGCAGGCCACTGACGACGTCTAGGAGTAGTTTAGGAGGATCCCAGGCAGGAGGCATGCGCCTCTTTCGATCTGTATCCCATTTTGTGCTAGTCATCTTATGGCAACTTGTTTAACTTATGTCTGTGATCAGATATTATTGCTTCCGCTGACTCGTCTATGATCGAGCACTTGTATTCGAGCCCTCGAGACCCCTGGCTTGTATTATGATGCTTGTCTGACTCATTTTATTTTAGAGTTGTGTTGTGATATCTTCCCGTGAGTCCCGGACTTTGATTGTACACGTTTGCGTGTATGATTAGTGTATGATTGAATCGGGGGCGTCACAGGAATGACCTTGTCAAAGTTTAGGCCATTCCAGAAGGCATGTCGCCCGGCGATGTTTAAGCGCGACATCGGGTTGGGGCCGTCGAACTGCTAGATCCGAGCGGCACGGTCCTGGCCGAGGATCTACGGCCAGAATAGGGTGTTAGGCTCAAAGCCTGGTCGTGCTCTCTCCTCCGGCGTCAGACATGCCAGAAACCTACTAACGGTGCGCGCAAAGGCAACCATACCGACGGGGGGCAGGCACCACAAGAAGACCCCACCCCCATGCTCAGAACCCATCCCACCGGCAGTCGCGTGTCTGGCGGCGCCGGGATGTCGCAGATGGCGAGAAGCCCGGCTTCACAAAAAATGATGCTACGCGGCCACGCCATGGAAGCGGAAGGGGAGGAGGGAGAGGAGGGCTAAGGTTTGTGCTGTAGTGGCACCAACGAGAGATAAAGTTGTGGAGGCGATCGAGCGGTGAAATGGGGTGGGGGGCTGCATATATGGCATGGGACGGGGTGGGTTGCGGCGTTAAACTGCCATTAATCGGAGCGGTGGCGCGACTCCCTGTTTGTGAAAATACGAGCAGTCACTTATGTGCAAACAACAAGCAACACTGCATCCCGACACGAATGCATGCGGCCTTACATGTTGGTCCCATGCAAATGCATGCGGCCTCGTCCCAGCCGAATGCATGCGGCCTTACATGTCGGTCCCATGTGACTGCATGTGGCCTTTGGACCCACGCGAATGCATGCGGCCTTACGTGTCGGTCCTACATGAATGCATGCAGCCTTCAGTCCCCCGCGAAGGCATGCGGCCTTACATGTCGGCCCCACGTGTCAGCTCGGGCAAAGTAACGGTCGGCAAGTACCCATTTGGCCTTTTGTGAGGTGTGGGCGAGTGGAGGGAGGCAAAAGTGAGCGAAGTTAGATGGGCTAGGGAAAACCAAGCACAACTAAGGAAGGAGGGACATAGAAATAGAAATCCCTTATTGTTGATGCCATTTTAATGGCACCTTGATACGTCTCCAACGTATCTAAAATTTATGAAGTATTCATGCCATGTTTACAACAATTTTATATGGTTTTGGTATGATTTGGTTGGAACTAACCCAGACTGACGCTGTTTTTAGTAGAACTACCGTGGTGTTGTTTTTTGTGTAGGAATAAAAGTTCTCCAAATGCAACGAAACTTTTTGACGTTTTTTTGGAACAAAATAGGCACTAGAAGCTTCATGGGAGGGCCAGAAGAGCCACAAGGTGGGCACAACCCACCAGGGCATGCCAGTGGGGCCTATTTTGCCCTGGTGGGTTGTGGTCACCTCGAGGCCCATCTTCACGTAATTCCAACACTGAAAAATCCTATAAATAGAGAAACCATCAAAAATAACCCTAGATCAGAAGTTCCGCCGCCGCATGCCTATGTAGCCATGAAAAACCAATCTAAACCCCATTCCAGCACTCCGCCAGAGGGGGAAATCATCACTGGAGGCCATCTTCATCATCCCTATGGCCACCATGATGAGGAGGGAGTAGTCCAACCTCGGGGCTGAGGGTTTGTACCAGTAGCTATGTGTTTATTCTATCTCTCTCTCTCTCTCTCTCTCTCTCTCTCTCTCTCTCTCTCTCTCTCTCTCTCTCGTGTTCTTGAGATGTCACGATCTTGATGTATCGCGGGATTTGTTAATATAGTTGGATCATATGGTGCTTTCCCCTCTCTATCTTGTTGTGAATTGAGTTTTCCCTTTGAGATTTTGTTTTATATCGGATTGAATACTTTTATGGATTTGAGAACACTTGATGTATGTCTTTCTATGAATACCCGTGGTGACAATGGGGTATTATATTGATTCACTTGATATGTGTTTTGGCATTCAACTCGCGGATTCCCGAGGTGACATTGGGGTAATCTATGCATAGGGGTTGATGCACGTTCTCATCTTTGTTTCTCCGGTAGAAATCTTGGGGCACTCTTTGAGGTTCTTTATGTTGGATTGAGTATTATGAATCTGAAATTGTTTGATGCATATGTATAATCAACTCACGGATACTCAAGGTGACATTGGAGTATCTAGGTGACATTAGAGTTGGTTGATGTGTATCATATGGTGTTATTTTAATACAAACTCTTGGTTAGATCGATCAGAAAGAATAGCTTGGTGTTATTTTAGTATGAACTCTAGGATAGATTGATCGGAAAGAATAGCTTTGAGGTGGTTTTGTACCCTACAAACATTTCTTCCTATGTTCTCCGCTAGATAGGAACTTTGGAGTGATTCTCCATCGCACGTTGAGGGATGGTTATATGATCCAATTATATTAGCATTTTTGAGAGATTGCACTAGTGAAAGTACAGACCCTAGGCCTCATTTTCAAGCATTGCAATACCGTTTGTGCTCACTTTTGTTACTTGCTACCTTGCTATTTTTTATTGTTCCTATTACAAAAATCAATATCTACTACCAGTACTACACTTGTATCACCATCTCTTCGCCAAACTAGTGCACCTATACAATTTTCCATTGTATTAGGTGTGTTGGGGACACAAGAGATTTCTTGTATTTGGTTGCAGAGTTGTTTGAGAGAGACCATCTTCATCCTACGCTTCCCACGGATTGATGAACCTTAGGTCATCCACTTGAGGGAAGTGTGCTACTGTCCTACAAAACTCTGCGCTTGGAGGCCCAACACGAGTCTACAAGAACAAGTTGTGTAGTAGACATCACACCTTATGATGATCACCTTTCTAGTACATTTCAGTGATGAAATTAATGCGAATCACTCGTTGAAGTTTCTGAATATTTTATGTGGAAAATTTAATTGAGTGTGAATTTTATGTTGATGCCATGCTTATGGCATTTTCTAAATGATGTGATCATTACTAATGGGTGCAGGCCACCTTAAGAAAAATATTGATGGTTGTGTGTTTCTTTGTCCACACCACACCATACGACCCAATAATGATCAGCTAATATGCCTAATGGGAAAATTTAAAGTTTTTGATTGGTGCATTTTATGTCATGTAATACACTAAGGATAAGCATATAATGGCATAGAATGGTGTTGATCCCATTATGATCAATTCACCGAGTAAAGTAATTTTGGTTAGAGAATTCTAATGCGATATGTAATATCATGGTCATTATATGACATTTGTTGATAAAATTATTCTAAAGGTTTTCCTATATTGTCATTTATTTAACATCTCACATTTATAAATAACAATAATAATAATAATAATTCTGCCACTTATGTTTATGTGTCAACTAAATGTCAAACTATTTTATAGTTATTTTTGCATCCTTGTGTGTGATGAGACATGACACGTCTCCAACATATCCAACATAACTATAATTTTTTATTGTTCCATGTTGTTATATTATCATTCTTGGATGTTTTACAATCATTTTATAACGACTTTATATCATTTTTGGGACTAACCTATTGACATGCCTAGTGCTAGTTGCTGTTTTTTGCTTGTTTATTACTTCGCATGAAATCATAACCAAACGGAGTCCAAACGCAGCGAAACTTTTTGGTGATTTTTTCTGGACTAGAAGACACAAGATGGGCCAAGAAAGTACCTGAGGGGGGCTCCAAAGGGAGCACAACCCACCAGGGCGCGCTTGGGGGCCCTGGCGCACCCAAGTGGGTTGTGCCCACATCGATGGCCTCCCGCACCGCCTCTTTGCTCTATAAATACCCCCAATATTCCAGAAACCCTAGGGGAGTTGACGAAAATCAATTCCAGCCGCCGCAAGTTCCAGAAACTATAGATCCAATCTTGACACCATCACGGAGGGGTTCATCATCCTCATTGGTGTCTCTCCAATGATGCGTGAGTAGTTCATCATAAAGCACTTCGTTATTTATTTTATCTCACGTTCCCGGAGATCTATTTATCCAATCTATTACAATTTTACCTATCTTTTTACCCGTGAGGGATTGACAACCCCTCTCTTACGCCGGGTTGCAAGTGTTTGTTCTTTGTGTGCAAGAGCAGTTAACGTGGTGTTGCGTGGTTCTTCTACTGGTTCGATAACCTTGGTCTCGTCACTGAGGGAAATACCTACCGTAGTTGTGCTGCATCATCCCTTCCTCTTTGGGGAAATACCGACGTAGTTCAAGACGCATCAAAAGGAATTTCTGGCGCCGTTGACGGGGAGACATCATCAACATCTACCAGGTTCCTAATCACAAATCTCATCTCCTTGCAATTTACATTATTTTCCATTTGCCTCTCATTTTCATCTCCTCCACTTCACAAAAATTTCTCATTTTATTCGCCTTCTTTCCGTTTGCCTTTTTCGTGTCAGATCCCTCGTTTGCTTGTGTTGCCATGTGTCTCTTATTTGCTTGCATCTTCGCTTGCTAAAACACTATTGATATGGATCCTCATCCACTTGCTAATCTTTTTAAAATACCAAATTATGATGAACTAATTACTAGTAAGTTGAGTGCGCTAGATTATCTTTATGAAGTTTTGCTTCAGATTCATGAATCTGAAAATTGTGATGAAGTGTTAAAAGAAGGAATTTATAAAGTGATTCATGGTAGCTCCTTGGATTGAAAGCATGATTGCAATGATGTTATTATAAATTCTATTAATGTCAATTGCGCTAATAATATGCAAAACCCCAAGCTTGGGGGTGCTAATATTGCTATTTCCACTACTTATTGCACTGATCATGATTGGGGTGATAATGATTCTTATGATCTTGAAAATTTATTTAAACCTCATGATGAATATGCTTGCGATAATACTAAAAGTGGGTTTGGAAGAGTGTCAACTTTAGCTAAGAATAATACCACATATTTAGAGAGTGTTCAATCTTATTAAATTTTTGATGAAAGTGGGATTGGAGAGGTCATGACTTTATTTGATGATAATCCCACTATTTTGGAAGAGTGTCAACTTTGCATGCATGTGGATCATGAAGAAAATATTTTATGTGATAGCTATATTGTTGATCCTACATATAATTATTTTGAGATAGGAAAATATGGTTGTAGAAATTTTCATGTTACTAAATCACCTCTCATTATGTTGAGATTGCTATTGTTTCTTTCTTCTTCCTTGCATATGCTAGTTTTCGCTTGCCTTGATAATTTGTTTTCTTATAAAATGCCTATGCATAGGAAGTATGTTAGACTTAAATGTGATTTTCACATGCTACATGATGATCTCTTTGTGTTTCAATTCTTGTCTTTCACGTGAGCATCATTAAAATTATCAATGCCTAGCTAAAAGGCTTTCAAAAATAGCGCTTGTTGGAAGGCAACCCAATTAATAAAATTTATATTTGTCTATTTCTTTATGTTCTTGAAGTGTTTGCACAATTATGCTACTGTTATGATTGTGTTTTTTATGTTTTAATTAGTGTTTGTGCCAAGCAAAGCCTTTGGGATCAGGTTGGGTGATAGTTGATTTGATCTTGTTGAAAAACAGAAACTTTGTGCGCCAGCCATAGAATTGTAAAAAATCACAGAAGCGTGATAGAATTCTGAATGTTTTACACAAGATTTATATACAAGTTGCCTACGTTGTCCTAATTTTTTAGAATTTTTCGAGTTACAGAAGTATTCATAGTTTTAGATTGCTACAGATTGTTCTGTTTTTGACAGATTCTGTTTTCTTTGCGTTGTGTGCTTATTTGGATGAATCTATGGTTTGTATTGGAGGGTGTAAGCTATAGTAAAGTTGGAATATAGTAGATATAATGCAAAAATAAAATATGAATGGGTTTGCAACAGTACTTATAGTAGTGATTTGCTTTGTTATACTAACGGATCTCACGAAGGTTTTGTTGAGTTTTGTGTGATTCAAGTTTTCATGTTTTGGGTGAGATCACGACGGAGAAGGAATAAGGAGTTAAGAAGAGCCTAATCTTGGGGATGCCCATGGCATCCCAAGATATTATCTAAAAGAGAAGCAAGCAAGTAAGCTTGGGGATGCCCTGAGTGGCGTCCCCTCTTTCTTCTAACGACCATTGGTATTTTACTTGGAGCTATATCTTTATTCGTCACATATCATGAGTTTTGCTTGGAGCGCCTTGTATGATATGATTCTTTGCTTGTTTTGCTTTTTATTTTTAGTCATGAATCCTTGTTGGACACACCTATTTGAAAGAGCCAAAATTATGCTATAACTTGTTAGAATTGCTCGCTTAACTTAAATTTTTATGAGCTATGGAATTGCTCTAGTGCTTCACTTATATTTTTTTGAGCACAGTGTGCTTTATTATTTTTGAAGCAATGCTCTCATGCATCACTTAGATTTATTTGAGAGTTAGTAAATTTTCTAAGAAATTCTCTCTTGCTTCACTTCAATTATTTTGAGAGAAGAAAATTGTATGCTCATGTTCTTCACTTCGATTTGTTTGAGCTATCAAAAGCAACTTATGAAATTAGTCCCAAAGTGATAGATATTCAAGAGGGATATAATAAAAACTTTCATGAAGATCATTGGACAAAATAAACTTGATTCCTTGTAATAGTTTTGCGATATGTTGATATAATATGTGAGTCATGTTGATGAGTAACTATGGTTTAGTAAGAATATTGGTGTTAAGGTTTGTGGTTCCCTATGCAAGCATGAAAGTCAATAGTTATGCACTGAATTACATCCTACTTGTGGTGCATTATTCGGTGTTAGTTATGCTTAATGCTCGCTTATGAGATTTTTCGTTTCTTGGTTGGATGCTTCTCAATCTTTTGCTAGCCTTCATTTGCACTAAGTATGATCACTACTTGTGCATCCAAAATCCTTAAACCAGTTTTTGCCATATGAGTCCACTATACCTACCTATATGCGGTATTTCCGTACCGTTCTAAAAAATTTGTATGTGCCATCTCTAATTTCAAAATAAATTTCTCTTTTGTGTGCTCGTACCGCTCATTAAACGGTAGGGGGTGGATGATATTTTTCCATGCTAGATGTGTTATTCTCAAGATGAGTGTTTATTCACTTGTGATTGCACGAGAGTACGACAAATGTATTAGGGATGCCGAATTTACTTTATGTTGTCAAATAATAAATTCCTTGGAAAGTGTTGGTATGGACGGCACCCGTGGATTCAGTTAGTCGTGGAATGTGAAAGTATGGTGGAAAAAGGAATAAACTTTATTTTCTGTTTGGGAACCGCCTATGATATATCTAGCATGGAAAGTATTGGGAACTACTCGATCGTTTTCGTTGATAGGAAAATCATGCCACCCAAAATGTTTTATCTCTACTTTTTCGCTTTGAAATCTAGCACCTCTACAAATCCCTACTTCCCTCTGCGAAGGGCCTTTCTTTTACTTTATGCAATTTCTTTTTTATTTTGAGTCTCCATCTTCTCTTATAAAGCACCAACTAAGGGGCACTATGATCGTACTTGAGCATTGGGTGTAGCTAATATGCGAGTGTGTTTCATGAATGGGTCAATGATTGAGCATAATGGGCTAGGGATAACTTGCTTTAGTGTTGATATTTTGAAAGACATGGTTGCTTGTTGATATGCTTGAGTATTGAAATCTTCATGTCAAAACTAGATTATTGCTTTGAATCATATATAAGTCCAAATGTACCTGCTACAAAGAAAACAATATGTGATGAACATGTTAGGCAACACTCCACATCAAAAATTCTGTTTTTATCATTTACCTACTCGAGGACGAGCAGGAATTAAGATTGGGGATGCTGATACGTCTCCAACGTATCTGTAATTTTTTATTGTCCCATGTTGTTATATTATCATTCTTGGATGTTTTACAATCATTTTATAGCAACTTTATATCATTTTTTGGGACTAACCTATTACATAGTGCCCAGTGCCAGTTGCTATTTTTTGCTTGTGTTTTACTTCGTAGGAAATAAATACCAAACGGAGTCCAAACGCAGTGAAAATTTTTGGTGACTTTTTCTGGACCAGAAGACACAAGATGGGCCAAGAAAGTACCTGAGGGGGGCTCCGAGGGGAGCACAACCAACCAGGGCGCGCCCGCGCCTAGGTGGGTTGTTCCCACCTCGGTGGCCTCCCGCACCGCCTCTTTGCTCTATAAATACCCCAATATTCTAGAAACCCTAGGGGAGTCGACGAAAATCAATTCCAGCCGCTGCAAGTTCCAGAAACCACAGATCCAATCTAGACACCATCATGGAGGGGTTCATCATCCTCATTGGTGCCTCTCCGATGATGTGTGAGTAGTTCATTGTAGATCTACGGGTCCGTAGTTATTAGCTAGATGGATTACTCTCTCTCTTTTGATTCTCAATACAATGGTCTCTTGGAGATCTATTTGATGCAACTCTTTTTGCGGTATGTTTGTTGGGATCCAATGAACTTTGAGTTTATGATCAGATCTATGTTTTTATCGATGAAAGTTATTTGAGTCTTTTGATCTCTTATATGCATGTTACTTATTGCCTCGTATTTCTTCTTCGAATCTTTGGTTTAGTTAGGCCAACTAGATCGATTTTTCTTGCCATGGGAAGAGGTGCTTTGTTATGAGTTCGATCTTACGGTGCTTGATCCTAGTGACAGAAGGGGAACTGACATGTATGTATCGTGCTACTAAGGATAACAAGATGGGGTCTATTTCTACATAAATAGATCTTGTCTACATCATGTCATCATTCTTATTGCATTACTCTGTTTCTCCATGAACTTAGTACACTAGATGCATGCTGGATAGCGGCCGACGTGTGGAGTAATAGTTGTAGATGCAGGCAGGAGTCGGTCTACTAATCTTTGACGTGATGCCTATATAATGATCATTGCCTGGATACCATCATGATTATTTGAAGTTCTATCAATTGCCCAACAGTAATTTTTTTACCCACCGTATGCTATTTTTCTCGAGAGAAGCCACTAATGAAATCTACGGCCCCCGGGTCTCTTATTTATTATATTTGCCTTCAAGATCTATTTTTATTTGCTTTTATTTTCAGATCTATTAATCCAAAAACACAAAAATACCTTGCTGCAATTTTTATTTATTTATTTATTTTATCTCGCTTTCCCACGAGATCTATTTATCCAATCTACTACAATTTTACCTATCATTTTACCCGTGAGGGATTGACAACCCCTCTCTTACATCGGGTTGCAAGTATTTGTTCTTTGTGTGCAGGAGTTGTTTACGTGGTGTTGCATGGTTCTCCTACCGGTTTGGTAACCTTGATCTCATCACTGGGGGAAATACCTACCGTACCTGTGCTGCATCATCCCTTCCTCTTTGGAGAAATACTAACGTAGTTCAATCCGCATCAAGACACCAGATTAAATAATGTTGTTGCTTTATGTTACTTTTCAATTTAGTCGATGTTCTTCTTGGTAATTATGTGATTTTATGTCTCTCTAATCAAAATGGAACCAATGAGAATTTTGATTGAGTTTCAATGAGACAATGTTCTAATAGCTCACGATAATATTCTAACCAAAGTTGATTATTTTTCATGTGTCATGTATGAATAAATAAGTTTTTTTTCCTTCCCACGGTTATACAGATCAGAATAAATAAGCATGTCCTCATTCATCTCAATGCATGGTCAATTCATGCATTAGGTTTTATTATGATATTCATAAATTTGCCTCCTCTTTTCCTTCAATGAACATTAATAATGATGCCAAACTTTTGCTTTGGCATAGACGAACCTTACGTAAATAACTTTCCCACGTGGAGAGTAGATATTTTGTCTCGTGTAAGAAAACTCCCAATATTTGTGCCAATAATGTTGAATGATTTAATATTGATGTTAAGGTACACATTGGGAGTGGCCTCATAAGTTGCATGTGGCCTCATGCACATTACTAATACAAAGGAGGTTAAAGTCAAAACTATTGGACTAATTCCACTAGCATTTGGGGATGGCTTAATTCTTTATCTTATCAACGATGTTTGTTCATGCTCCTACTTATTGAAGAAACTTACTTTTTGTCTCTCGAAATATGACATGATTTTATATTTTATAAATATATTATTAGGTCAACTCCAGTTATGTAATAGCCCCCTAGGGTGACACAAGTTATGTTCACTGAATGAATCATTTGTAAAGATTATGTGCTATATTACAATTAAAATGTAAGAAAAGTTTAATTAAAATAATGAGACCTCATCAAAATTGTGGTTTTAGACCACATTCTGAGAGGGGGGGAATGGAAGTCTCGTTTAATATGAGATATCATGTTCACTTCTCCTACTTAGATCATAGCATATAAGACTAAGCAAAATATGTATGCTAATTCTCTACTTAAATGGAACAAACGAGAAGTGTTGCTTGGAGAATGTACGAAAAGCACACACTAATGTCCGTTTTCTGATTAGGATGCAACAAGTCTTTTTTAGAAAAAATGGATGAAAATGGCACTTTTTATCATGTTAATGTGTACTTAGTCCCTTGTGAGCATTATGAAGCACACATGAATGCTAACGTGGCAATGCTAGTCTAGTGACCATTATGATGTAACATGTTGATTATATATATAATCAACGTCGTTTATAAATCATGTGACACTTCACTCAAGTGGTAAGTCTATCAGTATCATGTCGCTCGTAGTTATGTTTTTGACCAATGTCATTTATAATCATGTGTAACAGTTCATTAAGTTCTTTTCCATCTTCTGCCCAGCGGTGTTTTGGTTTAGAACGGAGATGATTGTTATTAAGATTTTCGATATATTTTCCATCTTCTAAATAAAGTGATGATCGGGGAACCTGGAGCGTATAAACATGAATCTTAAGGATAACTCCATTAGACCTTTGTTCATTTGCATCACGTAAATTGAGAAGAAATTCCTAATGCAACACTTAGTGTTGGGCCTCAATAATTTCGCTATGATTGATAATGTGGGTGAATGATCATCTTAGTGACTTGTTTCCATATTGGATGAAGATATGAGGTCTAATGATGTATGGGAATTTCTTCGATGAGTTGTCGTGATGCTTGTGTTATTATTATGACATGTGTTTGTATTGACTTAGTTAACAATGTATGTATGACTCAACCGTAAGGTTTTGTCATGCGTGAAGTTGACATAACGCATGCAATCTAAAGAAATACAATTATGAAATAAGGCAAGTGTTGGGGCAGTCATACAATTAGACGAGGGGGGGGCTAAGATTATTGCCTTTTGAAGATGGAATATTTTTGGTGAGCCAAGAAATTTGTATCTTCTATTTATGACATAAAGGATCTTAGTGATGTCACATACTTTGGTTTGTATTGAGTTTTACGAACATATATGTCCAAAAGGAGTATAAGTTATATTATGATGAGATATGTCGATAGAGTATGAAAGAAAAATATTTTCTACTAGTACTCTGTCTCACCTGGTACTAAATTAAGACAATAAAAGTGGACATCTTGGTGTCCGAGAAACCATTATGAACTGATCAGATAATGTTAGTTCCTTATGCTTTGGCAGAAGCGATATGTGTACTCAAGTATGAATGTACCCATTTATGATCAAGAAAATTAACAAATGTACAATTAAGTCTAGAAAAGAGACCACTGGAAAGGCCACTATAAAAGTCTTGTAGTACATGCAAGGCGATAAAGCTTGCAATCTCACTAATAAGAAGTCTAGTAACCTTTATATCATAGGTTATTCAGACATTGTGAGGTGTGTGGAGATATTAAGTTTCCACGTTAATTAGGTTATATCCTCACCCTTGCATATGGAGTTGTATCATGAAAAAGGTCCAGTATGAATTTGATGACATCGGTATTGATGCAATTTATTATGTGGCACGTTAAGAGGATACTAAGTAGGATGTATGTCAAAGAAGTTTTATTGCCGAAATTGAGAGTGGTAGACAACATCATTAAACCATTTACTGTGATCATGAACATACACTTCCTTTTGCGAGTAACAAGTCAATTGGTATTGCCAAAACCATTGGCATTATGTCTTTGTTGTGGAAGATAGATTCCAGGGTTAAACCTATGATGTTGGATTCATAAATTTCTGTGGTACCGCTTATTAAAGGCTTACAACCCATTTAAAGATTATGTTGCCGACATGGGTTCATAAAGCCTTTTGATCCTGAAAATTAGGACCATTAAATAAACCAACTCCCATAAAGTAAAATTTTATGCATTTCGAGATAAAATGGTATACTATAAGGATTGAGGTTCAGTGACACTTCATTGGTCATTGCAACACCTTGCTTTCGTATATTATTTCTATTGAGAGCGGGCTTATGATGTTTATTAACCTTGCGATCAAGGGGGAATTTTGGAATTGATCTCAAGTTGTTGTTAACCGAGAGAAAATAAGGGAGACAAAGTATCTTCCCCTAATGACCGTGCTGTCATCGGAGGCACCCATAAATAATTTTGGTTTTGGTCCCTCCTCCACCTAGCGCCACATATATAAAAAGGAGGTCATGCCCATCTAGGGTAAGTAGAGACACATATGGGTAAAACCTACAACTCCTAACAACTGGTCCTAAACGGGGGATAGGTGGGATGAGAGTGTTGTTTCCACCGCCAGCCGCCGGAAGGCCAGTGATGGTGGCGCTCCTCCTGCTAGCTACGAGTTCCTTCTCCTGCCCTTCTTCCTCAAACATCTCCATGTTTGTAATGCCCCGGATACAACTTTCCATATTCGTATCTCCAACTCTTGCCTTTTTCCGGAGATGCGATATGTTTTTCCTTCGTGGTTGGGTTTTGTCTTTTGTTTTGCATTTTGTTCATGGCGTGCATCTCATCTCATGTCATCATTCGCATTGCATCTGCATGTTTTCATAAAACCCGTATCCGCTCGTAGTTGCCGCGTCACCCCTTGCTTTCGTTGACTGTTCCGAGACCAATCGGGTTTTCGCTTCCCTCTTGACCCTGACCAACTAACCTCTCTTGCCAGCTCGCCCCCCCTCTTGGTGTGTCCAAAAACCTCTCAGAACCCGAACCGCTCGGTCATGACCGTTGGATCCGGATCATCCCCAAACATCTATAAAATATCTCCATTTTCTTATTTGGGTTACCTAGCCTATTTATTTTCGACCGTCCGATTATGATCGGAGGGACCTAATAACCCCTACCCAAATTCCACTTGCTATATAAATAGAGCAACCCTAAAATCTAGGGGAGCTGTCCCATCCTTCCCATTCCGCCGCCGCCGCCACTCCTCTTGTCTCCTCCCACCTTGGGATCTTCCCAGATCCATCTTGCAGCCAGCCGACCAGCCTCCTTCCTCCTCGGATCAGCCGCAGCCGCCACCCATCAAATCCATCCATCTGCAGCGCCGCTCCCTCCTCCGGGCGCCTTCCTCCTCCTCCTCACGTGCGCCTCGTCGGTCCAGCCGCCGTCGACGACCCGAGACCAGGCGCCACCAGCAGGCCGTCCTCGTCGCCCCTGCTACCTTCATTTCCTCTTCTTCGTTGAAGCTTCTCTGACCACCCCCTCGTCATGTTTCTCTCTCACACAGGAGATTCTCCCGTCGGCCATGGCGCCCGCAGCCCCAAGCTCGTCGTCCATCGCCGGATCCGGCCACTCCTCGCTGAAGCACCGCGGCGCCCGCTTGCTCCCCTGCTTCGAACAGTAGTACGCAGCACCATCCTCGCCTCCTCGCTTTTGCGCTTCGCCACGACGACGCTGGCAGGTTCCGCCCTGCCTCAACGCCCTCTGCTGCTGCCTCCTCATCGCCGCGAGAACCTTCCCGCGCCAGCATCGTCGGAGGTGAGCTCCGCCGTCAAGCCATGCCTCTCGACCTTCCTTTTCCTCTCCTCGCGTCGCTCCTTGCTGACTGCCCACCATGTTTTCTACCAGAGAGACCACGCTGGGCCCTCCTCTTCTTCTCGATCTGGCGCCGTCCCCAGAGCTCGCCGCCAGATCCGGCCTCCTCGCCCAGTAGCCTCCCGTCGCGCCGCCCTTCGCGGAGACCCAAGCTCCTCCAGCCGCGCGCCAAGTCCGCCGCCTCCTCCTCGCTCGCTTTGAGCAGGAGGTCGACGCCCGCCTCGAGCCACGACCGCCATCGCCGCTGCGTCGTTGACCGCGCCCACGCTCAGCTGTTCCCCTCCGTCTCGCGAGGCCCAGCGCCCCAAGCTGGCCTCCTCTGCAGATGGGCCAAGCCCATGGTGAGCCAACACCCGAGCCCCCCTGTGCACTGTTGGGCTAGCCGGATTCGGCCCAGTGTAGTTTTTTCCCCGTCTGCGATTTTGCCTAATTATTCCAGAGACTGCTGTTTTACAGAAAAGTTCCTAGTCTTCATGCATATAATAACTCATCAACCGTGCATCATATTAAAATGTTTTACTCCCTCCGTTCCCAAATAATTGTCTTTCTAGCCATCTCAAATGGACTACAATATACGGATGTATGTAGACATGTTTTAGAGTGTAGATTCACTCATTTTGCTCCGTATGTAGTCAATTATTGAAATCTCTAGAAAGACAATTATTTAGGAACGGAGGGAGTATATATGTAACTTGCTTAGAATTTTGCCTAGTTTCATAATATACCACTTTCATCCATGTTAAATGTTTAAAATGTTGTTTGTTTAAATTTGCTCAAATGCCATGTTAAAATGATTTATTCCATAACTAATTAACCGTAGCTCGGTTTTAAATAAGCTTTATATGTAAATGGGGTGGAAAAATGCCTAGTTTAACATGGTACACTTTATTTTGCTGTTTAACAACATTAAAATTGTGTTTAGGGCAGAACAGTACCAAATTCGAATATTGCATATGAGGATTTTCCGGAATTGTTGTTTGTTGTTTCCGGCCTCATTTAAACTTGCCTAAATAATTAGTTTACTTAGGCCTCACCTCTTGCCATGTTTAACAACATTTAATATTGTTGGGTACATAAACGGAAGAGAACTAAATAAATGAATGTGGTGTTTCGTCGATATGCAACTCGTCGCATATTGAGCTCCGCTTAACTTGTAGCATTGTTTGTTGCACTTTGCCATGCCATGCCTCATTAAATCAGACATGCATCATACTTGATTGTGCATCATGCCATGATTATGCTTGTGCATTTACCATGTTGTTTGTTTCTTTCCGGTGTTGCTTCTTAGTTCCGGGAACGTTGCGATTGTGAGGATCCGTTCGACTACTCCCGTTCGTCTTCTTCATGGACTCGTTCTTCTTCCTAGCGGGATTTCAGGCAAGATGACCGTCACCTTGGATCTCATTGCTATCATTGCTATGCTAGTTGCTTCATTCTATCGCTATGCTGCGTTACCTACTACTTGCTGCTCAAGCCTCCCAAATTGCCATGAACCTCTAACCTTTGTCACCCCTCCTAGCAAACCGTTGTTTGACTATGTTACCGCTTTTGCTCAGCCCCTCTTATAGCGTTGCTAGTTGCAGGTGAAGATGAAGATTGCTCCATGTTGGATTATGTTCATGTTGGGATATCACAATATCTCTTATATATATTATTAATGCATCAATATACTTGGTAAAGGGTGGAAGGCTCGGCCTTATGCCTGGTGTTTTGTTCCACTCTTGCCGCCCTAGTTTCCGTCATATCGGTATTATGTTCCCGGATTTTGCGTCCCTAACGCGGTTGGGTGATTTATGGGACCCCCTTGACAGTTCGCTTTGAATAAGACTCCTCCAGCAAGGCCCAACATTGGTTTTACCATTTGCCTCACCTATTACCTTTTTCCCTTGGGAGTCGCGCATCCCGAGGGTCATCTTATTTTAACCCCCCCCCCCCCGGGCCAATGCTTGTCTAAGTGTTGGTCCAAACTAGAGCACCGTGCGGGACCATCCCTCGGCAACTTGGGTTACGTCGGTACCTGTACGCTTCGCTTATCCGGTGTGTCCTGAGAACGAGATACGTGCGACTCCTATCGGGATTGTCGACACATCGGGCGGTTTGGTCTTGTTTTATTGCTGTCGAAATGTCTTGTAGCCGGGATTCCGAGACTGACCGGGTCTTCCCGGGGAGAAGGAATATCCTTCGTTGATCGCAGAGCTTATCATGGGCTAAGTTGGGACACCCCTGCAGGGTTTGAACTTTCGAAAGCCGTGCCCGCGGTTATGTGGCAGATGGGAATTTGTTAATATCCGGTTGTAGTAAACTTGAAGTAAACTCTCCTAAAATACACCAACCGTGTGCGTAACCGTGAGTGTCTCTTTTCGGGTTGATCGAGAGGAGAACACGGTTTCGGGTTATGTCGACGTAAGTAGGAGTTCGGGATCACTTCTTGATCATTACTAGTTGACGACCGCCCTTTGTTTCTCTCCTCGCTCTCATTTGCGTATGTTAGCCACCATATATGCTTAGCCGCTGCTGCAACCTCACCACTTTACCCTTTCCTTTCCCATTAAGCTTTGCTAGTCTTGATACCCAAGGTAATGGGATTGCTGAGTCCTCGTGGCTCACAGATTACTACACCACCTGTTGCAGGTACAGGTTTGCGATGATCATGACGCGAGCGCGATGTTGCTTGTTTTGGAGTTCTTCTTCTGCTTCTTCGATCAGGGGATAGGTTCCAGGTCGGCAGCCTGGGCTAGCAGGGTGGATATTGTTTGAGTTTATGTTTATGATTCATCCGTAGTCGGATGTTGATCTTGTATGATGTATTGATGTATTCACGTGACAGTGTATGTATTGGATGTATCCCCACTATTATGTAATGTTGATGTAATGATATCCACCTTGTAAAAGCGTCTTCAAGATGCGCTTCTATCCTTGGTGGGACCTTCGAGTTCCTTTAGGATAGGGTCGCATCTTGGGCGTGACAAGTTGGTATCAGAGCCTCGACCGACCATAGGAGCCCCCTTACTTGTTGGTCGTTGTTGAGTCTAGAAGAAAACCATTTTGAGTTTTAGGATTATATATATCGGAGAGTAGGATTCTTTTTACTCCTCAGTCCCTTCGTCGCTCTGGTGAGGCCTCCTGACGTAGATGTTTTGTCTTTCCTCTCCTCAAATTTCACGAATTTTTTTTAGGATCACGCGGGTATCTTGGGATCGTTCCGATAGTCTTGTGACGAGAACATTGTTCTTGGTGCCTCCTGACATTTAGGGGTTGTGGCAGTGTCCCGGGGAGTTGAGCTCCGAGGTGTTGTCGTCACAATTTTATCGTTGCAGTTCTGGAATACCTGAGTTTTGCCGACATCGAAAATCTCTTTTATGCAGTTGTTGGTGAGATAACCTCGACGCCACCCAGTACTGGGGAGTTCGGGAGTATTGCCATAGCTCGTATAACGGATGCTTTTCGAAGGTTGAGGTACACGATTTCCGGAGTTTTCTTGGTTATGTGTTGACGGATGGGTACAATTTGGATCTAGGTATTGTTAGTTTGGGTGATATATTTTGTGTCCCTGTATCCCCAACACCAGATTGCATAACCGAAAGTTTCGGAGTTTATAGGTGGGAATTCAAGTAGCTCCTAGAATATCTTTCCGATGATGCATGATATGGGATTGGGTAAATCTCTATCATATGTATTTGTTCCGGCTTATTCTGCAAGCCAAATCCTTTGTTTTGTTTTATTTGTGGTATTCAAGTTGCTTCGAAGTCAAATGTTGAATCCATACCTTTCCTAAATGGTGTTCTCATATTGCTATGTGAATACTAATCCTTCTTGATCATCGAGGTCGTCATGTTAATTCTTTTCCCAACCGGCGTGCTTCTCTTCAAGTGGATCCGATCATTTCAACATTTGCGAGATCAATTCTAAGTTTTCTGAGCGATGTTTGTTTCATCCGTTCCCAAGTTGTCTTTGTTTTCCCGCCCTCCCACCCTTTTTCTTCAAGGACTCAGATTTCTTAATCATGTATCCTTTTATTTGTGGGAAGTCTCTTCATTCTTTTCTTTCAATGTTCTTATCCGGTGATTTCCCATGAAGTTGCTCAACAGTTTCAAGTTCATCATCCTTCATTGTTGTTTCTTCTCCGGTGGATCCAATTCAAGCTTTCGATATTCATCATATTCCTTTCCTCGTTTCTAATGCTTTCTCATGCCGATGCACCTCTTAATCATTCACTTCTCGCTATTCATTTGTTCTGGAGTGTTGAAGATATCTCAGAAGATTCAAGTTTCCATTCTCAATTCACTCAAGTTCTTTTGAGGGTGCTATCTCATTCAAGCCATTTAAATCAACCGGTGCATTATCTCTTCCTAAGCAATCGTTCAACGGTGTTTCTTTTGAGTGGGCCCTAACCCACAGGTCTTTTCCCAGGATCTTACCTGACTCTTCTAATTATCCCGAAGTTATTCTCAAATTCTTTTCAAGTGTGACGTAAGAATGAATTTTCATCAGTCACATGCCTTCTCCAAGGTCGCTTTCAAACTCTTTTCATCTTTGGCTCAACCTTTCCTCTTTTAATCCTTCCGGAGTTTCTCAACAATTTGGCGGTGTTTCTCCTCGTCATTCTCAGCATGTAAAGACCGAAGAAGAGTTCCTCTTAAATCCTTACCCGTTCTTCCAAAGATGCGTAGTTCAAGTTTGATGCCATCCTCTCATAATTGTTTTCGATTGTGGGAATTCTTTTTACCCATCCGGAGCATTTCATGAGTTGTTTCCATTTCTTTCCTCCGAAGGCCATCATGTCATAATTCTTCATTCTCAGCGTGTAGCTACCATTCTCCAAATCTTACCGGTGAATCGTTCAAATATCCTCTAATAAATTCATGATCTCTTCGTTCTCATGTATCTAAATCCCCTCAAGTATCTTCATTCGTTTTCCAATTCTTCCCAGTGAATTATGCTTTTGCTACTTTCATTTTCAATTTTTACGGTGGTTCGTTCAAGATTCCTCTTCCTTCGCTACCATATCATTTCATTCGTTGTTCCCAAATCCTACCGGTGGTTCGTTGAAGACCTTCCCAAGTTGCGCTATTTCTTTCTTCAATCTTTTCAAGAAGAATAAGTAGTATGCCAAATCCATTGCTTGTCATCAATTTAATTGATGAGGGATAAGCATAATGTAATTCTTATTCTTGTTTCATCGAGTAAATTCTATTCCTTATTCCGGAGGTTCATCAAAAAATTCTTTATTTCATTTGTTCATCTTTCTTTCTGGAGTTCCAAGTTCTCTCGGTTATATAATCGCGAAGCTCCATCTAAATCATCGCAAGACTTCACCTTGTGTTTTCAACTTATCTTTCTTTTATCATCCTTTCATTACCGGAGTTCTTCATGGAGGCTCTACATGATGGTTTGTCAAGGATTCTTTTCATTCTTCAATTGTTCTTCAACATTTTCTCGAAGTTATGATCCGCCAAGCAATACTCAAGACTAAACATGGTGCTCAACACATGTTTTGTTTTGAGGAGCTCAAGTATTCTTCTTCTTGCATTTCGAAGTGCAATTCTTTCTACCTTATCTTTTGAGATGGTGTTATGTCATCCTTGGCAATTTCTCCTCGTGCTTCATGATTCACATATTGTCAAGAATGAGGTATTTTAAATCCATCAATCTCTTCTTTGGAGTTATCTTGGTATAGATTTCACCTAAAGCCTTCCCTAAGGAATGTTGCTATTTGTGGTGCTTATCAATGATCCGAGTTTTCTCCTATCCTCTCGGCGAAAGAAGTTTTCATCTTTGATCTCAAACAAGCAATTGTTTTTCGTTAGTGGCATAATTTCACCTCATAGTCTTGAGATGTTTTCCATAAGCCCACTACAAGCTTATCCTTTCGTTGTTGGTTTTCCAACAACTCCGTCATAACCTTCTTGGAAGGGTGCTTTCCAAGCTCATTTGTGGCAGAAGTTGGCATTTTCTTCTCCATTCTTTTATTCCAATGATCTATCTTCTATTCTTTCTTCCGAGGCATGGTGATGTTGCTCTCTTCACTCATCATCTCGAATTGTGAGGACCATGTTCTTTTCATGCTTATCCATTTAACCGAGTGTTGTGTCATCTCTTCAAGTTCTTTTCATCTTATCAAGTTTTCCTTCTTCTTTCAGTCGGAGTGCTGCCCAAATTATATCAATCTTATTCCTTCTCTATCTAGTTTTAATCGGAGTGGTTTGAATATCTATCTTATCACTAAAACTCTTGGTTCTCGTCGTATCCCTTGTTCCTCTTTTCTAACGGAGTGTTTTCAACTTTGCTCATCTTCGTTGTTTTCTTTCTTTCATTTTGCTCAACATCTCAAGGTTCATGGTTTCACTCGTTTGTCGAAGAAGCAACTTAGTTTTACCTCTTATCTTCCTCTTCCGTTTTCTCTCCGGTGCCATCCTAGATCTCGGGACGAGATCCTCTCGTAGTGGTGGAGTGTTGTAACGCCCCGGATACAACTTTCCATATTCGTATCTCCAACTCTTGCCTTTTTCCGGAGATGCGATATGTTTTTCCTTCGTGGTTGGGTTTTGTCTTTTGTTTTGCATTTTGTTCATGGCGTGCATCTCATCTCATGTCATCATTCGCATTGCATCTGCATGTTTTCATAAAACCCGTATCCGCTTGTAGTTGCCGCGTCACCCCTTGCTTTCGTTGACTGTTCCAAGACCAATCGGGTTTTCTCTTCCCTCTTGACCCTGACCACCTAACCTCTCTTGCCAGCTCGCCCCCCCCCCCCCCCTCCCTCTTGGTGTGTCCAAAAACCTCTCAAAACCCGAACCGCTCGGTCATGAACGTTGGATCCGGATCATCCCCAAACATCTATAAAATATCTCCATTTTCTTATTTGGGTTACCTAGCCTATTTATTTTCGACCGTCCGATTATGATCGGAGGGACCTAATAACCCCTACCCAAATTCCACTTGCTATATAAATAGAGCAACAATAAAATCTAGGGGAGCTGACCCATCCTTCCCATTCCGCCGTCGCCGCCACTCCTCTTGTCTCCTCCCACCTCGGGCTCTTCCCAGATCCATCTTGCAGCCAGCCGACCAGCCTCCTTCCTCCTCGGATCAGCCGCAGCCGCCACACATCAAATCCATCCATCCGCAGCGCCGCTCCCTCCTCCAGGCGCCTTCCTCCTCCTCCTCCCGTGCGCCTCGTCAGTCCAGCCGCCCCCGACGACCCGAGACCAGGCGCCACCAGCAGGCCGTCCTCGTCGCCTCTGCTACCTTCCCTTCCTCTTCTTCGTTGAAGCTTCTCTGACCACCCCCTCGTCATGTTTCTCTCTCTCACAGGAGATTCTCCCGTCGGCCATGGCGCCCGCAGCCCCAAGCTCGTCGTCCATCGCCGGATCCGGCCACTCCTCGCCAGAGCACCGCGGCGCCCGCTTGCTCCCCTGCTTCGAACAATAGTACGCAGCACCATCCTCGCCTCCTCTGCCTTGCGCTCGCCCGTGATGACGCCGGCAGGTTTCGGCCCTGCCTCAAACGCCCTCTGCTGCTGCCTCCTCATCGTCACCAGAACCTTCCCCGCGCCGCGCATCGTCGGAGGTGAGCTCTGCCGTCAAGCCATGCCTCTCTGACCTTCCTTTTCCTCTCCTCGCGTCGCTCCTTGCCGACCGCCCGACCACGCTTTCTACCAGAGACACCACGCCGGGCCCTCCTCTTCTTCGATCTGGCGCCGTCCCCAGAGCTCGCCGCCAGATCCGGCCTCCTCGCCAGAGCCTCCTGTCGCGCCGCCCTTCGCGGAGACCCAAGCTCCTCGAGCCGCGCCAAGTCCGGCCGCCTCCTCCTCTGCTTCTGCTTTGAGCAGGAGGTCGACGCCCCCGCCTCGAGCCACGACCGCTCATCTCCTGCGTGCGTTGACCGCGCCCACGCTCAGCCGTTCCCCTTCGTCGCGCGAGGCCCAGCGCCCCAAGCTGGCCTCCTCTACAGATGGGCCAAGCCCATGGTGAGCCAACACCCGAGCCCCCCTGTGCACTGTTGGGCTAGCCGGATTCAGCCCAATGTAGTTTTTTCCCTGTCTGCGGTTTTGCCTAATTATTCCAGAGACTGCGGTTTTACAGAAAAGTCCCTAGTCTTCATGCATATAATAACTCATCAACAGTTTGCTTTGAATAAGACTCCTCCAGCAAGGCCCAACATTGGTTTTACCATTTGCCTCACCTATTACCTTTTTCCCTTGGGAGTCGCGCATCCCGAGGGTCATCTTATTTTACCCCCGGGCCAATGCTTGTCTAAGTGTTGGTCCAAACTAGAGCACCGTGCGGGGCCATCCCTCGGCAACTTGGGTTACGTCGGTACCTGTACGCTTCGCTTATCCGGTGTGTCCTAAGAACGAGATACGTGCGACTCCTATCAGGATTGTTGACACATCGGGCGGTCTTGCTGGTCTTGTTTTATTGCTGTCGAAATGTCTTTTAGCCGGGATTCCGAGACTGATCGGGTCTTCCCGGGGAGAAGGAATATCCTTCGTTGATCGCAAGAGCTTATCATGGGTTGTTGGGACACCCTTGCAGGGTTTGAACTTTCAAAGCCGTGCCCGCGTTATGTGGCGATGGGAATTTGTTAATATCCGGTTGTAGTAAACTTGAAGTAAACTCTCCTAAAATACACCAACCGTGTGCGTAACCGTGAGTGTCTCTTTTCGGGGTTGATCGAGAGGAGAACATGGTTTCTGGGTTATGTCTGACGTAAGTAGGAGTTCAGGATCACTTCTTGATCAATACTAGTTGACGACCGTTCCTTTCTTTCTCTCCTCGCTCTCATTTGCGTATGTTAGCCACCATATATGCTTAGCCGCTGCTGCAACCTCGCCACTTTACCCCTTCCTTTCCCATTAAGCTTTGCTAGTCTTGATGCCCATGGTAATGGGATTGCTGAGTCCTCGTGGCTCACAGATTAATACACCACCAGTTGCAGGTACAGGTTTACGATGATCATGACGCAAGCGCGATGTTGCTTGTTTTGGAGTTCTTCTTCTGCTTCTTCGATCAGGGGATAGGTTCCAGGTCGGCAGCCTGGGCTAGCAGGGTGGATATTGTTTGAGTTTATGTTTATGATTCATCCGTAGTCGGATGTTGATCTTGTATGATGTATTGATGTATTCATGTGACAGTGTATGTATTGGATGTATCCCCACTATTATGTAATGTTGATGTAATGATATCCACCTTGTAAAAGCGTCTTCAAGATGCGCTTCTATCCTTGGTGGGACCTTCGAGTTCCTTTAGGATAGGGTCGCATCTTGGGCGTGACAATGTTGCTGGAGCAAGGTCTAGCCATGGACCGTGGGCCACACAAGGGGTGCAATGAGCAGGCACAAAGCTAACAAACTGTTGGACATGACTTAGCATTTTTGCATTTAAACAAGAAATGCTTCACATTCTTTGCACCAAGGCTACACATCAGACAATGAGGAGGTACTTTGATGTGCTCGTCAGCTAGGATTGCCCTACATGGCAAGGCCCCATGCAATGTCCTCGAGGCAAAAAAAAACTTTTCTCGGCCAACGTAAACTCGACAACTTTTGCCACATACAATTAACATAAGTAGCTCCCGCTCCATCTTGACCTAGCATTGGACCATGTTGGTGGTTCCACTTAGCGTGTTTGGTAGATCATATTGAGAAGATTCTGGTCTTTGTAAAGCTCGATGCAAATCTGACCTTCCGTTTCATGGTAAAGCAATCACCAAATTTTGATGTACATACACGGTCTTAAAAGTTTGCGAGATTAACTATTCATCCCACTTTCATGTGGATGGATCAATAAGATTGCGGACTTTAGAAAGCAATTGGTTACCATGTCTGGTTGCAACCTTTTTGTTTGCATATTTTGGGATCCATCGTTATAAATATTTATCTTTTGATGACCATCTCCTACTCGCCATACATGTCCATGTTTGATTATGCTCATGCATGCCATAATACTTTGCCAATTGTATATATGGTGTCATCTTCTTAAATGTCGCATTGAGCGGGTGTCGATCTAAAAAATATTTGGCTCTTAGAATTGTAGCACAAAGGGAGTCAGGATACTCTAGAAGCCAACACGCATGTTGTTAGTTAAACTTAGTTTCAATTTGGCTGTCATGGCAGCGTTCCTTGTTTTGGTACAATGGTAAGCATTTTCGGCTGCCATGGCAGCGCTTTTAGCTCAATAAGTTGTGCCATGGTAGAGGTTTGCATGTTCACTGCAGTGGCCCATAGCTAGTTGGTTAGGTGCCTTAGCCGATCGATTCGAGCTGGCCTGGTCGTGGGATGGCACGGCTAAGTAGGGAAACTGGTTTAGAGGGTGATGGCATAGTCCATGCCCGTAGGATCTAGCTTGCGGGATGGCACGAGCCACAAGGACCACCACGAGTGTTCGCATCAGCCGTTAGGGCCTTCTCTCTGTACTGAAGAACAAAAGGAAGAAACTAGAAAGGTGTGCATGATTACGTAGCGTAAAATTTTCTCTCATCCTCTCTTCGTGTGTGTGCTTCCTGTCCGGCAAGCCAACAACAAGGTCCGTCTGACACATGTTTCTCCGTGTCCCTTCTGCATGTTTCTCCTCCATACTTCTTTATTTCCCTGTATCCCTTCCGCATGTGCTAAGATCTTATATTATGGGACAAAGAGAGTATGTTACACCGTAAAAAAATATTCACGTGTTCCAACAATATGTCTGATTTTTCTAAATGTTTATAAAATATAAAAATTGTTTGCATAGTTTAACTAAGTGCACTTTATCATTCAAAAAATCAATGTGATGAAAACTGTTTAACATGTATTCAAGAAATGTTTAAAACAAGTATTTGAATAAAATAGTAATCGCGAATTTGTTAAAATGTTAAACCTGTATAAAAGTGTTTTACATGTACACCAAAAAAGTATGATGTATATGAAAAAAGTAGACATCAAAACACATATTTGAGAAAAATTAATCATGTATTTAAAAATGTTAAACGTGTATAAACAATGTTTCTGATGTATACGAAAAATGTAAATGCGTCTGAAAAAGTGGACATGTATTTAAAAGGAAAACAGAAAAGTTTCCAAAGAAAAAAAGAAAAACTAAAATAAAAAGACAAATTGATGAAAACAGAAAAAAAATACATGCAATACAAACGAAAAAAGAATAAAACTCATGTTGAGACAGCTACAGTGCTGAGCCGGGCCACTAGCCTCGTACAAAAGGTGAGCCGGGAGCTACATCTTGCAATAAGTGAGACATAGCTCCCGCATGCTATTGCGTTGAATGAAAGCTGTGTAATAGGGGGCATGACCCACTGGGAGAATCCCAATTACTCAATGCGCGGCCACGTACCGCCTAGTAACAACGACAAAAGGACACATCGGATAAAAGGTGTGGCTATGTGCCGGCCAAGTAACGACGACAAAACGACACATCAGGCGTCACATAGGGAAGTGTGCGGCTATGTGCCGCATGCAGTGACTCCTAGCATCGGGTCGCCTGCAGGGCATCATTGCTGGGTCGGCCGAGTAACGACGTGGCCGTGCCATGCTGTCGAGACTAATATTTATTTTATTTTTTTTCCATATTTTTCACATTTTTATTCTTCTTGCTTCTTTACTATTTTTTATTTCTCAATATTTCTAATATATCTTAGAAAAGAAGACTTTACATTAAAATTTAAAAATGTTAATCATGCATTTTTAAAATGTTTATGATGTATATGAAAAGTATATAAATGTAGAAAAAATAGTAGTAAACATAAATGATGTGCACACGAAATATTTGTGAAATTTCACATGTTAAACAAAATGAATGTGTTGAAAATATGTTTATAAAGATAAAAAATTCACATAATTCAAGGAAAACGTTTTGTTAATTCACGAAAATGTGTGATACATTTACAAAAATGTTAAGTAGTTCCAAAATGTGTCAGTGACATTTTCAAAAATGTGTATACAATGTAAATTTTTTGCGTAATAGTAATAAAATGTTGTGTCGCCCCACTCAAGTATTTATGTAGCATCTTAAAGTATTCCCTCATTGCAAAAACTTATGTTCATGACATTTTAAACATGTGTATAAAATGCTACTGTAGGTTAATAAATGCATATTTCATTTTTTTAAATGGTGTGGCATTTTAAAGAAATATTCACGTGTTCCTAAAAATGGTGTGAAATTCTAAAATGGTTCGTATAATCCAATAAGATGTTTATTGCCATTACAAAATTGTACAACATTTATATATAAAATGTTACAGAGTATTCTAAAAAGTGTTAAAACATATATTTTAAAAAATACATCATAAATTTGAATATTTACAACATGTATCAAAAATAATTTTATATGTGCGCTAAAAATATACATTGTGTAATGAGAAAGCCCATAAAAACAGACAAAAATAATAGGTATCGAGTGGAGCGAACCTACAGCGACACGAGCGGCAACGAGTGACCTGTGCTAGTGGGGTCTGCCCGGACATCCGATAAAAACAGACAAAAACAGAAGAAAAACGAATTATAGAAAGAAAAAGATGGAAACCAGGGTGGAGCGAAGCTACAGCGACACGAGCGGCAACGAGTGACCTGTGCTAGTGGGTCTGCCCGATAGTCGCTCGCCTGTAGGTAATTCCTAATAGGTATCGGTAGATGTGAGACAGAGAGCTCCTATTAGACGCTCGAGTGCGTCCAATAGTTGAGCTTTCGAACAGAAGCAGGCCCATTCTAGTTCAAATTTTCAAAAAGCCCCGAAAGATGGGTGCTCGAGGCAGGATCGAATAGGTGACCTCCCGGTTTCAATCATATATGAATAACCACTCGAGTTGATGGTGCTTGGTGACTAAATAGCAGCGCAGGATGTTAAGAACTACTCCCTCCGTCCTAT
The DNA here is from genome assembly GCA_021605205.1 of Aegilops longissima. Taxonomy (NCBI): domain Eukaryota; kingdom Viridiplantae; phylum Streptophyta; class Magnoliopsida; order Poales; family Poaceae; genus Aegilops; species Aegilops longissima. The sequence continues at coordinate 679,874,348 of CM038677.1, forward strand.
AATATAAATGCGTATTTAACATTACACCAGTGTAAAAAATGCTCTTATATTATGGGACGGAGGAGGTAGCAACAAAAGTAAAAAATTTCCAAAACTCGAAAAAAATAAATGATAATTTTTGAAAAATTGGAATTCAAAATAGACACTGAATTTTTTTTAATATACAATGAACAATTTTTAATATATTGTGACTTTTTCAAATGCAGATTGAACAGTATTCCTGTGCACGATGAACATTGTTTTCCTATATGGTGATCTTTTTTTACAACATGAATAAAGAATTTAAAACGTGAACAAGTTTTGAACACATGAACAAATCTTGGAATGTCAAACTTTTAAAAAATAAGGAAATTTATCTAAAAAATGAGAAAATTATAAAATTGGGTACATTTTTGAAAAAAAAATGAATTTATTGAAAAGCAAGATAAAAAGAAACCGAAAAAATTAGCATAAAAACAGAAAAGGATAAAGAAAGCGAAACGATACAAAATAGCAGAAAAAAGCAGGCCAGTTTAAACGCTTCCTTCAGTGAAGCCACGACGTTTGGAAGAAGGCTTACCAGCTTCAACTAGGATCTGCCGGGGAGACATAGTTCTCACGCATAGGAAACACCATCTTTGTTGGAACATCAAATATTGCTGAGTTCCTCCCCAACAAATAAGGATATTCGTTGGTTCAAGCCCGCTCTGCTTGGAGCATGTGTGTCTCGGTCGCAGTGAGACAAGGAGACCTCCTGTTCAGCACTCAGTGCGCCACTTAACGTTGCTAGCGCCCACGGGCGACGCCCAACATGCCGACCAATTAAACGCGAAACAATGGCTGGTTGTCCTGCTTGTTCCGCCAACAATTGTTACGTTCCTTTAAAGAAAATGATCGTCGTGCTCGCTCTATGAGGAGATGTCCTGGTTCACATGTTAATCCACTGACCGGTTGACTGTTGACTTTAGGAAAATGTTCATAAAAATCTGAAAAAGAATAGTAAAGTTGAAAAGAATTCACACAAAAAAAGAAAACAATCCCGAATATAAAAAATGTTCACGAATTTGAAAAAGATTCGTAAAAGATGAGATAAGTTCATGAAAAGGAGAAAAGTGAACGAATTCGAAAAATGTTCATCAATTTTTTAAAGGTTCAAAATTTGAAAAAAGGACATCAATTTTGGAAAAATTTCACTGAATTTGGAAAAAGAATCATCGATTTTGATGAAAAAAAATCATGAATTTGAAGAAAGTTCATCAATTTTGAAAAAAGTACCGGAAAAAACTGAAAAAAGTTCTGGAATTTGAAGACAAAGTTTACGAATTAAGAATAGAAAAAAAAACAGCAAAAACAACCAAACACAGGAAAAAGGTCCTAAATAAGAGAACAAAAAGAATGAACTGGGCACAACAAATTGGGCTGTCGCAGTGGTTATCACCGACGTCACTGATCCAGGATGTGTGGAGTTCGAATCTACCTGACAGATTCAAATTTTTGAAAGTTAGAAGCAAGAAAATGGGCCGAGCACAAAACGACAGGAGGGTGTGCGCCAAATTGCAAAACACATTGTATCGGGCACTGGCAGGGCCGAATAGGAATCGCCCTAGACAAGGTATACCTCGCCTCAAGTTTTTTTTTAAAGAAGGATGACCCCCGGCCTCTGCATCTGGGAGATGCATGCGGTCACTTTATTGATTATTCTCGATGACCTTATAAAGTATTACAACAATATGCCTGAATCCGCCATCTTGGCAACATATGCCGCTACTCCTATCCAAATAATGAAGGCATGCTAGCTGGGCCACTACCCAGACCACTCATCTAAGCCTAACATCAAAATGATGAAGGGGTGATAGCTGGGCCACTACCCAGACCACTCACCTAAGCCTAACATCAAAAGCCGGAAGCCCCAGCCGAGCCACATACCGATTCTGGGGGTACAAACCGGTCCGCCGCACTCGTGTGTCGTCGCCGCCATCTTCCACAGGTCCGTTTTCAGAGCAAATATTGAGGCTTCTACCTTGTCTGGCCACTCAGCCATCGACGTCACCACGACACTAGACAGTTTCGTCCTCCTGCGCGAGTCCATCGTCACACATCGAACGCCAATCTCCACTGAGCCACGCCGCCGAGATACGCCGCCATCAATGAGTAGGATGAAGCACCGCTCCGCCGAGTCCGGCAGGGCTGCTGAAGACCAAACACCGTGGAAGAAGGACTCCGAGGCTGAGCACATAGGCGGCAGAGCGCCAACGCACCGCCACTAGACGAACTCCGACCACACCATCAACCGCCGCCAAGCAACCAAAGCATCACATCCACCCCAAGCTCACCACGAACGACACCCCCAAGAGGGTGAAGACGCCCGGAGCGCCGTTGTCGCTTGATCCGGCAAGGATTTGGGCTTTCGCCCGGAATACGAGCTGGGTGGAAGGAAGAGGGGGAAGAGGCAACCTAGACGGCGCCTTCAAGTAGGGTACGGCGCCCTCGGGCGTCGCCGCCATCGTGGCCAGCACTGCAGGCCTCGGATTTCTCCGGAGCCACCTCCCACCTCCATCCGCCAAACAGGTACAACTCCGGCGACAAAGGCCGCCCAAAGCAGGACCATCGGAGGCAGCCCCGGTTGAAGTAGACGGAGGCCTTCAGATCTGGGTCGGGCGCCGCCGACCACGCCGGAGCCCGGACCAAGGCCGCCGCACCGGCGTCCCATCCGCCGCCCGCAGCCGACGCAGCCAGAACCAAGGTGACGGAGATCCAGGAGGCGGGAGGGGACAGAACCCCGCCTAAACTCGTCGGGCGAAACCACTGTGCCGCAGCCTCGGCTCGCCGGCGACGCCTCATGGCCGCCACTCACGGAGGCGCAACCTCGATCCGTCACACGCAGATCAAGATCGCGCCACAGTGAGTCGAGCCTCCCCACCGCGATTCCCGACCAGCGTCTGATCTACGCCGCCGAAACCGACCGCTTACGCCCATCGCTTTTGCGCCCTCGCCATGTCGTCCCGAACACGGCAACCTCGCCGGCAGGCGACCATGAAGGCCATGCCGAGTCCCCGCCGAACGAACGGCCCGCGCCGCCGCCGAGCCGGAGGAGGAAGGCTCCCCGCCGCCGCCGAGCCAGCGGGCTTCGCTGGCGACGCTCCGCCGGCGGCGGCTAGGAGGAGGGGGAGAGGGCTCAGCGCGGCGGCGGGCTAGGGTTCGCTCCCGGGCCGCCCGCGGGAGCGACCTGGGGAGCGCGATACCTCGCCTCAAGTAGCCTCCCGAAATGAGCCAGAACTGTAGCGGTCGTCTTGTTTGCTTTTTTTTTCTTTCGTTCTTTTGTTCGGTTTTATTTAGCGTTTTTACTTTTATTTATATTGTGGAATAATCTAAATACGTATATGCCAATAGTTATTTTACCTTAATAAAAAATTAATGCATTTATCACGTAGTATTAAAGAAATGTTTACCCAGTGCAAATTTTGTTCATGCAATATTTAAAAATATTGTATTACTTAAATAAATGGTCATGACATTTAAAAATGTTTTTATGATATTTCTAAAAATGTGAAAGAAACTCATATAGTTTGTAAAAAGTATTCATATCATTCAATAATTTTTCATCATACTTTAGAAATATTCAGACATCTCAAAAATATCTTGGTGACATCTAATTTTGGCGATTATAAAAATATTTTCGTAATTTATAAAAACATGTTTCATACCATTCAAAATGTGTTCTTGACATTTTTAAAAAATTCTCTAAATACTTAACCAATTACTGCAAAAATTAGGAAAAGCATTTATAATCATTTATAAATTTTTATTTTGTGTTAAAAAGCCACTATGTATTACGAAAATGTTCAATATGTGTTTCAGAAATGTTTAACGATACTCCTCTGTTCCTAAATATAAGTTTTTTTAGATATTTCAATATGGACTACATAAGGAGCCAAACGGGTGAATTTACACTCTAACATATGTCTATATATGTCCGTATGTAGTCTGTATTGAAATGTCTAAAAAGACTTATATTTAAAAACAAAGGAGTATTAGAATAAAACTGTTCAACATGTGTTGGAAAAAATCTTCACCATGTATCTAAAAATTATTCAAGTTATATATAAAGAATGTTCAACCTTTATTCAAAAAGGGCAACATGTATTTGAAAAAATGCTGAGAAACATAAATATAAAAATAAGAAATACAACAGGAAAAATAAAAAATAACTAAAACAACAAAAAATAGTAGAGAAAGTATATAGTGAAAAAAGGCACAGACAAAAGCATCTAGAACCGATATAAACCAGTCTATAAATGCTTCCCAAAAGCGCTCCAGAAAGTCATAGACAAGCCTGCTAGCTGAATAGCCAGAGGCGAGACTGTGTTCGGTCTCGCATTAAGCGAGGTATAGTTCTGGCGCGCTCCGCTACCTCGTCCAGCTTCCTTTCCTTTCCACAGGCGTAGTAGCCGCTACGGCCATAACCATGGGGCACCCCCAGTCCAGCTGAATCTCGTTTAGTCATTGCTACGTGCCTTATTTGGCAAATCAACTAAAAAAACGTGATTAGAAAAAAGCTAAGAAAATGTGCCTTGTATGCCAAAGTAAAAAAAAAGTAGCGGGTAAAATGTAGTACTCTTTGCTGTTCCTTCAATTATTTATGTTGTATTATCCGCAACACAAGCGAGATGAAAAGTTGTGGAACTTCACAGATAAGCATGTTTGACTCTTGAGTGTATATACACCCTATATGAAAAAATAGTACTCCCTCCATTCCTTGATATAAGGTGTATAGATTTTTGGGAAAAAGTCCGAAATATAAGGTGTATTGCGTTGCACTACTCGTTTGGATAATTTGTTAAGGGATTTGATTACATTTTCTTATATAGGGCAAGCTCCTCTATTTTATCATTTCAATTAGTTAGGTGTAATCTCTTTCAAAACTTGTGAAATTTTCCCTTCATGTGTGTTTCTTTAATTTCCGTGCCAAAAACTATACACCCTATATTTAGAAACGAAGGGAGTAATTAAATATAAAGTCAAAAATTTTGAAAGGTTTTTGAAATAAACTTGATCTTCTATTGTACTCGTAAAAAAATCGTGAAGGAAAAACCCCGTTGACTTCAAGACCAAAAAAAGAAATTTTAGGCCAAAAATAGTTTGAATAGTACCATGTATATATAGTAATAAATTTTGTTTTTCCCAGAAGTCAACAGGGATTTTTCCTTCGCCGAAAATTCATATACTGGTGCAAAAGAAAGTCAAATTTATTCCAAACAAAAGTTTAATGATTTTTGACTTTTTCACAATTATTATAAAACATCTCGTATCAGGTACACACATCCGATAACCAAAGGGCATTTCCGGATACTTCACATCTTTCTCGTCAACTAATCTTCTCCACTATCCCCTGTCCTCTCACCCCTAGACATGTTACGTGCATGCATGTATATGCATTCTGTTGCTTGTGACTTTTGGCAACGTATTCCATGTGTTGCGTAGGAGCTCTGACGTTTTGACACAGTACAAAGGTCAGACGTTTAGCGACATTAACAGTGCGTGCCAAGCTTTATCTGTGGCGACAGGTTGGTAGAAGAATCTTCCTTTTCCTCTCGGTTTCCCCATCTTATCTCCAATTCTTCCTCTCCTCGGTGATGCTCGCCTCGCTCCTCATCGATTCTCACGTGCTACGCCCCTGGATGGTTCGTCTGCGTGCAGCCTTTGCTCACTCACTCATGTTAGTAGTTGTTACGTGTGATGGCATAATTGCAGTGGTTACGGCGGGCGCTCCTAGTGTCCTAGTGAAGGGTGACGCGTCGATTGGAAAGCCGCCGCACTTTGGAGGGCATCATTCGTGTTTGACACTTCGAGGGATTCTAGAAATGCCCGGTTGTAGGTTACAGCAACGTGTGTGTGTGATGTCCACTGCTCTCGGTCCCTTTGTCTTTCCTTGCCAAATTTTAGTCGAAGGATGGGCATTGTTCGGTTCTAGAGTCAATAGTCAGAAAAGTGTAACTCAAGTTATAACAAAAGCGCATCTTGCAAAAGAGAAAGAGAGAGAGAATGAGTAGTACTCCCTCCGAAAAGAAATATAAGATCATAAATCACTAAGAAATATAAGATCATTTAGATCACTAAAAAATGTAAGTTTACTAAACTAAAGTTGCACTTTTTGAATCGAGTGGGACTTAAAGAGGATCGCGGTCCGGTCGACTTAGGATTAGCAAAACCGATAACATGGCTTCATTAACACATTGGCTACATCTTGAGAAGCTTTTTTCTTCTTTTGAAAATGCAGTCAACTTTGATCGATAATCCACTTTTGAGCCCTGGATCAGCTGCACCCGTGCCGACAAAACAATTCAAAACAAATACTAGTTTTTTTTAAAAAAATTCCAGAAAAACATTGTGTGGTAGATAAATTGATGCATGAGGTCCGCTCTAATTTTCAACTCATTTGGACATTTGAGCATCTCTCGGCGAAAAAGACAAATTCGGGGTCTGTAAAAAAATTATTGTTCACGCACTGTTCTATCCAATTTGACTTTTTGCTGAGAGTTACTCGGATGTTTAAATTATTTGAAAATTGAAGTGGACCTCACGCATCAATTTATCTACCACACAAAAAATTGGAATTTTTTGAATTTTCCTGGTATTTGCTTTGTTTTTTTTTTTATCGGGTGCAGATGAGCCTGGCTACCGAAACGCCACACTCCAACTTTGACCCTCTTCAATTGCGCAATCCCTCTGGATGGGAATATAAGCCAGACATGGGATTTAGATCGTCAATTTAACTAGCAAAATATGTGCAATATGCCACAAAAATATATGGTTAGGAAGTCCATTCAACGTCAAAACAAAAAAAAAATTGTGACATACGACACATGTTTCACTAGTCAAATTGAAGAACAAAAAATCCATGTTAGACCTATATTGCCATCCGAAGGTAATATGTGAGCAACGAGGTGGAATCATCAGCCAATCTCACAGTGGAGCAAAGGAAGTTCTCACTAAAGCAACTAGTTGATACCCTGCGTTTTGCACCGGGAATCGGTTGCGGCATACTTCCATCATATTTGATTATTTGAAACACAGATATTTTCATGAATAACATGAGAAGAAAATAAAAATAGATATGGTTTATTGTATTTAATTATAGAGGTGGGCCTTTTTCATGCTTGTTTGTATGTTGAGATAAATATTTTTCTTGCATGTTTGCATGATGGGATGGTATGTCTACATGATGAGAGAAATAAGTTAGTTGGTGCTAGCTAATTATTTTTTGTGGGAAAACTGACGCGGCTAGGCGAGGAGAATCTCGTTTCATCTTCAAGGAGTCGCCGCCGTCTCGTCTCCATAAAAAGGACACAAACCCAAATCAAACTAAGAGTTGTAACCAAAAATGAAAAAACATCCCTCACATTGGCAAGGACCGGGGTCCACCACACCTTCATGACCCGAAGACCTCCGGAGACGAAGCGGACTAGCGCCGCCGCCGATGGGAGCTAGGCAAACCCTAATGGCCTTTGTCCCTAGGAGCACGAGACGGAGGGGTATGTAGGAAGACTGGGTACGTAGGAAGATGTGATTCTTAGAAGTACCAATGAAAAAGAAAAAAGGTGAACCGTTAGATCTAGATCTACTATCTAAGGATGAATGTGATTTCAAAAGAAATAAACAGCTGACTCCATTTTCATCAGTCTCTTGCATTTACGGTGATCACTTTTTTTTTCAAGGAAAAAACCAGTCTAAAAGCTTTACAAGGAAGAGACACATATGTGTGTGCACATCATCATACACACGTGCCACTCACACTAGTGCGCCGCTCATCCTGACTAGTCTCGAGCATCAATTTGTACAGTAGCAACAATAATAGTACCACGTAGTACTATGCCAAGTTGTCCATCCATTATCTAAAGGAACACCCCCAAGAGAGAAAAAGGAAAACCCAGACTTTTGATTTCTGTATCTAGTTGACTAAACATGTAAAGGCAGACGGCTAGATACTCTAGGCCCCTCTCCAAAGTTCAAAAGAGCAGCAATCCTCTGTTTCAAAAGAGCAGCGTCCTCTGTTTCCGGAGGACGCTGAAGCAGTGCGACGCAATGCTTTTCCAACATTCAGTGTACCACGTGGTCCGGGCGGGAAGACATACACTCTCGTGCACGTAATTAAGCGTGGACTGTTGGTGCGGGCCGCACTCTACTCTCCTCGTCTGACCCGTCGCAGGTGCCCCAACCACCTCGACCGACCGTCCCCGGAACAAAGGGTGTGAACTGTTCTTGCCCAATGTCCAAAGTCACTCCGGCGTGTCCCTTATTACTAGCTGACGACGAGCTTCACCGTCCCTACCCTAGCTTCCACCAATGTTTATCACGAGGTGACCTCCCGACAGTGTCGCATACTGCATGCATGGCATTGGTAACAACCGGCTGGCGGGCGGGCGGTCATGCAGCCAGTTACCGCACGCGCTCTACGTCCTGCGGTTGCCCGTGCGCACCGCCTGCGCGCGAGCTAGAGCTGTCCGTGTCCATCGCGGCGCACGCGGTAGGCGTGCCGGGTCGTGGCAGGCCTGGGTTCCACGCACCCGTCCCTCCGCTCCTCCATCTCGCGCACGCAACCGCGGGCGGACGCGACACGGCAAGCAAAAAACACGCTCGATTCCGGGGAAGCGAATGCGATCACTGCACTGCACCGCGCGATGGCCCCGGGGGACCGGGAGGGCTCACCGGCTCTTGATCGCCGCGGCGCGACATGTCCGATCCCATCGTAGTAATAAATACTCCTCCGATCCGTGTATGCCAATTATTTGCGGGGTGGCTGGGCTAGGCCACAGTTAAAACGTGTGATTGTGTGAACGGGGAATACTGGCCGCGCATGCATGCACGTTCGCGTCCAAGTCCTGGGGCGCGATCGTGCTGGCGGTGGCGTGGGGCGTCCCTCGGGCGTTCCGGCCGGCAAGTTACTTATTACGGGCGGCCAGGACTGCCGGCCCTGCGTTGCCGGCAAGGCCACATGCTGGCCGGACGCGTGCTTGCGCGCATGCATTGCACGCCCCGCTTCGTGCCAAGCTTACGAGTGTACTTCAGTAGGGCACCGTGGCCGGGCTCCTCTGCCGCGCAACTGTGTGGCGGTGCGTCCGCTTATTAGTTGGCTCGCTGCAGCCACGTGCATGTGGATGCATCATGCATAGCACGTCATGCATGTGTTGTGTGTATGCTACTGTCAGGGATTACTCGGAGGAATTCGCACGACGGGACCAGGTGCATCGAACTGTCACGGAGTCCTAGGACTTGCCAGTTCCGACGCGGACAACCAACCAACGCTTTGGGTTCAACGGAAATGCTCTTCTTTGTTAAGGCAACCGAAAACCTGTACTGGGCTATTGGTACTATATATATACTTTTGAGAGAGAAGAAAGAAAAAAAAACTGTACTAGTTTTTTTTTTAGACAAAAAACTGTACTAGTTGTGTGGAATGCGACCCGCCACAAGTGCCTCGGCCCACATCGGATTCAAGTGGCCTTGGGCTGGCATTGCTCTCCCGGCCCTATCTTTGGTCTGCAATAGTGCCGCTTTTCCAAAAGAAGAAGAAAGATTTTGCTCAAAAAAAAAAAGATTTACCCAGAACTTGGTAAATTCCCCTGGTCCTTCTCACCTGCATGTTTCCTTTTGCCTCAAAAAAAAAAAAAACCTGCATGTTTCCTTTTAGAGGCACGTCCGTTACACTAGGTGAATGTTGACGTAGTGATCGAAAAAAAAAATGATGTAAAAGATGTTGTTGCGGTCGTAGTAAAAAACAGAGAAGCCGAGTTCGTCGGTCACTTTTGATGGACTTACATATTATGAGATGCTTAAGGCTCTAGCTATAGTCAATGACCTTTTACTATGCGGTTTGGTCATCACTTCAGATTGTTTTTTTTATGGGTAAGACTTATATTAATCAATGAGCAAGAAATCTAATTTATGACCTTTTATTATGCGGTTTGGTCATCGCTTCAAATTGTTTTTTTTGTGGGTAAGACTTGTATTAATCAATGAGCAAGAGGAATACAATCTAATTTACACAAGTCCACTGCCTGGGGGGGGGGGGGAGCCAACCAAACTACTGTTCTACCTTCTCTGGTTGCGATTGACATAATAAACCCGTACGAATGGACATCAAATGCTTAATCTCAGTCACCTGGGAAGCAAAGATTGATCTCTCTATGTCTCAGCCATTAATCATGTTCACTGTGACTGTTGAGTCCATTTCCACGAATATCGATAGCTCCGACGTCTAGATTGCAAGGGAAATACCCTCCATGCATGCACCCAGTTCTGCCTCAAGAGCATTACGGCAGGAGAAGAGCTTTCTACACGACGAGAAAATAATATTCCCCAGATTGTCGCATCACACCATGCCGGTTCCAGCATTATCATTCTCAGTCCAAAATCCATCGGTGATGAGCTTCACCCAGCCCGCCGGTGGAGGAGTCTACTTAACACGCATTTTTTGCATTTATAATTCATGTGACGCTCTGTTCAAGTGATCCAGGGAAATAACAGCCTTTCATTTTGCTTCAGATTGCTTATGAGTGATAAAGGCTCTAGCTATAGCCAATGACCTTTTACTGCACAATTTGGTCATTGCTTCAGACTCGCCGTAAGATTGCACGGAAGGAGCTTATGCGCAAATCATTTATTCATCATGAGATTATTGTCACTAGTGCATCTTTCGCGTCAATCAAAGTCGTTCCTGACCCCCGCGTTGCCCCAGCTCATGCGACACGGGTGGTACTCCAACCCTAGCCGCCGCCGGGGCCGATCCCTCTCCCTCCCTTCCTCCCGCCGCCGTCGGAGGACGCTGTTGGCCTGCGCCCGGTGGCCGACGGCTGTGGCTGGGATCTCCTCGCTCCCGTGTCTCAGGGGCGGTGCGGGTCCCCTATGCGCGTGGAGGCACGGCCGATCTAGCGAAGCGGCGACGGCGAAAGCCACTCCTGCCTCGCGGCTGACGGTCTATGTTGCGGCGGCGCATCATCCGGCTTTGGATTGGCGGCGGCATCGAGGGTCTGGTGGACTGCTTGGCGGCACCTCCGGTCAGATCTAATCTGGTTGGTGCAGCCGGCGGTGGTGGTAATCTTCTCCGTCAGAGGTGGCCGGCCAGAGGCTGGGTGGTCGGATCTCGAGATCCGTCTTCTAGTCCCGACTGCGAGTTGGAAAGACAAAGTTGCCGGTGAAAACCGAGCCGATGGCAGGCGATGGCGGCCTTTCTGCGTCGTTACCTTGATGAAGGCATCGTCGTGTTACTACTGTCGGCCCACTCGTGCTGCTCCACGGGAAACCCTAGGATCTGGTTTTCCAGATCGGACGATGGCGGCACGGCGGTGTCATTTCTCTCTTGGGAGCCTCGTTTGTGGAGCAGCGCTGGAAGTCAGAGGTAGGAGGTGGAGCGGCTTGGTCTTACACGAGCTTCGCTGGAGATGTCAAGTCATGCCTGGCCAATATGTGCTACGCTTTGTCATGCCTGGTCGGCAGGTGCTACGCACGACAGATCTTCCAGAGACTCCAAGCTGTGTCGGCTGGTGGTACTTGGCGGCATGGTGTTGAGGTGTACCGGCGGTGACCGCGACGTGCTCAACAGTTGGCGCGCAGGGAGGTGGTGGCGTTGGGCGCCGTGGTGGCGTCGACGACAGCTAGACCGGGCAAGGATGATGCGGCAGTACAGCTCTGAAGTTCGAGTGGTGGCAGTTGGTGGCGGCGGCCTCTGAGAACACGCCGGACCGGTGTGTGCCCCATACCCGGCAAGTGGCTTGGTTGGGGTATCAGGTCTTAGATGTTAGTCTTGGCTGCGAGGTATGTGGTATTAGGCCCGGACTATCAACATCGCTTCATCAATTGAATCGGAGTAGGGACAGATGTTGCCTAGACGGTGGATTCAGACTTATTGCTGTATTTTCCTTGTAAAATTTTGTGTGAATAATTAATAAAATGATTGTATGCATCATCTAGATGCAGAGGCCGGGAGTCTTCCTCCTTTTCTAAAAAAACAAAAAACAAAAAAACTAGTGCATCTTTCAATGCAGTGTCCCTTGTTCATGGAAAAGGAACATTGAATATGGAAACTCGTAGATTTGCTCGTAGTGCCGTTAGCGATGATTGTGCACTCTGTTTATGGAAACACATGGCGATCTCTCTCCCTCCCCAATTGCCTAATCGTTCTAGTGCACCCTGATTAGGGCATCTCCAACCGCGCCCCCACGAAGGCCTTCTCAGGCGCGCCGGCGCCGAAAAACGGCCCAGTCATGCCTCCAGGAGCTCGACTTTCGCCGGCTTGGGCCGAAAACAGCGCCGGCGGACCCAGCCCGAACCCGCGCGTTGGGGGCTCCAGGACGCCGGGCGAGCTGTTTTACGCAAAAAACGCTGGCCAGCAGCGTCGGCGACTCGGCGCCTCGTCTTCCCCTTAACGGCCTCGGTTCCGCTGGAATCAATGGCAAGGCTGCCGCCGGTCAGCCTTGCCATTGATTCTCACGGCGGCACTTCATCGACAGCGGCCGACGCTTCCTTCCTCGCGACGCAGACACACGGCGCGGCCCGGCTATAAAGCCGGCGGCCTCCACTACTTTGTGCCCACACCAGCCCCACCCTCGACGCCGCCCAGCCCTTCATCTACCTCTCCCGAGCCCGCCCAGCCCGCCGCCGCCATAGCGTAACGCTTCCCGGAGACGCAGGCGGCGCTAACGGCTGCGGCAGCCGTTCGCTCGCGACAGAGTCCTAGCTCTGTTCCAGCGAACATCCGGCGCCGCGGACATGCGCTGCCGGGCCAACGGGTGGAGACTTCGGCGCCGGGAGTGCCCATTCCCCTGTTCGACGCCGGCGGCCGGCATTGCGCCGAGGAGGTCGAGATCGTCGCGTGTCCTCACCGACGCCCAACTCTCCCTCCCCGAAAGACGCCGACAACCACGCGGCCTGGGCGGCGATTTCAAGCGCCGCCAAGAAGAGCGATGGCGCTCACTGTGGCGCAGCGGTGGGTCGGCGGCCGGCGAAACAGCGAGGGCGCCACCTCGGTGGGCGTCCCCGCCGCACACTCGAGGGCGTGCTTCACGTACCTCGAGGGCGGCAACGACCGCCGTTAAGCGTACCCGGCGCAGCGACCGACGCGTCGGGCCATGGGCGCCAAGGAGGTTCGGTCCTCCTCCTCTCTCCTCCTCCCGATCCTCATCGCACTCCTCCCACTCCGCCTCGCCGCGCGAGGCCGAGCCAGCGGCGGAGTCGCCGCTCGGCCGCGACTCGCAGCGCCGGCATCGCTCATCAACGAGGGCGGCCGCGCCTCCTCGTCGGCTCCTCGCGCTTCGTCAAGCCAAAGACGGAGCCGGTGGCGCCGTGAAGACGGAGCCGGGCCGCGCGCCGGTGAAGGCGAGTTCGACGACGACGACGCGCCCTAGAATGGGCGCGCCAGACTCCATTGCGATGGAGAAGGCGCGCCGGAGAAGGCGAAGGCGCCCGGTAGCGCCGCCTGCGCCGCTTCGAGGAGCGCCGACGCCGCCGCGATGAAGGCGGGTCGCCGTCCTATGCGACAATGACGACGACGACGACGACGCGCCGCCGCGATCCGCCATGGCGACGCCGGTCCAACCGCGGCGCCCGCGTCAGGAGGAGAAGGCCGACGACGACGATGGCAAATGACGACTTCAACCCCTTTCTTTTTTTAGATTAGGTTAATGTAATGAAAAGCCGAAATTTGCCATGTGTAGCCGAAATTTAACTACTTTTTATCATAACTTCGTCGAACGGTCCTTCTTCTTTTCTTTAATACGCGCAGGGTGGCGCGAAACGACAATGACCGACTTCGCTTCTGGCATTTTTTTTGCCGGCCACCCTGCGGCTTTTAGACGCCCCCTGGGGGGCCAACGGCTGGAGATGCCCTTACCTGCAGTGGGTGCACTGAACCAAAAACCCCTCCGAGGCCCAAGGCGATTCTCCCTGAGCACTCGTGGAACTCACACGGCCGGTGCTCCGACCAACTGAACAAACACCAGTTCGTGCATCGAACCTCAGTTTAAAGCCGCCACTCGTACACACGCGACTCACGTGGCTCCCAGCAGAGAATGTGCCGCCGCTCGTACGCGGAGGCGGGCAGCCCGACGCTCTTTGGAATCTGGCATCAGGACCGCAAACAGTCACGCACGTAGTACCAGTACAGTTGGGATGGTCCAGGTCGATCAAAGGTATCCAGCCGACCCGACCGAGATATATTTCCCGACCCCAAACAGAACAGACAGCATCACACATAACACGACGTGTAAATCGCATTCGGCCCCTCCTCCAGCCGTGGGAGCACCGGCACTCCAGCAGTAAGTTTACACGGGGGACCCGCGCGAATGCGATGCGAGCAATGGCGTCATCCAGCCCAACAGTCGGTACGTACCGTTTTCTGATGAACCGTGAGTTGTGTGCCACACACACACACACACACTTGTTTCTTTCCGATTTTTGCCTAGGCCGGTCCGTGCCTTACGGGCTAGGCGATTTATCAGTTATATATATACTCAGTGCTGGTGAGACTGGTGGTGCTATCGGATGATCTCACTCATCTTGTCTTTGTTGGCTGGTTGCACCCCTGCTTTCGCCCTTGTTTATGTTGATTTGAAAGAACAGCCTTATAATATATACCACCTCGCCATGCAAGTTGCAGCCACAATCTCATTGGGGGTACACATGTAGAGTGGCATATTTCCTCTTCTTTATGCGCATGGAACCAACGTCCCGTCGCCTAAAGGAAACGGGAAAAGGATCGTCGACAGACAGAGAAAGAGCGAAGGCGTGGCTGTAGGTCGACCCCTACGTGACAAATTTTTCTCTTGTCGTGCTACCCGTCAGTCGGCCAGTAGACGGACTAGTAGTAGTAGTGTTAGTACACAACGCCCCTGAGGCTTGAGCTAGCTTAGCTGTGCGTAATCATGCCTACCTGGACCCGGGCCTGGACCAGGGCCCGTAGATCAGAGCCCGGCAAGCGCTGCAGCAGGGCAGGATCCCCCATATCACCCCAAGTACTATGTTGTTCCCTCGTGGATCATCTTTTCATGAAGTTTCATCCCATCTTTCACACGGGCCCTTTTCCTCTTTCACTTCAGTCCGCACAATCTGAGCTCATCACCTGGCGCGGCACCCATTGGCCGCGCAATCCGATGGACGCTAGCGCCTGCACGTAGGCCTTCGCTGTTTGCTCCACGACCCACTGTCCATTGGCCCCCCTAATTATTCACCTTGTCTCTGTAGTTGCCGCCCGCCCGGCCGAGTCATATATCAAACCCTCAACTCAGGCGGTGGGTGGCAAGTTCCTGTCCCGTCTCTCCGCACTATTACATACGAGTAGGAACACAATATCTCCTCCCAAACATGCCTGTCGTCGACGGTAATAACATGTATCGATCGACCTGCCCACGTACGCAGAACAATCGCATCCACCCACTTGATCATTTCACTCTCTGCCCCCCTCCCTCTCCGGGTTGCTGCATGAGCCCCCGTCGACAATCTGTCGGTAAAAAGGACCCCTAACTTACCACGATTCGATGGCGACGGCCTAATTGTCTCTCTGATAATTTGTTCCGCTTCGTCGACCGTGATGTTTCGGTTTACCATGAGCTATCAAGTACATAGAGTTTGATACAGTATAGTCTTCTCGCGTGGTATACGTACGATCGGGTCGTCTCATGATTATGAATAACGCCAACCATACGCAGCTCGCGCGTAGTCCACTTGCCGGCTTCGTACCGCATGCATGCAACGACCATGCATTACGCGCGCATGCGCATGCCGAAGTGGAGACGTTGAGTTGCCGGACTGCGACCTGCCCTCCTGCCGCGGACGTATCTGTACGAAGCGTAGCTAATATTCTACGTGCCGCCGGACACCTGTTCGGCTAATCACATTGTTTTCATGCATGGTGACTACTAGTGTATGTGTTTTGGTGAAAATTAAGGAACCTGCCTTCGGATAACATACTTATACCACGGCCTGCAAATTACAAACTTTGTCGTTTAGTCCACTGGCTTATCCGTGCGTGTATACGGATACTAATCCGACTAGGTCAATCATTTGAAGACTTCACTAACCCGACGAGTGTCCGGTTGTTAATTAACTCGACGTTAACTACGACTCGATCTGGCTGTCCTACACGTACGAACTCAGCTGCCAGACTTGATTGTGGCACGTACTCCAGTCCGAGGCTCGATCCAGCTGTAGATTTTAATTGGCAATCAAGGGCATTCCGACCTGACGTGCATGTAAAGTAGTTTTCGTTTGACTTTGCGCGGGAACGCAAAACACACATCAGCGTCGGAAAACGATCGCATCGGAAAGGGAGACGCCCCGATGCCCGTCTGCATGAGCAGCTCACACTGCTCCTCCGATCGACGTCCAACTGTGCGGCCCCTACAGAATCCACCGAGCGATCGCTAGCTAGCTAGCTAGGTCACCGCGGCGTGTCTTTTCGGTGGCGGCCGAATATTAAACTCGAGGGAGATGTTGGTCGCCGGTGGCCATCGGCGTGACAATCACCCCCGGCCCGGGTGAAACAGCGTCCGTGCATGGGAGACAAATTTTTATTCAGGTGATGGCGCGCTTTGGCGTCGACATGGCAACAGCCGTCGACGACCACGACCGGCGATAAAAATAGACTCCAACAGTTGGCATTATTTTCCGTGTGCAGCACTTCACGGAATCGGCTGGGTGAAAACGTGAGTGCCCGAAGAAGAAGCGGGCAAAAAGGGTGGACACGCCATGGGAACTTAGTTGGCGTGATGGGATGCGCCAAGGAAATAATGGAGGCGCGCAGATCCTGACATTAACGCATAGTACATCTTTAGTTGGAAGTTGGAGGCTTGAGCCTCACTAGTACTACCAGTTTGCGAGTATTGGCACGTTGGTAGTTCGGACGAGGACACGTACCACTACCAGTCTAGTGTTACGATACGTCGTTAGCAACCTTTTTCCTTTTGGGAAACATCGTTAGCAACTTAACGCATGGACGTGGGACAGGCTTGGGTGCAAAGGAAAAACGAGAGAACGGAACGGACGGTTGTAAGACGACGATAATGATAATGATGATCTGGTCCCCCGTGATGAGATGGGTACATACGGTTAGGTAGGAGAAACGCGGACCGAATAGAGTACTATGACAAGAGCGCAAGCTTTCTACTCTTGTACTCTGGATGGATAAGGTGGTTGGCTACGTCGAC